>VWZD01010035.1:799-16982 GCA_013396695.1 Sakesphorus luctuosus | reverse complement strand
GAATTCTCAGAATTTTTTAATAACGTGTAACCTTTACTTGTGTTCCTACTGATTTCATAAGGGAGGTTTGTTCATTTATTTGTATTTCTATCCCAGTTTATGGATATTATCTGAAGCCTCTATTGTGACCATATTTCCTTCCTGTGTCTTTTCTTTCAAAGATTTCCACTGCTGTTATTCCTACTACTCTCAGCTTCTAAAAGTCTCTGATTTATATGCATCGGGGTTTACAATTGTGTTGAAATAACACTCTGTTCTGTTTTTTTTTCTCCTACTTATAGACTGAAAATTAGCAGCACTTTTCCAGCCAGGTATCAGCTTTCATTTCTGAGCAGTTTTTCTTCAAAAATCCTGTTTTTAATCTTGTCCCTTGCATTATTTTGAATAATTTTTAGATAAGTAACTGACAGAAGAAACTTGTCTCTACAAAGATAGCACAAAGTAGAGAAATATTTTGAAGATTTGATGACCCCTGAGAAATTCTGAGAATAAAATTTTAAACATGAAATAAAGTTTTATCTCAATTTTAAAATAAAAGGCTTTTTTCTTCATAGTTTTATTACCAAGCAGTGACCAGTCTGCTGTACATGGCTTGTTTAGAGCATATTTCGTTGGTCCACACTTGCTGGTCATATGCATCAAGCTAGCTATTTTGCCAGTCCTTTCTCTTATGCAGTCCTAAGGTACTTTATAAGCTATACATCAGAATAACTTTATCCTACACTGAATTTTATTCACATCTCAGTTAAACATAACTGCCTCGTAACATTCTGCAACATCTTCATAGTGGTTTAAAACAGAAGAGATCAACACTGAAGGTAAAAATGCAAGAGTAAGTTTTCAAATATGCAAAAACTAAGTAGCTAAATTTGTGTAATGATCAGTACACTACATTTACTTTTAAAGAGAACACTAAGGAAAAATTATTAACCTATAATAAGGAGAAGCCTTAATTTAATTTGACCTTTTACTTTTATGACTTAACATTTATTAAATGGTTTGCTTTTTAAGAGGAAATGTTTACCAGTTATTTTTAAGATATCACACATTTCCTCCTTTAGGGTTAGAAAATTATTATGGCATTAAGATACTGCCTTATCATGACTTTGAAAATACTGACTCATTCTGGTAACAATGGTACAGCACCAGTTCCACAACAAACCCAGCTTTCAACATTAAAAATTGGAGTGGCAGCAATGACTTGTTTCTATCAGTGTCTCGCTAATTATAAGATCAGAATGAAGGGATATTTCTTTAATATTAAATTAATACCTATAGCCTTGGGTCATACAGTGCTGTATCAAGCTACACGAGTTTCCCAGACAGCACACAACTGGATATATTATGAAAACTCTGTGTTTCTTATGTATTTCTAAGTGGAGAAGAATTCAAATCAGTTATAATATAAAAAGTCAATTTTGACCATGTAAAAAACCACTATAACAATTTGTTCTTCCATCTTAAAAAACAAAGAAGCTTTTACATAAAATAAAACTAAAATATTGGCATATTTGTTAAAATTATTCAGTGTGTCATACTCTAAGAGAAAAAAATCTTGCTTCAAAAACCATCCTCTAGAAAATTACAAAACACCACAATTTATTTCTACTTCCTGTACTGTGCAATACTAGGGCTTAATAACATGTATCCACTGACTTCTCTCTAAAGGTATATTTTCTTTATCTATCTACACATACAGCAAGACTAGAAATAGTTGAATGAACAGAATGTGCACTATATGATGAAGGCTTCTCCAAGTAATTATTTACCTGCGCAGCTTGGTTAGCTTAAAGCATCTTTTTTACAGAGTGTTCTTTTGGCTCAGTACTGATGCACTGAATGTGACCAGAGAGTCTCTTTCATTAGAGGCTTTAAGAAACAGATTAGACAAACAGTTATCAGAAAGCTTGTTGTAGAATTCATGCTTTATGAGAGCAGTGAAATGAATTTGGTGACTCTTCAGGTCCCTTCATCCTATATGCTAGGCTTTTACAAAATTTAACAAGAAAATCAAATGCGAGAGGTTACTTTGAAAGTTTTGAACATGAACCAATGCTTTGTCATATCAATGATAGCTTTTTTAATTCATTCCAAACCATATAGGATTAAGCAACACAACATTGATGAGTCTATTGCATATTTTTAAAGTCTGTTCTTTTATCATTAGAGCATAAATTGCCAAAGATGATTATAATAGATATTGCAAATACATTTGAGAATGTATTTGGACACATACATACATTATGTATATCAAACACCAATGTGTAATCTAAGTTGTCAAATGTGTTTTCAACACTGTGTTTATAACCCAGAGTGCTGCTCAGTGATTTGTAGAAGGGCAGACATCTGGATCATTATAGTATCTGTATGAACAAAAAATAGAGAGTTGATTTCACAGCCATTTTTGACCTCTCTGAATAATTTCAATCTGACTATGCAAAAACTCTTCCCCCAGCAGACAACAGCATTGTACTGTGTCGATTATTGTAGGCAGTCAATGTATGGCTGCTGAATAAGTGATTCAGTCCTTACAGAATTGGTATTTAGATATGGCATCTGTTTTTCTTGGCTTATTTCTCTGCTGACTCTGCCAGCTCCTTAATCTGAGTCCCTTGCTTTCTCTTACATGCATAGATATTTTTCCATTGCCTCTCAATTTTTGCAGCGAGCAACATGTTGACCTGTCATCTTTTCTGTGCTCCTAGTTTTTCCGTTCTATAAATCTATGGAGAACATTTCAGCTTTTAGCATATTGTTTGATTTTGGTTCTTTCCTCCATTGCTTCATACACAAAGGACTGTCAGACAAAATGAAGAAAGATCTGAATTCACCATAAAACGTAGAATACTTGGGATAACAATAGGAATTTTTCCTCCCATTTTTCCTCAAACTTGTAAAAAACCTGTTAGAACAGCATAAAAGAACCATAATTTCAAAACTAGGAAGGCTGCAGAGGCATCAAAATTCTTGCTAATGATAGGTTTCTTACAGGGTTTTCAAAGCCATTTCAACCCTTCTTTCTCTTTAATTTAGAGGAAGTAAAGGCCGTTTCATCTTTGTATATCCTGAGAACCTAAACAGTTATCAAACAGACCCATTGGCTGCCTAAACATTTACAGGCAATGTCAAATCTAGCCCAAGTACAGAACAATGTAAAGTAACACAGACCAATAGTGTAATACTGCTTAAAGACTGCCCAGAATCCTCTGTAATCCACTCATCTTCAGGCATAGAAGGTGAAAATGCAAACACATTGATAGTGGACAAGGTCAGAGACAAAATGCAGGTTTAAAAATCCCTCAACTATCACTATCAAGGGCAGTTCTAAAGTTAATCCAGAAATTTAAATAGGTAACCTGACTAAAATAATCCCATTCAAAAAACCCAGTTAAGATCATTAAATGAAATAGATTTCAGTTACCACATAGAACAACTCTAATCATGCAGAGCTGTATTCACTGTTCACTTTAGTCTTACCAAGCATAGTATTTGCATGCAATGTAAACAGAAGACAGTGCAAAATTAAGTCCTTGGAAATGAAAAACAGAAGAACAATTGGTAATGATGACCAATATGACCAACATTTCCTACACAGATGTACATGCAGGTGGCTCACAGACATGAGTAAACGAGCTCAAGACATGGTTTGGGGAGAGCTTTCAAAGATGGTTGAAGAACTGCTTCACATAATAATCAGAAGAGTATAGAAAAGAATTTCTAGAGGCATCTGTTTTACAAGGATCTTGCATAATGATTATTCCAATTCAATGTAGTTCCTCATTTCAGTCTATGCCTTCCTCCTGGACTTTTGTCCACAGGAAAAAAAAAAAAAACAAAACCCAAACCAGCCAAACAAGAAACTCTAAATCATCAGGGTATAAAGAGACTATTTTCTTATTTTTCCTGTAATATTGATAAAACTCCACCTAATCAATCACTTATGCTTATGACTTTCAAAACTCCCTTCCAATTTATAGCATATTATTGAATCCTGAAGTACAAGGGCCTGTTCAGCCAATCTCTTCTACTAGGTTGCTCAAATAAACACCACTATTTTAACATGTGCAAATAAAAGCTTTTATTTTCATTGTTTCAACATTTTTATTTTCTTTCTCTTATTTAAAGAAGGTGATCTCTATTAGTTTACAAACTTGATGACATTTGAAATGCCACACCATTCACTTTAGCAGGGTTGACTTTGGGAATTCCATCAAGATCCAATAACAGAACCCTTGAATTCTGTGTGAGCTCTGCTACTCAACACATGAAGAAAGAGAGCCTCTACAGATATCTACTTCACACAACCACATGTTATAAAGGTATGATTTCCCTCTCCCTTCCTTCCCCAGAAGAGGGAATTGCACTTCTGGCCCAGGAACAAAGCCTCTCTATGTGTGACCAATAACCCTCGGTCCTGACCCCTGAAAACATCCTGCCAAGGATCTGCAAAAGAACCTGCCTGTCCCCAAAGAATGTATGTCGGTTACACCTCATCTTTGAACACTGTTGGCCATTAATTCCAACATTTCATAGAACAATTTATAATCATTAGGGCATACTTTCAGGCAAAAGTGGAACAAGAGAAGAGATTGGTAAGAGAGGAGAATCAAATAGGCTCATAGGTCATTTGGCTCGACAGACTTAAGAATTTTCTTTTGTTTGCCAAGACAGCAGTTAAGTACAATAAAGTTAATTCCTGACAATATATCTCATCAAAATTTTTGATGGCTTTTATATTCCCTTTAATAAGAACATTTTCTTAAGAGTCCTGCCATTATTTCTTACACTCCAAATGAGTTATTTACTGACCTGTACTGACCATGAGCATCGTAGTAAGATTTCAAACATTATTAGAATGTTTATTTTATTATCCAGCACTATCTTTTCCTACTTTTCTACTGGATAACACCTTACAGAAAATGAAACAGGTGAAAACAATATGCAGAGAATTCTTTTTGAGAAGTCAAATCATATTCAGATGACTGTACCCAAGGGTAAAAACTTTTAATTCATTGGACAATTGTTATTCTCTTCAAATCTTTCTTATCTGTCTTATGTAAACTCCTTCCACTCTTGCAATTCCATCAATTTTGTACTGAAATTAAATTAGCTTTTCCTAGTGTCTTGGTTTGAGCGGGCAAACTGCCAACCTTCCAAGTACAGGGTCAGAACCTCCCTCCCAACCCCGAGGAAAGGGAGGAAAAGAGAGGGGAAGGAAAAAAAAAACCTTCAAGCCATGTTTATACTAAAACTACATGTATTTTTACAGAAAGAAAGAGACAATTAGAAGAAAGTACAAATATACACTCACACAAGTTAGAAACAGCAAGGAACAATTTCTCACTTCTCAGTACACACACCAGTCTCACTATTCAACCCCAAATTATCTTAAAAGACTCAGTCCCCAGAGAGCCAGACCGAAGCAGAGAGAGAAGAACCCACAACAAACATTTTACTTCCCAAAACAACTGCTGGGCCAGTGCTGGGCCTGGTCCTTGCCATCTCTCCTGGGACTGCACCGTGTATGTCCTCTCGGCAAGACTGCTGTGGGGTGACTGATCAAGCCACTCCCACACTGACTTCTACTTCCCTGGAAAATGATGTTGTAATATGGTATGGAATAAACCACTATTGACTAGAAGTCAGCTGTCAGCTCAGCCCAGCTCAAGTCAGCTGACAGCTTCAGGCCTGCTCTGAAGCTAAATTCAGGCTCACCTAGGTGAACCCATAACACCTAGACAGTATACTGATGAGAAAGAGAGAAGGATCGTCATTCTCTTGCTGTTTCCTTGTTGTGATTTCTTCGTGACGAACTATAACTCCATCACCAGTACTATTCATTAAATAACAAGATTAAATAATAAGACCAGTCTGTTTCACCTTGGTTAACATTCCTTCATAGACTAATATGGTCCTTCTGATGTTTATGAAGGTTCCATAGTGAAAATATAGTTCCATTTAAAAAAATCAGATTTCCACAGTTATGCAAAGTTTGCTCTGCCAAGTCTCCAGATTAAATTAAAATGAGTTGAGCAGTTCTCATTCAAATAACAGTAATTTTCTTATAACTGATTGGTAGCTTCTACATGTGACAGCAATGGGTGAAATTATTTTTAACTGTAAAAATATCCTACATCTTACTCTATAATATGTTTGTAATACTTTACATTATTTTTTTCCAGTGTTTTACCCAAGACCAGTTTATCAAACTGATATTATGGTCTGTGAGTTCCAAGCCTAGTCCTCAGCTATAAGCAGGAGCAACTCTGAATGAAACAACGGCAAATTACAACTTCAGGGTCTCAATCTCTCCTAATCATTTAGCATTTAGACTTAGACTCTCACCTTAAAGGCCCAGGTTGATTTCAAGCTTTGATTTGCTTCTATCATCTCTGTCTTTTCATGCACTTGTAAGATTGTGACACCTAGGTGTTCCATTGAAATTTTCACTGTAAGCAGAGCATCTTCTAGTTTGTATTTTTTAATTTGGATTTAACAGACTCTCAAGATTTTGACAATATTGACTGTATCTACTGTCATTATCTCAGGCAGTGTATGAGCCTACCTATGACTCTACATTATGAAGCAGTGACCATTGCTGTTAAATGAGAACAATTACAATCAAGAAAGAACAATATTCATTTTTCCCTTGTTCTTGAAGTTCAAGAAGTTCTACAGCAGCAATTAGCTAGCGTGCTGCTGCCTTTTCATAAATAGCTAACATTTCAGGATTTTTACTCAGAGAACAGGCTCTTAAGACAAGAAGTCCACTGTGTTTTCAGAAAAGGTTTCTGCCTTTCTCTTGAAACTGTGAAGAGCTCTTCTGCACTGTTTTATGAAAAAGAAAACATCAGGAATCACAGGTAAAATAGAATAATTTGAAGCAACTGCCTACAGATATTATAGTAGTAGGACATTACTACTCCTCGTACTGCCTTCTGCTTTCTATGGAAATTGAACGCAAGCAGATTATGGAAGTCAGTGTGGTATTTCCTGAACCAAAGAATAAATGGAAAAGGCAGGAGATTAGCTTAGCTGTTAGCTGAACTCTAAATTGATTATTTTTGCTACTAATAAACAGTTTGGAATCTATAGATATGTTTAACTTAAAAAGTATGTGTTCTATTGCAATAGAAGAAGCAAATATTCAGCTAATTGCTGTACTTTGCTATGGCGAGCATCTTCCACAGAAATGCTTAACCAGATCATACTTCAAAAAGAAAGGCATCTTCCATAAGTTATGGAACCTATCAGAATCATGTTGGAGGAAGACTTGGCAGAATCAACTAAGCTATCTGTTGAGGACCTACAACCACAGCAAATCTAGAAGACACAGTTAAAGCAATTCAGCCTAGTTGCAACTATTGGCTATCTGACATGAGTCTGTGTGGAAGATTTTCCCTTATGGATAGTGGATGCTGAAAAAAAAAATTAAATTTCTTGAAAGAGATAATTTGGTTATTTGATACTGTCATGGAACTGGCATATGGAAATCAAGTTCTTGAAAATGTTCAAACTTTGCAACTGGAAAAAGACATCAATTCACATCCAGTCTATAAAAATTCAGAACTATTTTATAATTTTAATAAACCTGTTCTTCCCATTCTAACAGACAATGAAAAGCATGAAAGGCAGAAAATTGAAGTTTTCTTGGTTGACTGATCTATGGGAAATTTCAGTATTAGAAGCCAACAGAAGATAACACAGAAGCTACTTATTAGTAAAGGTAGAATGGCATTTCTGTGACAATTTAGTCTAATTTTAATTTAGAAAGCTTTCTTAATTTTTTTTTAAAATGAGAAATTTATTTCTAAGGAAAAAAAAGGGTAGTCTAATCTTGGTAACAAAGTATCTAGTGACCACCATTTCTGCTAAAATTCCTTAGTGTTTAGTGAAGCTATGATCCACAGTCTAAAACCTCATGAATCTTATTTCCAGGATACACATATCAAATTTTGTTGTTCTAGGCATTCTGCCTTCTTGTACGTCATCTCAATATTGAGAGAGTAAGAAATTGAAGAAGCCCTTAATATCTAAGGCATAAAAATTTATATATATGTAAAATAAAACATCTCCCAATTATAAAGGAAAATTTATCCATTCAAAATAGAAAACAAAAAGGTACTATCTCATTGTTTTGATGAGATACCAGTTAAAATGTGAAGAGATTTATGTGAAACTTCACTTAAAAGCCTATTCCATAAATGGATTTAAAGACTTGAAACACGTGAATCACTGGCACACTCCAGATGAAAAAAAATTCACAAGGTACAGGTAGCTGACTGTCTTGTATATACTTCAGCTGTGCAGAGCTTTACAAGATGCTGTCTGGTCTCTTGAGGATGGCTCCAACTCTGTATCATAACTCTATTCTTTTACTGTTGACATCACATGCAAATCCATGGCAGTCACTCTTGAGTGATTATAGGACCCAAGAAGGATCAGATTATTATACATTAAAGAAAAAGAGTACTTGAGTGGATATACAGTAGTTTATCCCAGTATGTGAGCAGTGAAATTTAAGCCAGTACTCTGTGCCAAACCACTATCACTCAGGAATAGTAGCTGAATATATTATGTCCAGTGCAGTCACAGTGAGTATCCAAGGTGTATCCAGCTTTATGCAAAACAAAGGATATAGAACAGTTCACTAGATTGCTTTTTACTCTTCCCCAAGTTCTTCATGATCTCAAGCATTTAAAGACCTTTAAACAGTACAGCCAAAGAAGCTGAGACATAGAACAAAGTGTTTTCATAACATTTTTCTAAATGCTTTGCATGTAATTTATATAAAATTAAAACTGCTCTTCTGCTAATCAGTTGCACCCATATACAATATTTCCTCTTTTTTTCTTGCAAATGATTTGACTATGAATAACAGCTCTGACACATTCTGTTCAATGTGGCAACATTCTTAATTCTAGAGACAAAAAGCTCTAGCAGTCTCCTGATGATCTATTCATAGGAGGTTCAGTGTACTTTTACATTTTTACGGTGATGCACAATTAGCCCTTTGAATTGGAATATGAATTCTCAATGACAGAATCTCCCCCTCAATATATACATTCCTCAAAATCTGATTCTTATTCTGGTAATTCTCTTCTTTTTGAAGAATTTGTAATATTTTATAGAAGACATCCCTACCCTGAATGGTCTTTCAGAGGTTTTGCAGGCAGCACCATCATACCCACAGTCCACTAAATGCATTTATGTTCATTGTCAGCATTCTGTTACTGGTAAGTATCTTAGTGAGTATCTACTCCTTAGGTCCTCTGTTTCCCTTGTGTTCATCAACATATCTAACTGGTCCACTTAATTCTGTAGAACAGAAGGAAAAATTTCTTTTGTGATTGACAATTTTGCCCTGTTTTTCTAGGGAGAAAATTCCATGTTGATGTTCCATTAACAGCTGTAATATGAAATGGAAATGTTTCAAAAAACTATTAATATTTTTTAGTTTTTTCTTTCCTCTCTTACAGGTTTCCCTTTAAGAATAACAACACAATTTGGCGGTAACAGCTACCTGAGTATGAACCTCAGACTCTAACCCAGTGAAAAGGCTGTGCAACATTTAGCTGTGCCAGCTTTGAGATGGTGATTAGTAACTGCTTCTGCACAGATATTGGGTAAATCACAGAGCAACTGCAGTGATTCCAGACCCCTCATTCTGGTTTGCTTTCCCATTCACAAATTCTGTAACAACCAATAGTCATTACATATGTGCAAGGTGGGAAAAGCCCACAAGCTTATGATAGTTCTGCAATTCCAGAAGCTGGTGTTTAAAGTGAAGTAAGTAGAAATGCTTTACTTACTATGTCAACCCAAATTCTAATTAATTTGCTGCATTTATCTTGAGAGTTCAACATACTTACACAAGGTAGACAGATCTAAAATGTTCTCTAAAGCTTCTCTGGCCACCTAATTGTTGTCCCCCAACTACCTTATCTAACAGTTCCATGGTCAGACTAATAAATATGCTATAGCAATAACAACTAGTTTGCAGGCTTTCAAGATTACTGTGTATAAAAGGTATATAGTATATATTGTGTATATAAGGTATATATTACATATTTTATATATAAAGTAAAATCAGCTTTTAGGATTGGTGTGAAGTCTTGAATTTATTCACAAAATAACCTAGTTTCATATTGCACAGCACAGAAAACCCATGTTATTACTCTGTAGTTGGAAGACCCTCTCCGTGTCAATCAGCATAGTGTACAGATGACAGGATATAACTCTGTATGTGTAGGAAGGAAACGACACAGGTGAGTCCGTACATAAATAGTGTAAGTGAACTCACAGACATCAAGCAATAAGCAAATATGGTCTGTAGTGTTGAAGTACTCCTATTGATACTGAGAAAGACCACAACTTTCACAACAGTTTCTTCAAAGTCAGCAGCAGAACCAGTTGGGGGTCAAAACAGCATACCAAACAAATGCAGGGACCTAATAATTTATAGAAAAATAAATCAAAAGAGTTTTTTGGATCAGAAAGAAAGAGTTTAAGTATTATGCAATTCTTATGAAAATACCATACCACATCCAAATACTCTGAGTAAAAATGAAAAAAAAAAATCTCCTACTTGTGTTTTCATGTGCATCATTTAAAGCAATATTCATTTAGAATGAGTTAGAAGATACTATCTTGGTCAGCAATCACAACTACCACAGAATGCCAAGGAATAGAAGGTCTTTGGGCAAGTTCCCCAATGTGCAGCATATGCTACAGTCATGAAAGCTTAAGCCTTATGACCTGCTATGAATGCAAGCTCTTTCCAACTAGTGTTCAATAATTTGCTGTTGCATTTACAAGAAATATTAAAACCACCAATACAGTATGGAATTAAGTGTTCACCTGCATTCTAAGACATATTTGAGTATTTACTGATAGAGCAGACATTAGCAGAGAATCAGTCTGTAATCTGATTTTATTGAGAAATTCTAGGAGCATTTAAGCTTGAGAATTAAATTACAATTTAAAGCTAAGGAAATATGCTTTGTTGAAAGTGCTAGTCAGCCTTTTCTATAAAAATTTTACTTCACTCATATAAATCAATGGGAATTTTGTCATTGTCCCTAAAAGAGGTAAAATCACACCCTACTTTAACATCCTCTTAGTTATTAGACCATAGGGAATTAAATACTGCTTTTCTCCTCATCCATAAAATATTCATTAATCTATAAAACACTTTTTTCCTGTATACTTTAACCTTTTGACATGGATGCTTGTGTTTCAGAAGTAACAATTCCACCAGCTTGGATTGAACTACGTGCTTCCTTCATATGCTTCTAGTTTGTTCCTAACAGTACTGTCTTAAAAAAAAAAAAAATCTCTCTAGTGATCCTGACTGAAAAAAACATTGTATGACAATGACTCAGTGATCTATATGATTTTTTGGATGACCAAAAAAGAGGATGTTCAGCCACAGACAAGATCTGCACAGCACGCCATGCAAAAACCCATCTGGGGGCAATCCAATGCTGCATGAAAGCAGGGGTCCCAACATCGCCACCTGTATTCCTCTTTTTAATCTGTCTTATTAAAACAGCTGTTTTATTGAGTTATTTGTTGCCATTCTTTTCTAACTGAGATCCAGAAAGAAACCTGCACTATCTTGATCTTTCATGCACCCTTCTCCTTGAGCTAGGCTCTTGGCTCATCTGACATATTTTGCTTTCCTTCAAACAAAAATGGATTCACAGAATGCTATGAGGCTGGTTAGCCTTTTCCCCTAAGAAAACAGACAAAATTGCTATAGTTGCAGAGCTTTAGACCAGAGGTAATTTACTCTCAGAGATAACAATTTGAAAGCTCTTTTAAGTTTTGGGAAAAGTAAAGTATATTACTACACTACTGCTGAGGAGCTAGTACATATGGTAACCTAACTTGTTCAGTGAGAGTCTTCAAAGACAACCTGGTTGAGAAGACACTCAGTTCAGCCACAGGAAATCTTGACAACCTAGAAGGTTACATTCTTCCAATAGTCAATGGGCAGATGAAAACCAGAGAAGATGATATGGAATTCAGCTTTCAAAAAATAAACTATTAACTCACTTTGAGCAGAAGGAAAACAACTTAAGTATTCAGCTTCTAATCTCACCTGAATTTTCCCAGTGTAAACTCCAGAAATGGCTACATTTTAGCAGTGGAAATACCATTGAAAAATGTACACCTGAAAAAGTTCAGGAAGGCTGGAAAATGAAGGCTGCTGTACAAAATCTAACAGTGAACTCCTTCAGATTAACCTATAACTCCATTAAGAAGATTCCTTTGTTAAGAAAAATATTTTGAACAAATTATTATTTTAGGAACTTTGCAATCAATCATGCTGATAGATGGTTTCATTTGCCTGAAAAAGCACTATTTCAGTATTGTGAGTGGGAAAAGGGAACAGCAAAATTTGGCTGTGGGCCACTTGGCACAGTGGTTCAGCCTATGCTGCTCTGCATCATAGTTTTGGAAGGACAGAAAGTTCTTATAAAAGTAAGTGGTCAGAATCAATCTCATATGAGGCAGCCAAAGGCATAACTACCATTTTCAGCTGAAGCTTTCTTCATTAAAAGAACTGATTCTCCTCATTAAACAGTAGTCTTTGCTAATAAATGTAACTGGTTATGTTTGAGTACTCATGGAGTAATACTGAAGTGGCAGATTTCTTTACTGAGAATGTCCTGAGCAAGTAAGTACTGAATTAACTATGCTTTGCAGACTGGACTCTTGCATACAGAAGAATTCAGAATTAAGCTACAACCAAACTACACAGTTCCACTCAGTGCAAATGATGATGGGCTTTAGAGAGCAGATATTCCTCATGTGAAAAACTGCTCCATGGTCACTCTAATGCTGGTGACACTGGGTGTTTAATGAAGCCCATGCCAGTACAGGAGTCATCTGCAATGATGAAGGTGAGCTGTATCACTCTCAAGATGCCTCCTACCAGCACTGGAGCCTAAGGGGAAAAACTAATGTCTCATCAGTGGCATAGATGTGCCTGCAGGAAAATGGTCCTCTGGTTATTTATGGTTGGATAAAGTAATTTACAGAGTCTCAGTGAAGCCAAAGGGCCATAACTAGGCTTGAGAATCTATTTTCTTTTTTAATCTCCACAGGAATTTCCATATACTGTAACTACACTGCACTCATGGAACATTTACCTCAATGAAAAAATGGTTTCATCCAAACCCATAATTTGAAAGAAGTTTCTGGCGGGGGTTTTCTGCTGAATATTTCCCACTAGAAATTCAGGTTCAAATGAAAAATTGGCATGTGTTCAGTGTCTATCTGTTTAGTTGTGGCAAAAGAAAACAGGAACTATAAAGGAAATTGGGATAAGAGACAATGACTTAGTGCCTTCAACAGTAACCAGAAATATTTGATGAGCATAAAATTTAATGTTACTCAAGCAAAATATTCTGATGTATACAAAGGTGTTTTTGAAACAATTTTCCATGGGAAAATAAGGGGCCCTGTATTTTCCCTTTTGAGTAGATTGAGGTCAAAAAACTACATTAATGTCTCAACACTCAACATGTGACAAATTCCTTTCACTGATCAGTTCTACCAATGGCTGTCAAGGATGTGTCTTGGATGAGTGGGAATAGAAATTAATCAAAAGAAAGGACTATGTGAACCCTGAGATAGACAAGGCTGAGATATTTCAGAAGATGCAACAACAGAGACACAAACAGGACTTAGAAAGAGAAGTTAGCATATGAATGAAGTGCAGGGTTGGAAAGGAATTGGAAAAAAAAGGTGGTTAAAGCTTAAATAAAATCTTTCTACTCATGGTTTTCTATCTTACACCTCCAAATGTAATTTATTAAGGATTCTTGTTACAGCTACATGATAATCCTACTGCATGATTTAACAATGTTTTGGGGGTTTTTTTTAAACATACACTGCTTAACTTCCAGCAGACTTTCTCTCTTTCACTAATTGAACAATGAAAAGTGATTTCCCTTAGACAGCTTTGTAGATTTAGGCCACTTCTAACTCACAGGTGCATCAACAGTGAACTATTCCAATTATCTTAATATTATTTTTCATACATAAAAAAGAAGATCACTTTTAAATTACTGCATCTGTAAAATATCTGTCTGGAAAGCATTTGACACAAATTTAATCACCCTGTGATGAAGTAAATTACCGTTTCCTTCAGCCATCACATTGCAAGATCTGTACTAAAAAATAAAATATTTTCTTGATTTCGGTATCACCTCTGCATTAACCTTCTATGAAAAGTCAAAATAGGACCTGACACTTGTGCCATTTTGCATAAGGAAAGGAATGCCTTCTTATTTCTCAAAATCTATAATTTGAAACGCTGTCCAAATCCTCTGTTAGGTTGATTACCTGTAAATCTTTTGTGCTTAACAGGATAAAGCAAACTCATAAATAAGGCCACTTTGGTTTTCTAGTATATAGTCAATCTACTTAGCAAGAAAGTACTAAGCAGATCTATGGATACAATGCTTCACAAAACAAAACAGAACAAAATCAAAGCAAACCAAAGCAAACCAAATCAAAATAAACAAACAACAAAACCCAAACCAAACCAAACCAAACCTTTCAAAAATGGGATAGATATTACCTTTGTGTGCATAAAACACAGAGGAACCAATATTTAGCAATTTTTATATAACACTAATGTTTGTGAGCAACTTTTTCATTCTGTACAAAACCTGAAACAGTCCGGATCCTGTAGGCTATTGTGATTATTCTAAACACTACTAAAATCATCAGTAGCTTCAAAGAAAAAGAAAAAAAAACCCTAAACCTTTTTTACAGTTCTGAAATTTATAATTGTGTTGAAAGTTATTAATTATTTATTAATGCATTAAAAATAAAATATGAAAGTTTTTCAATTGTGAATTATGACAAGGAAAAGTTAAAAAACCTAAATCTCCATCAATGCAAATAGTAAGAAACTTCAATATTATTAAAAAAGTACTCTTAAATAATGATACTTATCAGTAAAATTTAGTAGAATTAGCAGCTAAACTCTTCATTTCATATTATATTAAAAATAGCTTTGTTTTAGTTAATTTCCTAATGGAAACCATTGTGGTAAATGACAGAATTTACAGAACCATGAAAAGGTCAGAAGAAGCAAATTGTGTATCTTCAAGAATAAGAGAGGGTTTTGTAACCATTCTTTTTGTAATTTATATGATATAATAAGCTCTACTACTTCAATAAAATGAAAGTTCAGTGGCCTACTTTTAAATACAGATTTGAAAATCATATTGCAAAGTATAAAACAATAATTAATATATTCATTTAGTTTCTTTTTTTAGAAGCTTGCACAATGTTAAAATGGTTTACCACATGACATTTTGACATAAAGGCAGGATAGACTCCTCAAATGCATAAATTGTAAATGCACTTGTTAAAGCAGAGTACATGTCTATAGAGAATGATGAAGAGTCAAAATACAAACTGTGCCTGTTCACCTATACTTACTTTTGTTCTACCCCAAAATACATTAACAAATGAAGCAATCCAACTGCTAATAAGTAGCTGTGAGTTGCACAAACCATGTCTGGATTTACTAAACTGGACATAAGGTATTGCATATACAATTAATATTGCTTTTAAACAAAGATGTAGGGATATGCAATTTTACTTTAACAGTGTGGCTTTCTGTAAGCACACTGAAAACACACTCTAGTAACAGAATAACCTTTAAGGAAATCAATAAGCATTAAGAATTAAAAAGCTTTAAGACTGGGGACAAAAAATTTACTACAGAGTTTCAACAGCCTCAATTTGGCAAGGCCAGGGTGCTTTGCTGAATAAGGAGTTCAACATATGCATAAAGTTTAGCTGTAAAATATTTTACCAAGTATGGCCCATAATGGAGAATTAAGTGAAAGTCAAGAATGCTTCTCATCTTCCAAATGTATTTTTTTTTGCTTAAAGTTAATTAAACTTCTTTTCTCACACATTTTTAAAGGCACAGACTTTCTTGATTTTATTTCTTCGCCTACAATCCTTTCAGCCATTAAATACATAACAACACCAATTTTAACACTTTGTTTGTCTTGCAAATTGATCTAAGAAAAATTGCAAGTGTTCAGGAGATCAGCTGTAACCAAAACAAGAGTCAAATATTAGTTCCTGAAGATCATTACTTGGGGTTTTCTACAATATAAATGGTAATCTGGAGTACTGAATT
>VWZD01010031.1:3442-13488 GCA_013396695.1 Sakesphorus luctuosus | reverse complement strand
GTGTCCCAGTGTGTCCCAGACTGTCTCAGTGTGCTCCAGTGTGTCCCAGAGCATCCCAGTGTCCCAGTGTCTCCCAATAAACCCCACGCTGTTCAGGGTGCTGTTATCCATGATTTTTGGGGGGTAAACCCCAATTTTTCCTTGTATTTATTGCCATCTTTTTAGTAATTTCTGACTTAGCCTTTTGAGGTGGGTTCATTTGTCCCTCTGATTTACCTTCAAACCAGCCCAAGGAGGCACAAACCCCTCCCTCCAAGAGCCAACTGTGCCCCCANCCAGTGTGCCCCAGTGTGTCCCAGTGTGTCCCAAAGTGTCCCAGAGCATCCCAGTGTGCCCCAGTGTGTCCCAGTGTGTCCCAAAGTGTCCCAGAGCATCCCAGTGTGCCCCAGTGTGTCCCAGTGTGTCCCAAAGTGTCCCAGAGCATCCCAGTGTGCCCCAGTGTGTCCCAGTGTGTCCCAAAGTGTCCCAGAGCATCCCAGTGTGCCCCAGTGTGTCCCAGTGTGTCCCAAAGTGTCCCAGAGCATCCCAGTGTGCCCCAGTGTGTCCCAGTGTGTCCCAAAGTGTCCCAGAGCATCCCAGTGTGCCCCAGTGTGTCCCAGTGTGTCCCAAAGTGTCCCAGAGCATCCCAGTGTGCCCCAGTGTGTCCCAGTGTGTCCCAAAGTGTCCCAGAGCATCCCAGTGTGCCCCAGTGTGTCCCAGTGTGTCCCAAAGTGTCCCAGAGCATCCCAGTGTGCCCCAGTGTGTCCCAGTGTGTCCCAAAGTGTCCCAGAGCATCCCAGTGTGCCCCAGTGTGTCCCAGTGTGTCCCAAAGTGTCCCAGAGCATCCCAGTGTGCCCCAGTGTGTCCCAGTGTGTCCCAAAGTGTCCCAGAGCATCCCAGTGTGCCCCAGTGTGTCCCAGTGTGTCCCAAAGTGTCCCAGAGCATCCCAGTGTGCCCCAGTGTGTCCCAGTGTGTCCCAAAGTGTCCCAGAGCATCCCAGTGTGCCCCAGTGTGTCCCAGTGTGTCCCAAAGTGTCCCAGAGCATCCCAGTGTGCCCCAGTGTGTCCCAGTGTGTCCCAAAGTGTCCCAGAGCATCCCAGTGTGCCCCAGTGTGTCCCAGTGTGTCCCAAAGTGTCCCAGAGCATCCCAGTGTGCCCCAGTGTGTCCCAGTGTGTCCCAAAGTGTCCCAGAGCATCCCAGTGTGCCCCAGTGTGTCCCAGTGTGTCCCAAAGTGTCCCAGAGCATCCCAGTGTGCCCCAGTGTGTCCCAGTGTGTCCCAAAGTGTCCCAGAGCATCCCAGTGTGCCCCAGTGTGTCCCAGTGTGTCCCAAAGTGTCCCAGAGCATCCCAGTGTGCCCCAGTGTGTCCCAGTGTGTCCCAAAGTGTCCCAGAGCATCCCAGTGTGCCCCAGTGTGTCCCAGTGTGTCCCAAAGTGTCCCAGAGCATCCCAGTGTGCCCCAGTGTGTCCCAGTGTGTCCCAAAGTGTCCCAGAGCATCCCAGTGTGCCCCAGTGTGTCCCAGTGTGTCCCAAAGTGTCCCAGAGCATCCCAGTGTGCCCCAGTGTGTCCCAGTGTGTCCCAAAGTGTCCCAGAGCATCCCAGTGTGCCCCAGTGTGTCCCAGTGTGTCCCAAAGTGTCCCAGAGCATCCCAGTGTGCCCCAGTGTGTCCCAGTGTGTCCCAAAGTGTCCCAGAGCATCCCAGTGTGCCCCAGTGTGTCCCAGTGTGTCCCAAAGTGTCCCAGAGCATCCCAGTGTGCCCCAGTGTGTCCCAGTGTGTCCCAAAGTGTCCCAGAGCATCCCAGTGTGCCCCAGTGTGTCCCAGTGTGTCCCAAAGTGTCCCAGAGCATCCCAGTGTGCCCCAGTGTGTCCCAGTGTGTCCCAAAGTGTCCCAGAGCATCCCAGTGTGCCCCAGTGTGTCCCAGTGTGTCCCAAAGTGTCCCAGAGCATCCCAGTGTGCCCCAGTGTGTCCCAGTGTGTCCCAAAGTGTCCCAGAGCATCCCAGTGTGCCCCAGTGTGTCCCAGAGTGTCCCAGAGTGTCCCAGTGACTCCCAGAGTGTCCCAGTGTGTCCCAGTGTGTCCCAGACTGTCTCAGTGTGCTCCAGTGTGTCCCAGAGCATCCCAGTGTCCCAGTGTCTCCCAATAAACCCCACGCTGTTCAGGGTGCTGTTATCCATGATTTTTGGGGGGTAAACCCCAATTTTTCCTTGTATTTATTGCCATCTTTTTAGTAATTTCTGACTTAGCCTTTTGAGGTGGGTTCATTTGTCCCTCTGATTTACCTTCAAACCACCCCAAGGAGGCACAACCCCCTCCCTCCAAGAGCCAACTGTGCCCCCACTGCCCCCAAATCCTGCAGGAACTCCCCCCACCCTGCTGAGCAATCCTGCCCCAGCTGCAGCTGTGACCCCCCCCCCAGCCCTTATGGATTTTGGGGTTGGGTTGGCAGGGCTGCCATTGGCTGCTCTCAGCCTTATTCCCCAAATCCCTGGGCTGTTCCTGCTGACTGCAGCATCCCGTGGTGCTCAGGCATCCAGCACAAATCCCAGAGATTTATCACTGCAAAGCTTTCCTTGCCCTCCCCACCTCTGAGGAACTTTGAGACCATTTCATGGGGTTTTTTTTTTACCTCCTGCTGCTCCTTCAGCTGTTTCTTCTGGGCCTCAGAGAGCTCAGTCACCCCCACCAAACCAACTGGTTTCCCCTTTTCGTACCCCAGACCCTTCAGGTCCTGAACTGTGAAAGAAAAAAATAAAAAACAATTAAAGGGCTTATTTTTAACCCTGTTAAAAACCTGAGGGATCAGTGAAACCAAATCTCAGACTGGTTTGGGTTGGAAGGACCTGAAGGATCACCCAGTGCCACCCCTGCCATGGGCAGGGACATCTCCCACTGTCCCAGGTGGCTCCAGCCTGGCCTGGGACACTCCCAGGGGTGGGACATCCATGGAATAATTTGGGCCAGTCCCTCCTCACCCTCCCAGCCAAGAATTCCTTCCCAATATCCCACCTGGCAGTTTGAAGCCATTCCCTGTGTCCTGTCCCTCCATCCCTTCTCCCAAATCCTCCTCCAGCTCTCCTGGAGCCCCTTTAGGTTGGTCCCATCTTCACACCATCCTCTCACCATGGTCATGGAATCAGAGAATCCCAGACTGGGTTGGGTGGGAAGGGCCTCAAAGCCCACCCAGTGCCAGCCCTGCCATGGGCAGGGACACCTCCCACTGTCCCAGGTGGCTCCAGCCTGGCCTTGGACACTCCCAGGGATGGAGCAGCCACAGCTTCTCTGGGAATTCAGTTCCAGCCCCTCCCCACCTCCCAGGCAGGAATTCCTTCCCAATATTCCACCTGTCCATGGGAAGCCATTCCCTGTGTCCTGTCCCTCCATCCCTTCTCCCAAATCCTTCTCCAGCTCTCCTGGAGCCCCTTTAGGTTGGTCCCATCTTCACACCATCCTTTCACCATGGTCATGGAATCAGAGAATCCCAGACTGGGTTGGGTGGGAAGGGCCTCAAAGCCCACCCAGTGCCAGCCCTGCCATGGGCAGGGACACCTCCCACTGTCCCAGGTGGCTCCAGCCTGGCCTGGGACACTTCCAGGGATGCGGGATCCACACCTTCTCTGGGAAATCCTTTTCAGCCTCTCCCCACCCTCCCAGACAAGAATTCCATTCCTGATATCCCACCCATCCCAGCCCTCTGTCCATGGGAAACCATTCCCTGTGTCCTGTCCCACCATCCCTTCTCCCAGGTCCTTCTCCAGCTCTCCTGGAGCCCCTTTAGGTTGGTCCCATCTTCACACCATCCTCTCACCATGGTCATGGAATCTGAGAATCCCAGACTAGATTGGGTTGGAAGGACCTCCAAGCCCACCCAGTGTCACCCCATCCATGGGCAGGGACACCTCCCACTGCCCCAGGTGGCTCCAGCCTGGCCTTGGACACTCCCAAGGATGGAGTTTTACACTCATTTCATGGATCCAGCACAAAGATGCTCCATCCAGAAGGATTCAGGAATCACAGGAGCTGGGAAGTCACTGGGCAGCAGCTCCTTTGCCTTCTCTGCCCCCACCCAAGATGTACTGGAAGAATCCCAGGGATGCAAATTTGCTTTAAAAATCATTTCTCCTTAAGCTTTTCCCCCTTCCTAAAGCTGCTGGTGAAGCTCAGCCATTCCTAAAGGTGAATTATCCAGAGTGGAGTCAGCCCAGGACTCTCCAGAGCAGCTTCACCCCCAACCCAAAGCAAATTCCCACATCAGAATAAAGACAGAATTATCCTGCCCTTGGAATTCCACACTCCCCAGGGAGGTGCCAGTTTTCACCTCCAGGCTCTGGAAATTCCACCCCTGCCTCCAAAGAGGGGCATTTTCTCTGCAGTATCTCCTGTTGGAAGCCCCTCTGGAATGATTTGTGCTGTTTTACCACCTAATCCCTGGAATTTCACCTTCCCATTTATCTGGACAGGGCACTTGGGGATTTAAAATGACCCCCCCTGAGTTCCAAAGGGAAGTTAAAGGGAAGAGAGAGAAGGAATCCTATTTCTAAAGGCTGCAGTGTGAAGGGAAGTAATAAAAACACTGCTGGGGCTGCAAAAAAAAAATAAGAGATTTCCAGGAGAGATTTCCTTGCAAACTGGATTTCTCCAGGGCTGGAGCTCTGATGGCACCACTGAAATATTTAAGGGATTCACAGAGACTCAGGACCACGCTGCATTTTTCACTGCAAGGGGAAGGATTTTCTTCCTGCTGACTGCAAACCCCTCAGTGTGAGCGTGGGGCCAGCCTGCAGTTAAATGCTGCCTCATTCATTATTCATTCTCTATTAATTAGGAAGCCCAATTATAGCAGGGTGGTTGTGCAGGACGTGGGGTGTCTGCACAGCAGGTTAATGAGGCCCCAGGGTTGGTGTCCCCTTCCCATTATTCCCATTATTCCCACTCAGGGCAGCTGATCTGAGCACTTTGGTCTCCCTCTCCTTCCCCACAGATTTCCAAGTGGTTTCCCAAATTCCAGCCTTCCAAGGAGAACATTCCCCAGCTCTTCCCACCCCTCCAGGCCCTGCACACCCACCCGGTTACATAAAACACTGCCTGAGGTTTTCCAGGAGCAGGGAATGGGAAAGGCACTGGCAGCTCCCAGGAAATGGGAGCAAAAAGAAGGATAAACCCATTCCCTGCTGGGGAGCAGCCTGGATTCTCCCTGGGGGAGCAGGGAGAGCTGGGAATGGGATTGATGCAGGGAGAGGACTCAGCCCCACATTGGGACACTCCAGCATCACTTCCCAGCTCAGGGAATGGCAAAGCTTTCCCTGAGTGCTCCAGGGAGAGCTCTGCCCTTCACAGAGGGCACAACAGCTCTGTGTGCCTTCCCTTGGGCTGCAGGAACAGCCAGGCTGAGCTCCAGAGGCTGCCCAGGCAGTGCCTTCCCAGCTGGCACAACCCCTGGAAGGTGAGGCTGAGCATCCTCTGGCCCTGCCCAGGAATCGGATCCTGCTGCTCCTTCCCTTCCCTCTCCTTCCTTTCCCTCTCCTTCCCTTCCCAAACCTTCCCTTTCCTTCCCAAACCTTCCCTTTCCTTCCCAAACCTTCCCTTTCCTTCCCAAACCTTCCCTTTCCTTCCCAAACCTTCCCTTTCCTTCCCAAACCTTCCCTTTCCTTCCCAAACCTTCCCTTTCCTTCCCAAACCTTCCCTTTCCTTCCCAAACCTTCCCTTTCCTTCCCAAACCTTCCCTTTCCTTCCCAAACCTTCCCTTTCCTTCCCAAACCTTCCCTTTCCTTCCCAAACCTTCCCTTTCCTTCCCAAACCTTCCCTTTCCTTCCCAAACCTTCCCTTTCCTTCCCAAACCTTCCCTTTCCTTCCCAAACCTTCCCTTTCCTTCCCAAACCTTCCCTTTCCTTCCCAAACCTTCCCTTTCCTTCCCAAACCTTCCCTTTCCTTCCCAAACCTTCCCTTTCCTTCCCACACCTTCCCTTCCCTTCCCAAACCCATCCTTGTCCCACTGCTCTGGCACTTGGCAGACTTGCAGGAATTCCCTGCAGGAATTCAGCTCTGGGAAGGGTTTCTGTGGCCTTGGCCCAAGGTTGTGAGCAAAGGCAGAGCTGCATCTGCAGATGGAAAAGGGTTCCCAAATAATTCGAATTTGCATAGAAATAAATAAGATACAGAAGTTCCTCACACTTTCTGGCACCAGACACACACTCTGCAGAAGATAAGGAGCTGCTTCTCAGTCTCATCTTCAGCAGGGTTGGGAAAAATACCCTTTTTTTCCCCCTGGAATGACATCAGCTTTGCCCACAGGGTTAATGGTGCAGTGTGTCTGCAGCATTGGCAGAGCAGCACCTGAAGGTTTATCCCTCTCCCAGATGCCTGAAGAGCAGGAAAAGGGAACAATGTCCTTTAAGGACAGCAGGAGAAATCCCAACCCAGAAGGGATTTCTTCCTTCAGAGCCTCAAGATCTTAATCCAAACTAATCAGACCCAACCCAAGGCAGTCTCAGGAAGTCCCAGTGACAGCCTGAAATTTGTCATTAACCCCCCAGAGTTCACTCATTTCCATTCTGGGTCAGCTTTTCAGACCACTCAGTCCCTGCAGGGCACCAGGGAAGTTTTGGGGTATCAATACATTGAAAAAGAGTCTTATTTCTGCCCCAAAAGGCCTCACTTTCTCCTCTCCACGTTCCTGATTTATCCCTGAGAGGAGACAGGGAAAGAATCCTCCACTAAATCCCAAACAATTGCTAAGGATAAAGGACTAAGACATAAATATTTAGGGACCAGAGCAACTCTGCCCCTCCTCAGGAGCAGTAATTTGAAACCCTCTTCACCTGTCAGGTTGGAGATGTTAATTCCAAAGAGGGATTAGTCCAACTGGACTGATAACAGGAATTAATCCTTCCCCCTGCAGAGCATTAAGGGCTGATTTGTTCTGCCTGGCAAAGTGCTTGCTGTCCTTTTCTTGTGCCTGACATAAAGCCCTGCGGAAAGGGGAGCAGGAACACCAGGAGCATGTCCTGCCCAAGCAGGGTGGGGTTAAAGGAGCCAGGGGGATTCCAGCATGCTGGAATGAGCACATGGATAGCCCTGCAGTCCCCCCACTGCAGCACTGAGACAGAGCCTGCTGTGTTTGAGAAGCCTCTTCAGCTTCTGCAACGTCTGCAAGGACAAAAAAAAATCCACCAGAAACACAAAATCAGGGGAGATTTTTGCATCTGATCCCTGCAAGGAGCAGCGAGCCAAGGGCAGAGTCCAGGGGGATGGACAGCCAGGAATTCTGTACAGGGCAGAATTGCCAGGAATTGTTCTCCATCTGCACTGGAAGTGCTGGATAAGAGACAGAATCCTTCCCTCCTCCCTGAGCTGGGCAGGGCCAGGCAGCAGAGCCAGCCCAGTCCGACCCAACTGGGAATGCTGGGCAGGAATTCCAGCCCCAGGAGCATCCCAGGGACTTGCTGGAGCCATGAACTGAACAGGCTGATCCAAGTGGGAATGCTGGGCAGAATTCCAGCCCCAGGAGCATCCCAGGGACTTGCTGGAGCCATGAACTGAACAGGCTGATCCAAGTGGGAATGCTGGGCAGAATTCCAGCCCCAGGAGCATCCCAGGGACTTGCTGGAGCCATGAACTGAACAGGCTGATCCAAGTGGGAATGCTGGGCAGAATTCCAGCCCCAGGAGCATCCCAGGGACTTGCTGGAGCCATGAACTGAACAGGCTGATCCAAGTGGGAATGCTGGGCAGAATTCCAGCCCCAGGAGCATCCCAGGGACTTGCTGGAGCCATGAACTGAACAGGCTGATCCAAGTGGGAATGCTGGGCAGAATTCCAGCCCCAGGAGCATCCCAGGGACTTGCTGGAGCCATGAACTGAACAGGCTGATCCAAGTGGGAATGCTGGGCAGAATTCCAGCCCCAGGAGCATCCCAGGGACTTGCTGGAGCCATGAACTGAACAGGCTGATCCAAGTGGGAATGCTGGGCAGAATTCCAGCCCCAGGAGCATCCCAGGGACTTGCTGGAGCCATGAACTGAACAGGCTGATCCAAGTGGGAATGCTGGGCAGAATTCCAGCCCCAGGAGCATCCCAGGGACTTGCTGGAGCCATGAACTGAACAGGCTGATCCAAGTGGGAATGCTGGGCAGAATTCCAGCCCCAGGAGCATCCCAGGGACTTGCTGGAGCCATGAACTGAACAGGCTGATCCAAGTGGGAATGCTGGGCAGAATTCCAGCCCCAGGAGCATCCCAGGGACTTGCTGGAGCCATGAACTGAACAGGCTGATCCAAGTGGGAATGCTGGGCAGAATTCCAGCCCCAGGAGCATCCCAGGGACTTGCTGGAGCCATGAACTGAACAGGCTGATCCAAGTGGGAATGCTGGGCAGAATTCCAGCCCCAGGAGCATCCCAGGGACTTGCTGGAGCCATGAACTGAACAGGCTGATCCAAGTGGGAATGCTGGGCAGAATTCCAGCCCCAGGAGCATCCCAGGGACTTGCTGGAGCCATGAACTGAACAGGCTGATCCAAGTGGGAATGCTGGGCAGAATTCCAGCCCCAGGAGCATCCCAGGGACTTGCTGGAGCCATGAACTGAACAGGCTGATCCAAGTGGGAATGCTGGGCAGAATTCCAGCCCCAGGAGCATCCCAGGGACTTGCTGGAGCCATGAACTGAACAGGCTGATCCAAGTGGGAATGCTGGGCAGAATTCCAGCCCCAGGAGCATCCCAGGGACTTGCTGGAGCCATGAACTGAACAGGCTGATCCAAGTGGGAATGCTGGGCAGAATTCCAGCCCCAGGAGCATCCCAGGGACTTGCTGGAGCCATGAACTGAACAGGCTGATCCAAGTGGGAATGCTGGGCAGAATTCCAGCCCCAGGAGCATCCCAGGGACTTGCTGGAGCCATGAACTGAACAGGCTGATCCAAGTGGGAATGCTGGGCAGAATTCCAGCCCCAGGAGCATCCCAAGGATCTGCTGGACCCATGAACTGCACAGGCTGATCCAACTGGGAATGCTGGGCAGGAATTCCTGCTGGTGCCATGCACTGCACAGCCTGACCTTGTGCTGAAATTCAAGAGCTTTTTTCTATCCCTCATCCCACCTCTCAGTTCTGCTGCTGCTGCTGCTCTTTGAAAAGGTCCTCACTGCTTTTCCTGGGCTTCCCTTTCCTCTCCCATCCCTTCCCATCCCACACTAACTGGGCAAAGGATTCACTGAAGCCTCTTTCAATGTCTGCTGTCCTCGAGTGCCTCAGTTTTTGTGCCATCCCTTCACTGCTCTGCACAGCTGGAGTTCACCCTCCAGAGCTCCCCAGCAGTGCCTCAAGTGGAAGGATAAAATTCCAGCACTTGGAAAGAGCTGCACCCCTTGGGATGGCCCTGGCAGGTGAAGCAGCAAGAGCTGGATGAGGCCTGTGGAGCTCCAAGGAACCCAAAGAGCCCAAGATTCCAAGCTGTGCTCCAGGGATTTCATCCCACCATGGGGAACAAACACAGGTCAAGCCCTGAGAGGGGTTTCCTGGCACTCTCCTGGAGGGAAATGCAGCACAGCAGCATTTCCAGAGGGCAGGGGAGTGGTAAAACCCAAACCTTGGTGCCAGGGGGATAAGGAGGGTTATGTGGGATGCCCTCAGGGAAGGGCTGGCTCAAGGACACGGAGCTGCCACCCAAGGGGACACCCCTGGAGATCAAACCCCCCCTGTTTGCTGCTCATAAAAAGCTCAGGCAGAGGGAAAACTGAGGGAAATAAAGACAATTTCCATCCCCACCAACCTGAGAGAGGGGAGGGAGAGTCCAGTTGCTGCACCAGCTGTGGCAGAGGCAGCTCCACCTTGTCCTCCTCCGGCCCCCACCGGCTCTTCCTCTTCTTCTTGGTGGTCCCTGGGGCAGCCGTGGGGGTGGAGGGGACTGAGGGGTCCGGGGGGATCACGGAGGAGGAGGAGGAGGAGGAGGGGGAGGGCGAGGAGGAAGGCACAGCAAGGGGTGGGGGCACTGCCAGGGGCACGGGAAGAGGGGAGGGAACGGGCACAGGGAGGGGCAGAGGGGCAGGAATGGGCACAGGGAGGGGCAGAGGGGAGGGCAGGGG
>VWZD01010024.1:1639-15585 GCA_013396695.1 Sakesphorus luctuosus | reverse complement strand
ATTTCCCTTTCACTCTCCCTTTTTGCTTCTGAGCCTTTCCACATCTTCCTTTAGCTCTGCCAGTAGGCACAGCAACTCGTTCACCTGCTCACATCACATGCAGGTGCTTCTCATACTGTCCTGTGGCAGCAGTGCCAGGCTCAAACAGTCTATGCAGCCAGAGGCCTGAGTGGCTGCATCCTTTTTAGAGGATTCTGTCTGTATTGACACACCTCCACTGGTAACAGGAGCAACAGCTTTCATTTTTTTGCAAGGCATGACTGCCTTGAGTTGTGGGGAAAGGAGAAGAAAAAAAAAAAGCTCACAAAACACCTAGGCTTGTGCCCTGCCTGTTCAAACTGCCATGCCACGCCCTCACTGATATGCCACGCCCTCACTGATATGCCACGCCCCTGTTTGCCCACTCCTGTTCGCCGTGCTCCACATCGCTCCTGCTCCCCAGAGATGTTTTTAAAGCCTTCTCAATCCCCTGCTAATGAGTAAGCCACACCTCTGACTCACCTGATAACAGTTGGAGGAGCAGCAAGCAAACCCTGGCAGGAAATATATATATATTAAAACCACATCCTCACAGAATTTCAATAGCTGTTTAGGGGAGGGGTTGCTACACAGTAGTGCTGATGTTAAGCTTTCACTGAGATGAAGAGAAAAGACTGCTTGATGATGAAGACATTTCAAGGATACCACTGGTATGGAATATTTTTCTCTCTGGGTCAGTCAGTGTTTCAGATTGCTTAATTACTGCAAATTCACTCAGGTAACTGAGATGAACGCATGGGAAGCCATTAGGAGGTCTCATCTATTGTTTAACTTCTGAGAGAAAAAAGATAATTGTTATATTGGCAAAAATTCTGCTCCAGCTTTCCATAGGAAAAGTGACCTGTCTGTCACTGGTAACTGTCTAAAATAGTTTTTGTCATCTCCATATTAATACTAGGCACATCATTATTAAAAAAATAGCTGTGTCATATATGTTTCAAGGACATCGGAATTACAACAGCAGTATTGTGTATTTTTGCATAAAATAGAATATTTTGTACTTCGTTTATTTGGATTTACTTGTAGTTTTTCATACAATGTCTTTTTTGAAATGTTAGTCCTTCCTCTGTGTCTTTGCATTTAACTAGAAATTAAAGCACTTTAATCCTGAAAAAAACCCTGACCTCACACAGCAGAATGCTGTACATTCTTTACTCTTTAAGATGACAGGTGTTTATTGCACCCAAACATGGCTTCATGTTCACAAAAAGAAAGTGCGAATATATGGGATCTTTTGTGCCAAATTTTCCCTCAGCCTTTTAAATTGAAATTCAATTGAAGTCAGGGATCTAAGGGCAGAATTCAGCCCTTTCATATAGGGGCAGTGGGTGATGAGTGTAAGAGAGGGAAAGAAACCCAACCTAATACATATGAGTATGACGAAGATCAGAAGGTATTGATTCACGGACTTGTTTTATTATAAAATTACTATCAGAATCCAGATTGGTTATTCCCCTTCAGTTTCCCTTACAGGGGCACCTTTAGTTAGATAAAAAGAGTTTAATTTCAATCACTGTGGTTTTGCCAGGACTCAGAATGTATAATGTGAACAGGACAATTAATTCTCTTTCTTGAAAAGTCATGAAATTACACAGCAAGAATACTGGCTTCTGTTTGGATGACCCTAAAAGATGTTCTCTTCCTAAAGACATAGAACGATAGTCAAGATATTTTCTAGCCTATGCTAAGTAGATAACTGGGTCAGGTGATCATGATCCTGATTTTTGAGCACTAATTGGATTCATGATTGAAGAGCAGAAACTGGTTGTTGAGTAGCAGGAAAGCACTAGTATGTTCCCATAAAAATGGCAACTGTAATAACCCTTGCAAAACTTAAACTCTTGTATTACAGGGGTTAGGAAATAGTTCCAAATGGATGTACTTTCTCATGTTAAAAATTCATCTCTCATCAAAAGCTGCTATAGCAAGTATTTGTTACTACAGTGTTACTTCCTCCACAATGCTGATGCACTACAAGTTTAAAACTATGATTTTGAGAAGTAAAGAACACACTATATATACCTATATATGCATATATATAGGTGTTTGTATATATATATATATATATGGATGAAATAATGGGTACCATAATTAAAAAAATGAACAGAAGACTCATATTTTTACCAAAGTTGTATTTTAGGGATTTGAGAGAAATCTTTAAAAGATTTACAAAACTTTGAGGACTTGATTTTGGAGTATATACTAACTCTGGATATAGAGTTTGTGCCGGTATTTTCCAAGGATTCTAAAGATAGCAGATACATACTCATACAGTGAGTAAAACACTAGGATGATCATTCAAGAGGCTTCACATCCAGTCCCTTGCTAGCATTGCTTAGCTCAGAGGCATTTAAGCCAACTGTTTACTTGCCTTCAGTTCCCTTATCTGTATTATATGGTAATGATACTTCACTTCTCTCCTAAAGCAATCAGAGAACTTGAAAGGTGAAAAAACTTCTATGATCAGTACATATTATTCTAGATACACACTCATGTGACCCTTGACATCTTTGGCCCTTAAGCTTCCATTCATAAGGATACTTTTCACAAACTTGCAACCATCATTTTGTTACTCTGATTGTGATGGGGGAAAAAAAATGTTCCTTACAGTAAAAAAAATTCAATATGAAATAACAGTAACACCAAATTCAGCCATAATTGCATGCTAAGAGTCAAAGGCAATGTTTTTATTTCTTTCTAGGAAATTATTTTGTGTCTTTCTTAAGCATGTAGAATATTAATAGCCCAAGAAGATTCTTACTATATTCCATTTATGGAGAATTACTGAGGCAAATGATAACGTTAGCAACCAGTGAGCAAGCCTATTAGGGCACAGTAAGCATACAACATCTTTCAAACTGACCACACTTGTCTATATTTTGGTACTTCGTAAAGCTCATTTTTCAGGTAGCATACTCTGCTCTTCCCTTGGAATGCAAATATTTATTCAGTGTATTCTACAGATGCCTTGAAATCCTTATGATCCCCCTTTACAGGTATAATTTTGCCAGAGAAACACTAAATAATCTTGTTCTATTTATTCTTTCCAAGAATTCCAATATTGATTAGTCCATACTAAGAAGTGATGGTTTGCCAAATTTTATTAGTATGATTTTAAACTAGCAGTTGAATTATCCAAAGGAAAACAACCATTCAAAACAGATAAACGTCTATCATTCGTATATTCATATAATTAAAAAAAAAACAAATGAAACCCCCCCTCCCAAAAACCTGACACAAAACAACAAAACCAATTTATTTTTCTTTAAATTGTCAACTTCTAGCCCCAAGCACATTTTTTATTACTAGTGCACAATCCTATAAAAATAGAGTTTTATAAATGAAAACATTGACAGACCCTTAGCGATAGTGGCACTACAGGGAATAGCTATAAACAACATTTTTATTCCTCAAGCATACCTTACCCTTGAAAGTTTACACTAATTACCTGTAGTTTTGTTAATGTTTTAAGCTGCCCTTCATCTCTCCTATCCAGACATACCACTCAGCTTCCTCAACAGATATATTCAACAGCTTCTGTTCACACCTGACATCAATTTCCTTTGATGTTCACAGTCTAAATGAGAATGCTACAGCAAGCTGGATTTGTGAAGTATACAGGATGCCTTTAAAATGATGGCAGGTATTTTCCTCATTAAAGCAGCCATAACAGATAGTTAGATATGATGCTGTCCCTCACCTTCCTGCTAATTAATGACTATGATTGCAACCCAAATAAGATCAGGCAATTAAATGTGATAACATTTCAGAAGTGAAGAAAACGCACAACAATCTTGGAATGGCTTCCTGCAGATAAATAAAGTTGATCTTAGGAGAATTAACATATAAATGTACCATTCTATCAAAAAATTATACAAACTAAAGATTGTAGTAATTTTACTTTTAATTGAAACATACTCTATGGTGCAGATTGAAAGTATAAGCAAATCCCATATCTATTTTGTCATTTATATTAACAACAGAATAGTTCAAATTCTTCAAAGGAAGATTTGTGAAAGGACATCTTATCTTTACCACTAAAATATAACCTGGAAAGATTTCTGCATCAAGATGGAGCACCTTTCTCGATTCTGTGTTCTGCACCAGGGTACCCTCTAGCCATCCTAAACACTTGAATGCTTCCTGTCTCAATGCCTGTAACAGCCATGACCAGGCACTCAGACGCTATGACTGTACTAAAATGTTTAGCAGAGGCATCATTAATGTTTAAATTTGCCATCATGAAGTTTCAGAAAAAGTGCCTGTGGTAGTGGTGGGGGAACCACTGATTCCTGACAGACTGAACCAGACAATGCAGCATTAATCTATTTCCTCACACTCCAAAGGATTTCTGTACCAACACCAGGGCTAATGATTGATTTACTGATTTTGAAAGTGTGAGTGTTTAAGTCCTCTTAGTGATAGATTTATAATACAGTTAATAATTCTGTATCTATGAGCTGGTTTTAGTATAAAAATGGGTCCTAACAACAACAGACATGTAGAAAAGACAAATGGTCTGATCAGTTTTTCCTCTACTGAGAACAGTATCTTTAAGAGTGCCAAATGCTGGGCAAAATGCAGGAGTTACCATGACTTCTTTTTAGATGATCTGGAGAGCAATGGATCAGATAGCATCCCATTAGAAGAGCAAAAGTTTTTGCAGAGTACACTGGTAAGTACATTTTTCAAGAAACCCGGGCAAGAACTGAAATTGCGACACATTGCTTTTGTCCTTCTCTGGCCTTTAGTCTTGCATTGAGTATATGGAAATCAAAAACATCATCATCTCCTCTTTAAAAGACTCTTTTTACTACTAAACTTGTTCTCCAGCAGTGAGGACCCTTCTTCAGGTGCATCTTCTGACCGGCCCACACCACATCTACAGCTTCTGCACACTCACAAGGCTATCCTAAATCACAGCCATGACAACTCAGCCAGTGGACAGGGATGTGTCCTGTCACTAAGTATGCCTCTGAGAGCAACAAACTGTGATGGATGACCCTAAGTGAGCAATTAGTATATTCAGCAAAATCACTTGCTAGACATAGGGAATACCGATGAGGAGTGCTTGATATCACAATGCCATAAGGAAAAACAAAGTCCGAGGACATCCAGGCCAAGAAAACAAAGATGTGTCCTTATCTTCAGTTCTCTGACTATAGACTGTTACAACTGCGGGTGAAAGCCTAACAGAGGTATGCAAGCCAGGGACTGATTTGTCTTTTCTGAAATTTATACTTCCTTAAGGTACAAGGTAAACAGGCAAAGAAAATGGGTAAATGAAAGCCACTTTCCTCTCCTGAGTGAATTTGTATGGGAGCAGTCAGAATTTCGGAGCCAAAAAGAAATACCTAGAGCTGAGTCAAAACTTCACAAATATTTTGAACAGAGAGGAAAGGGATGAGCTCTAGAAGTAGTGTTCTTTGTTGTTATTGCAGCTCTGAAGCCTTTGGTCTACATCTTTGTTCTGGTTCCCTATTAAACCTGAAGGTCAGGATCAAGGGGTTAATGCAGGATTTTCATGAAATATTAATTTGCTGCTAACTTCACATGCAGTAGTTTAACATTCTGTGTACGATTTGGTTTAAGCAGTGGCTGGGGACACGTTTATATGCAATTAAATGAAAAAGCAGTTTTCCTACCCTCTCTGACCTCTAATGTGAAGAAAAGTGTAACTGTGTGGCATGGTTTTCCTCACTTACACACTTACGATCAAAGGTAAAACTGTTTTTGTGAACTAACGGTATATTACTTTGTCACATTCTTAAAGTTTGTTGTTTTGTGTCTTTTTTTTTTTTTTTTCAGAAAAAGCCCTTATTAAAAATATGCTAACATGTAGTTTCATTTTAGTCGACTATACTGTCCTTCTCTCCTTGGTCCAACAATGATGAAAAAGTAAGCATTCAAAAGATGAAGTCAAATTACAAGCACATGGACTTTGTAAGAACTTTTAGGATGCAAAGCATGACATCATAAATCAAAACTATGTTGCCACAGACCATATATAGGTATGACTCAGCGATAAAAGAATCTGCAAGCCTGTACAGAGATATCTAGAGAAAGTCTGTGGGAACTCCTTAAATCTTTGAAATTAAAAGGTCATCCTAAATCTAAAAGGCTAAGATCAAAAATAATTTTGTCAAAATAAGAGATGAATTATCCTTAAAACAGAGGGGTTGTAATACAGTTCACATTTTCACTCTGACAGAAGTGTGATTCTAAATATATACTCAAGATTGAAAACTAGCAGATTTTTATTTTTCTTGCTCCCTCCTGGTCAATACAGACCTATGCCTTTTCATTTAGTTATGCAGCTACAATTGTCATCCAGTCCCTCCTCCTTACATAATGTTGTGCTGGAAACATTGCAAACCTTTTTCCTAATCCAGCAATCTGATGTCTCTGTTTCAGACACAGATCAGAGTCCTGGATATCTAGTTTGAGCCTATTATCACTCCTTCTGGTAATGAACATTTTCCCATGTCATCACTCACAAACTGTCTTCAATTTAAAGGACTTCCAGTCTTAACTCTGTCACCTTGCCTCTATTTTTCAAAACTTTAGGCTTTTTCTGGAGGGTGTCAGACCCCTCCATGTTTTGCAAAAGATGTCATCCATTACTGCTCTTCAATACAATATTATTTCAAACACTTTTATACTTTCCTCCATTCCATCTATAACCCACAGGAAAAACTTGTCTTAGCAATATATATCACCACAAAATTAATCTGCTTTTCACATGAGATTTCCCAAACAAAGATAAATGGTCAGTATACCCCTACAATTGTGCATACTTATGCTAATAAAAATACTTTCATTGTTAGCTTGCGTTTATTTTGTTCATTAGTCTTGTTCATGAACTTGTCTCCAACAGCCTGTAAACTTCAAGGGTCTGTAGCAAGAAGCAGAGCTGACCCAGAATTTGTGTCATTGTTTGTTAATTTTTAATCCTCCAAATTGACAATTGTGTTGGATTTACTTTAGTTTTCACAGAACTTGTTAAAAATCTCTGTGATCATCAGAGGTAAAACTAACTAAAGCTTAGAACACAACCAGCATTGTAAAGACAGATTTCTGGATATAACAATTATGGTTTAACAATGAGAAAGGAAGAAAACCATGTTCACTAACTACAACAATACCAGCTCCAATATGTACTTCACATTCAAACTAAAACATTTTAAGATTTAACGCAGCAATAGAAACTTTCTTCCTTCTGACATAAAGGTGGTGATACCAACTGAAAAATGAAACACTGTTATATCTTGAAAAGGAAATTCTACAACAATGATCATAAACTAGCGTACATTGTTATGCGTGGAATGTTTTAGAATTTTTTATGAGTAGCACGGATGTACAGTACTGATGGAACTTTCAGTAGCGTTTAATTCTGATCTCATTCAGTTGAGAGAGCAACTTGGAGCTACAATGAGATCAATGAAAATACACTTCTATAAACCTTGTGTTAGGGGACAGTCAAATCCGAGAAGACTGACCACTGGAATTTAAACAAAGAGGTACACCAACTTTTTGCAGTTTTATTTCTGACTTGATTCACTTACTGCTGAGACTTTTTTTTGACATCTCCAGACTAAATTTTAGTAATTGAGACAAAAAAGTGATATTACAGTTTCACACTCTCCAGACAAGCTGTTTCTGTTAATATTAAACACTTGATTAGTGTTTTTTAGACAGGCATTTCTCTTCAGTCTGGATTTACCAACTAAGAACCAAATTAACCATAGGCACAAGCCTAATGTATTCACCATATCTATGCACATCATTTAGTTCTAGAACTTTTGTGAGGAAATACAGCTGAATTCACATCATTTCCTTGTCTGTGAATTTTATATTGATTTTCTAAGCTTTCTCATCTTATTTTTGCCAATCATATGGGATCTCTCTGATGGTTTTATAACCATTTTTTTGCCACTCAGAAAAAAAGAAAACTGTTTCTAACTACTCAATTTTAGACCCTCATAATACTTTTGTTATATCTCTTTTAATGCTATTTCACAGGCAGATCAGGGCAGAGCTGGATGAAACTGAGACTTTTAAAATTTTTATGCTGGTAGGCATCCAAACCAAGGTGTTTTACCAAAGCATTACTTTAAAATCATGTTGTCCCCAACCTGCTCTACTCCAGGGGCAACAATACTGAGCAACTAATGTGCCGTGGGGAATATCCCAGTTTTCTAGAGGTTGGCCTCAGGTTTAACTGTTTAATTGCCTGTGACTGCGTATAATGTAAGAGGATTTTGCAGTCACCTAATTTCCCCAAGCCACTACTTTAAAGGAGTTACAAGCTGGCATTTAAACATGACTGAGTTATAGTCACACCAGCCAAATCAGAAACATAGCAAGAATAGTCTCTTGTAGTATGTCACTTTTCCATTGTAGAGATTTATCTGCTCTACTAAGGAGCCAGACAGCCATGAAAAATAGCAAACTTGAGAAAGTTAATAAAACTTTTTAAAATCTCAGAAGGGATTCAGTCAGCAGCAATGTTAATGAAAGTTGGTTACAGCTTGTTATATTCATCTTGACCTGAACCATAAAAACCTCGATGATGGCCCAGACTAAGATATGTTTATACCTCTTCTGGGGCTGAAAGCATATGCGCAGGGAATTATTGGAGCTTTTCTAAAAGACAGGGCTTGTGTAAATACACTAAACCTATCCTAGGAAAGGACTTAAGCTGCCTCTGATGGTCTTGTCCTGTGAAAAGTTTGTATAATTTGGAGAGAGATCCACTACCTTCTCTGACATAATCAAACCCTGAAACAGCCACTTTGAAAGACTGTCTACTTTTTCATTTCAATTGGTTGACAGATGCTCAGTTGAAAATCTTCTCCCAAAGAGTTCTCATTAACACTGTACCAAACTGATATTTATGCAGAGTTCTTTGTTACTGTACTATTACTATCAAGCTAAACAAAATCAAATAACTAATGCCTGTCTTAGATACAGCCAATGCATATTAATATTGAAAAATATTCTCTTCAGTATCTTTTTGCTTTTTGTGAGTCTTGAAATCCCACTCTCAGAAATATTCTGGACACAATATATTTTCTTTCCTGAGTTAAAACAGAATCCCTTCTGTTTCTATGACAAATGTAGATATGAATAATACAATACAGGGTGTATAAAGTCTCTTCTGTGCAACCATATTTCTTGAAATTTAGGACAGTACAGCTCATATAATTGTGTAGACCTTGCCACAAGACATCTTCAGGAATATACATTGTGGTTCCTCCTCTCATGTGTTTATATCTTTGTCTGTTGCATTATCAATAGGATGTTTTGCCCACCACATATATCCTGTCCATATCCCATCATATGACGAGGTCCTGCTGTCCTCTGAACACAAAGAAAAAGTCCTCTGCAAGTCATCAAATATGTCCTTGTTACATGAGCTGCAACAAGATGCAGAAAACCTCAGGGTGTTGTTCTGCTGCTTGATGTGTCCACATCTCCTTTCTGCTGATGGGCCCCACAGGGGAGAAGACAGCATAAGAGAGTGCCATGAAGGAATTTAGGTGACCACTGGTGAGCTGCATGAATGGATCCAGCTTCTCTGTTGGGCCTCTGTCCACCTGAGGCATAAGGAATAATTCCTTTCCTGAGGGTGGATTGTATAAGAATGAAAAATGATATTTTTCTAAAACACTCTTAATTTTTTGGTGCTATTTAGAGTATTTTGCCGTTATCGGCTCTGGATCCTGACAGGATTTTAGTCCCATTCTTAGGCTTTTCTAATAATTTACTGACTTCTCAATGTAAGCTGTATTTTGAAAACAGTCTCTTGGTCTTATGAAATGGCTATGCCAGCAGACATCAAAGCAATACAAAGAGGAATATTTATAATTATGTTTCTTTTAGATGGGATACTAAGGCACAAAAAGTAACAAAAAACATGGCTATGGTCAACCATCAGGGTATCTGAAAATCTAGAAAGAAAACCTGAATCACCAGTTTGGTTCTTTCCCCACAGACATAGATACTTTTAAAAGACTAATAATGTTCACAAAATGCTTCTTTATGTCTATTTATTGTCTTGAATGACATAGCTATCTTCATTTTAAAAACATATTAAAGACCACCGTCAGCAGAAATGCTATCTTACCCTTATGAAGTGCCACAAAGAGTTTCAGAAAAGAGATGAGACTGAGAGTTATCTGATTAAGTTTGCCAAGCACATATCGAGCATGAAAAAAGTATTCTATGCCTCAAGCAGTGTAGTACAAATGTCCCAATTAGATGCATGACTGATTTTGATTTGGCTCATTATTTATGCGAACATTGGTTACTGGCTTATTGTCTTACTAAGTCCTGCAATAGGCCTCTTAATAGTGATTGTGTCTAATATTAGGAACATAAATTCATATTTCTTAAGGCTGCATATATCATTATTGTTGTTGTTAAAATAACAATAATGATATTTATCTGTCCAGGAGCTAGATATGGAAGACTATACCTAAAATGTACTTCATAGTCAGTGGTGGGAAAGACACACTTCTGAAAAGTAACACAACTATCGGAAAACAGAGTGTAAGACACACCAGAAAACTTACTTTCTAAAAGTAATGGCTTCATTCTATTGATGATAGCGGATACAAAAAGGATTGGTCCAGACTGGGATACTCAAATTTTGACTGCCTTCATTCAAACATTTGAAGTCTGTCCCATGAGACTCCACAAAACTTTGAGCTCTCACATCTAAAGAAAATCTTTCAAAGCCAACTTTTAGACTGATTCCATGAAGTAGTAGAGAAAAGGTGTCTCTAGAAGAAAATGCTTTCAAAATCTTTTAAGTGAAGCTAAAAATCTACAGAAAAGCATGTTCACTCTTTACTGGTCTACCTGGGGGGGGGGGGGGTTGCATAATCAGTTTCTCTGGGAAACTGTTTCTCTGTTGCTATTGAGTCATGTTCAGTGGAAGTCTTTGAAACGTTCTGCAGGATGATGTACAAATACATTCCTGCCAATTCCTGAATGTCAATCTCAGAAATGTAGGGCACCAGATATCCAAAACTAATAAAGAGCTACAGGACATGCAGAAAGATAGAATTGTGACATTGAAAGCAACAGAAATTTTTAAGAGAAATTAGATGGGTAATTAACTCTGTATCATTATGAACGCATATGGTTAGTCACCTGAGATGCTGGAAATTTAAAAGCTAGTGCTGGAGCAGAAGAAAGCCTCCAGATAATGTCCAATAGAGTCAGTGGAACTATGGAGCAATCAAAGGAAGTCCAAAACTCTTTTCAATCACATTTCCCAATACACTGATAAGTGAACTGACTATTGCGAGTATATTTTGAAAGACTGTATTTTAAGCTAGCATGGAAAAACAGTCTAGGAGGGCAATCTTTCAGTGTTTGCAGCTGTGGTATTCAGACCACAGATTGAGCTTCAGCCAGCACAGCCCCAGTTTTGGGCACATATATTTTACAAGTTACTCTTCTTGACCAACCAAGACAGCAAGTATTATTCAGCAAATTGATCCATATTTTAGAAAAATGAACACATTTATGAAAATTATAAGCTGTTGAATGCAGTTCTTGAATGTAAAGACATGATCCATCACAATGTTTTTTTTCTCTCATCCAGGCATGTCTTTTCAATAATAAGGAACACTAATAAAAAAGGAAGGAACCAGGAACCTTTCGACATTAAATGGTGCAGAAGATATTTTTCTCCCATTAGCTTCAGTAGATAATGTTGAGTCTTATTTGTATTTAGATACAGTGCTGCAAATTATTTTGAAGCATTAAAAGTGATGCTGTGAGACACGCCAACAAAGCAGGACTCTGAGCCAAGTTAGTGTGGAATAAGATAAAAAGTGAAAGTCCATTATTATCAGGCCTAGGGGCCACAGGAATACATATCAACGCGCCCCGGAGCACTGGTTTCTATGGTTTTTATAATATGGTCTACCCAATCCCCAGTTCACGCATCTCTCAGTCCAGCCCCATCTTGCTTCTGGTCCCACCTCCTTAGGAGTTGAGTCTGGGGTTAAGTAGGACCCTCTGTTCTTCATTTTTGTCTTCCTCAGCACATGTAGGGCTTTGGAGGTTTTCCAGTGTTCTTAGACCCAAGGTTGTTGGCTTATGTTTATGTCTTGCTCTGCAGGCCTTCTGATATTCTTTAGCTTTCTACCTTGAAAAGACATCTAATCACTAAAAGAATTTGAGTTACTGATAATGTGGTAGGCGTTAGGATCATAAACAATGAACTTAAGCTGTTAGAGATATTAGCACACTAAATCTACATTTTACTACAGTTACAAGTACTTCTAAAATCTATAAAAATGAAAAAAAAAAACAAACCAAAAAATCAAAACACCCTTTAGGCATCAAAAGCCAATCAAAATTAAGGAAACTCATAATAAACATGTTATACATGTATGGCAATATGAGCAACAGTGTTCATAAATGCTAGTCTTCACTTCTCAAGCTTTGAAGTCTCGTTTTCATTATGTGGAAATTTCACTAGATTTTCCCTAATGTGCAGATCTATGGTAGTACATGTTGGCATGATCTCTCTTGTATCTAATAAAGATTGATCTTGAGATTCAGAATCTTTCTCAGTGAGGATTCTAAAAAAAGGAATTCACTGCTTACTCAGCTGTCAAATTTGTTTAAAATTGGCCAGTAGGTAGAAAAAGTATTGAGATAGATTCATACATACACTGGGAGGTTTAAGTAATACTATGTAATTCTCACTCCTTTATGAGACAGGGTAAAGGTGGATATCTGATCCTAAGAATTAATTTATTTTAAAAATTGAACTAGTGCCCTTCCTTTGAAATATATGCAAAAATCCCCAAACTTTAAGATCTCTGGAGCTACCATGAAATTATCTTCATACTTTGTGTGGGGAATCTGGTACTCACAAAAGAATGTTAAAACCCCCTTAACTTTCATTTACAGTACATCAGTCATCTCATATTAAGGAAAGATCTTTAATACATTCTATTCTGCACCTTTCCTTTACTCATCACCATCCATAATGTAAAAATATCTTTTTAGAATCGAACTATGATGAATATTGCTCTTCTCAGGAATGATTCTAAAGCAGCAGGTGCTCATGTTTTGTTAAAAAAATAAATTATAATAGCTCAGGATTCCATATAGTACATGAGGTTTTGACTTACTTATGGCATCTTCAACCTTTATTCATACAAAATAGTGAAAGGTGTGTGACAAACAGCTACTCTCCAGGAAATAAAAAATATCAAGGACTGTTCTGTCATCCCATCAAAGTTTCCTTCTAGAACACTTCTTCTGCCTAGTCCTGCACAGACTGTCCAAAGTGGAAGGACCTAGGCCTTTTTCCTTCTTGCCCCAATAAAACCCACTAACAAGAATAGGGAAAAAATTCTCTGCAAAGCAGTTCTGTTTAATACATATTTCTTTCTTGAATAATTATTTTCCATGTCATTATTAAATAAGTGTTGTGGTAGGTCTCTTTCATAGCATTAGATATGAATTTATGAAGTAAAATACTTAAAAATCCTCATTAGGGAAAAGGATATTTAAATCAAATCCAGTAAACTTCAGTGGGACTTCTGGTGTTCCTCGCTTTCATTATCTGGTCTGTAGATATCAGAGAAGTTTCTTTAATGACTGTTAACTGTACTGTGACATTTCTTTTTGTCTACTCACACAGATGAATAATGTACAATTTCTTGATGAATATAAAGAAGTTTGCAAATAAAGATTTCTTAAAAGAATTCCTTCCTGCTACAATCAGAACTTTTAAAATTAACCTAGCCCCCCAACTGCTTTGTCAGTTTTCTTTCTCTAATTTCTTTGGTATTTAGCAGCAAATGTCCAGGAGATTTCTTAAGGAAATAGATGTTCAGCCTACTTCTACAGTTTTTTAAACTATCTCTTTT
>VWZD01010023.1:165343-209136 GCA_013396695.1 Sakesphorus luctuosus | reverse complement strand
GTCCCACCTGCATTTTTAGTCTGACCTAACACAGGTCTCACTCATTCAGTGCAGCTTTTGCTGCTTTTCCCTCTCCTGGTTGTGGGTTGTTGCAGATCGGGTTGTAGCTGGGAGTCTCTGCTACAGTTTGTTCTCCTCCCAACCCTGTCCTCCTGCTCAGTCCCACCTGCATTTTTAATGTGACCAAGAACAGGTCTCATCCATTCAGTGCAGCTTTTGCTGCTTTTCCCTCTCTTCTTTGTGGGGTTTGGGTTTGCAGATCAGGCTGTAGCTGGGAGTCTCTGTCACAGTTTGTTCTCCTCCCAGTCCTGTCCTGCTCAGTCCCACCTGCATTTTTAATGCCAGTGAACTCAGGTCTCATCCATTCAGTGCAGCTTTTGCTGCTTTTCCCTTTCCTGTTTGTGGGGTTTGGGTGTTGCAGTTCAGGCTGTAGCTGGGAGTCTTCCACCATTTGTTCTCCTCCCAACCTTGTCCTCCTGCTCAGTCCCACCTGCATTTTTAGTCTGACCTAGCACAGGTCTCACTCATTCAGTGCAGCTTTTGCTGCTTTTCCCTCTCCTGTTTGTGGGTTTTGGGTTGTTGCAGATCAGGTTGTAGCTGTTGGCAGCCACACAGGCAGGGAGGCAGCAGCCCCAGATTCCTTGTTTAGCATTTTTCAATATGTTTGGCATTTTAATGTTCTCAAACCGCTCTCTAATTTGTCACGTCTTGCTCACTCACAGTGTGTGGCTGGGGAGAGATTGGCACCATGGAATTGGGTTCTGGAGGCTCCTGGGAGACACTGGAATGTTTGGGGCAGTGTGGAACAACTGGGAGCTTAAAGGAGCTCCTTTACATGCCATGAGTTTAAAATGGGGGGGGGGGAAATAGTGTTTGATGGAGCGGATTTTTTGGTGGTGTAAATTTGAATCAGGGAATTGTTTGGGTTGGAAAAGCCCTTTAAGCCCATCAAGTCCAACCACTGCCAGGTTCACCACCAACCCATAGCCCCAAATGCCACATTTTTTGGGCACTTTCAGGGGTGGTGATTCCACCACTTTCCTGGGCAACCTGTTCCAGTGCTTGACCTCTCTTACAGTGAAGAAATTTTCATAGAATCACAGAATGGATTGGGTTGGAAAAGACCTCTGAGATCATCAAGTCCAACCCTTGGGCCAACTCCAGTCCCTTTACCAGATCATAGCACTCAGTGCCATGGCCAAGCTCAGCTGAAAAACCTCCAGGGATGGTGATATCCCTGATATCCAACCCAAATTTCCATCCTACAGTGTTTGCACTGGCTGCAAACTCACTCGGATGGGCTGAGCTTGGATTTGCAGCCCTACAAAAGCCCCAGCGCAGAGAACTAGGGAGGGAAAATACATAATTGGGGCAAAGAAAGGATTCCTGCTGTGGATTTGTTTTATTGGAGCTCTGTTAGGTTGATAAAAGGCAGCTGGAGGACTGAGAAGGAGGCAAGAGGAGTGGGGAGGGAAGGGCTGGGGCAGCAGGCAAAGCCCACTCTAATTTATTCACCTGCACACAAATGGAAATGTTTCATCTGAGGGCAGAGGAGAAGACAACCCAATCCCTCAGGATGAATTATGGACAGGAACAAGGAAAGCAGTGAAGCTCCACTTGCAGCTCTTCGTTTCTCCCCCCACCTCCACTTTATAAGCAAATACATTTTTTTTTTTTTTTACAAATGCATATTGCAAAATAAATCTCCCGAGTGGAAACATCCCTGTTTGTGCTGCTTTCCTCTTCCCTGTGCTGCCTTTCCCATGGATCTGAGCACCAGGACCTGCGTGAGGACTCATCCCCACCCAACAGATGGATCTGAGGCACAGATGGGGCTCCGTGACCGACTCCACCGAGCTGGGAATGTCTCGTCTCTCCCAGATCCCTCCCAACGCTCCCCACACGTGTCAGGGAATGCTGAAGGAATGCCTGTGGCTGCTCCATGGTGTGATTCCCACCAGGAAGTGTGTGTGACTCCAGGGGGAGGGGAGCAGGCAGCAGAACTGCACGTTTTTGCCTTTTTTTCCGCAGGGATTTTGCTCCTCTTGTGGAAGAGCATCGAGGGCTCCAACGTGTTTTGTTCTCCCACAGAGTTCCCTCACCCTGCCTGGGAGCCAGCAAGTCTCCAGGAGGAGGAGATATTGGGAATGAGGGAGGTTTCCTTCCAAAGTCCTCCTGGGTTCTGGTTGTGCTTGGCAAAAAATTGAACTTTTTCTGTCAAGTGATTTTGTGGAAGGGACAAACTTCTCAGAATTTTGGGGTTTTTTTTGTCTTTTGAGTGTGGGGAGAGTTACCTGCCCACCACTCTTGGGGGAAATTCAGAAAGGGCTCTGAAAATCCCCCAAACTGAAGCAACAGGGGAGGGGCAGAAGCACCTGAGATATTTAATTAGGGTGTGTATAATGGCAGTGTTTGAAGGCAGATAAATCACTTCTAAGTTGGAGAGCAGAAAAAACTTCTTTGCAGAGAGAGTACTCAGGGATTGGAATGGGCTGCCCAGAGAGGGGGTGGATTCCCCATCCCTGGAGGTTTTTCAGCTGAGCTTGGCCGTGGCACTGAGTGCCATGATCTGGTGACGGGACTGGAGTTGGCCCAAGGGTTGGACTTGATGATCTGGGAGGTCTTTTCCAACCCAATCCATTCTGTGATTCTATGGATGTGGCACTGAGCGAGAATCCACCATGTCTTGATCCAACCCTACTGTGATCACCAGCCCAGGGCACTCCGTGCCCTGGGCTGGTGATCACAGTAGGGTTGGATCAAGGGTTGGACTTGCTGCTCTTGGAGGTCTTTTCCAACTCAATCCGTTCTATGATTCTGTCTTTCATTAGAGAATAAAAGGAGGTTTTGGACTCCCCATCCCCTGTCTTGCTTCTCAACACAAAAGAGGAGCAGCTCTGCTCTGCTCCCCAGCAAAATTCAGCCTGTTTTCTGTTGGAGTTGGGAGATATTATTAAACTTTGCACTGCTGTGAATTATGTATCAGTCAGCACATTATCAAAATAGCAGCATCTTGAAATACTTATTGAACAAACATGAAAGTAACGTCTTAGATTACTTAGGAAGCATCTTTACCCAGCAGAGGAAAATACAAGCTTTCTGTTTTCTGTGTAAGAAAGGGCAAACTGGCTCAATAAATAGCTGCTTTGGGGAAATGGGATTTAATATTCGTGACAGTCAGTATTCTGGGGGGGGAAAAAAAATAAAATAAATGAGAGAGAAAGCCAAAAAGCTCGGGGCTCTCCTCTACACAATGGCAGAACCTTCAAGGGAGCTGTTTGTGAGACACTGGAGTTCAGGTTTTGTGAATCCCAGGAAGGGTTTCTTTGTGGCTGAAGGATCTCAGGAAGTTAAAATTCACCAGCTGCTTTGGGAGGTCCCCTGAGTTAAAAATGACATGGTGGCAAAATCAAAAGATTTTAAAAACCCCACATTTCTAATGATCTTCATTCAGCATTTTATATATTTTTTTAAAGCTTTTTGGTTCATTTTTGTTGCAAGGACATTATCTGACAAGCGTGGAATTATAACTGTTCCCTGCCATGGAAAGTGTGTGGCTGGTGGGGAAGAGGCAGCAGAGGGGGAGGGAGGAACTGGGAGACGGTTTTGTGTGCCTGGGACACAGAAGGTCCCAACTCATTACTGAAGGTGTTGGTTATGTAGAAGGAAAAGACAAAGGGAAGAAATAAAAGGATCCTGCTGGTGTCATCTGGGGTCTCTTCACTGTTAACCAATCATGGAGTTGTTTAGGTTGGAAAAGCCCTCCAAGATCACTGAGTCCAACCAGCACTGCCCAGGCCACACTGAGCATGTCCCCAAGTGCCACATCCACAGGGCTTTGGAATCCCTTCAGGGACGGGGATCCACCCCTGCCCTGGGCAACCTGTTCCAATGCCTGACCACCCTTCATGGGATGAAATTTTCCCTGATATCCAACCTAAGCCTCCCCTGGCATAACTGGAATAATTTCCTCTTGTTCTCTTAGCTCAGTTGGTTCAAACTTGGCTGTAATAATGCCAAGGTCATGGGTTCAATCCCCTGTGTGGGCATTGACTGAAGAGTTGGACTCGATGGTCCTTGTGGGTCCTTCCAACTCAGAATAGTCTGGGATTCTGTGAAGAGGCCAAATGCTCTGGGAGGGAAGGAAAGGGAGAGTGTCCTCCTCTCTTGAGGGGGATATGAGGGGTCTCCTCTGTGATGCTCCAGGATATGCCTGTTTCAATCCTTCTCTTCAATCTGNCAAAGAATTTCTTTCTGCTCTCCAACTTCAATTTGCCCTGGCAGAGCTTGAGCCCCCCGTGCCCCCTTGTCCTATTGCTGAGTGCCTGGGAGAAGAGACCAACCCCCACCTGGCCAGAACTTCCCTTCAGGTCCCTTCTCTGAAGTGATGAAATTGGTTGGATTTACTTCCAATTGCTGTTATTTACAGGAATGATTTATCCTCGTTGCAATGCCACTTGTTGCTGCGAGCAGTGTCACTACAGATTATTCCTCAGTCACCGACTCTTCAAAGGAATTTTTCCAAGAGTAAGTGCCTGTGATCAGACATCTGGTTCCCAGGATGTCCTGATGGATACAATGCCCTGTGTCTCTCCAAAGAAACAGTCTGAGGGACTCCCCAGCCCTGACACCTTCAGGGATCCCACCAGCCCTGGCTCAAACTGTTCTGCAATCCATGAAAACCTCTTGGCTGAGTCCAGGCATCCCTGAATTCCCTGGCACTGCTCCCTGGCCAGGGGAGGGGAACTCTCTTTGTCACTGTAATTAGATCTAAGCTGAGCCTTTGCAAAGCAAAGTGATGTCAGGACCAGCCTGTCACGCTTTTCCAGTGGAAGGAAATACAAGAGACTTCCCTTCGTGCCTCTTCACGTGGGGGAATGTGCTTGGAAAAAGGATCTTGTTTTGGAATGGTTATTATGGATACTTTTTCTAAGGAATGCTACAGAGCAGCCCTTGTTGAGGGGGCACTGCTGCCAGGGAAATGCAGCCCAGCCCTGGGGGGGACACCAGGACAGGCCTGTCCCAGTGGTGAAACCTCTGGAAACCACTGGATAGAGGAAATCATCTTCTCACTCCTCTTCTCTCCCCCTGGAGTTGTGTGTTAACCCTCATCCCGTGCCTGTAGGACACAACTTGGGAAGCGTGACAGTGTGCCCTGACAGCAAATATGTCCCAAATTCCCTCAGCAATTTGCTGCCCTGGGACTTTTCCAGTTCCAGAACCTTCTGGGGGCTGAAGGAAAGGGAGGCAAAGCTGAAGGAAAAGGAGGCAAAGCTAAAGGAAAGGGAGGCAAAGCTGTGCCATCACCTGCTGTAACCTGAGCACTTGGAGCTCTGCTGATTTATTGGAGCAGCTGCAACTTGTAATTCTTCATGGTTTTAGTAATTTATAGCATTCTCCTGACCAGCAGGAACAAACTAATATGGATGAGTTTCTTAACAGGGTGCTCTGATCTCTGGGGGAGCATAAAGAGGCTCTGGAAGGAGAGGAGCTCCAGGGTCTTTGTTGTCTGTAGGTCTTGTGACCTCATTATGTTATCAGTAGCAAACTGGGCATTTCCTTGTCAATATTGCCAATATTAACAACAGCTTATTGCTAAATTAAGGATATTAATTGGAATCTCTTCCACTCTCCATTAACTTCAATTGATATTTTGTGGCTCACGCTCTTTCCTGTGTTATTTGTAATCAGCCAAATGCGTTGTTTAAATTATTAGTTATTCCTGCACGGTCCATGATCTAACACTAATCATGCTTTCAAAACATTAAGAATCTGTTTAATATTTAACTTTTGTCATTTTTTTGGGTTTGTTTTTGTTTTTGTTTTGTTTGTTTCCATTTGTAAAGCAGCCAAAGTGTATTTTGAAACAGGTCCATTGAAGTTCTTTGTCTCTGATTTAGGAACCTGAGGAATCTTTGCAAAAATAGTAATAATAACTCCCAAGTGAAGCCTCTTGTTCCCCAGATCAACTTTCAGGGGAAAGAAAGACTTGCAAACACAGCTTGCCATGCCATGAGGGGATTTTTTTTTTACTCCTGGGCCTCAGCTTTTCCCTGGAGCAATAGAAAGGGGGGAAAGGATCCTGGAGCTTCCTGACATTTGTAAAGTCACTTTTATTCATGTCTCCATCTCAGATTTCTCAGCTGGATGACAAACCCGTGTCGTGGAGTTGTGTTTTTCAGAGTCTCCCTTTATTGGCTGCTCCAGGGGGTTTGGATTCCATTGGAACTTGCAGCTTGTCTCTGTTTGATTTGCATAATGAGGCTCTGAATGGCAGAGCAGCTCCAGCCAGACGGGTTGGCTCCAAAGGCTGCAATTTAAGCCGGGATTCTTCTGCAAGAGGGAAAAAGGAATGAGAGTGAGAGAGTCTGAACATGAAGGGAAAGAGTTCCTGGAGAGAAACACCAGCCTGGGATGTTCCTGAGATTCCTGGGCTGGTCATTCCAAGGGTAGTTGGAACAACCTGGGCTAGTGGAAGGTGTCCCTGCCCATGGCAGGGGTGGAATGAGATGAACTTTAATTAAGGTCCCTCCCAACCCAAACCATTCCATGATTCCATGATTTTATGCAGCCTGGATCCAGGTCACCTGCATTTAGAATCATAGAATCACAGAATCACAGAATCACAGAATGGATTGGGTTGGAAAAGACCTCTGAGATCATCAAGTCCAACCCTTGGGCCAACTCCAGTCCCTTTACCAGATCATGGCACTCAGTGCCACGGCCAAGCTCAGCTGAAAAACCTCCAGGGATGGGGAATCCACCCCCTCTCTGGGCAGCCCATTCCAATCCCTCAGCACTCTCTCTGTAAAGAAGTTTTTTCTGCTCTCCAACTTCAATTTGCCCTGGCAGAGCTTGAGCCCCCCGTGCCCCCTTGTCCTATTGCTGAGTGCCTGGGAGAAGAGACCAACCCCCACCTGGCCACAACTTCCCTTCAGGCAGTTCCAGACAGTGCTGAGGTCACCTCTCAGCCTCCTCTTCTCCAGGGCACTCTGTGATGAGCTGTAGTGGTATGTAAAGAAGGACAAAGAGTTTTCCAGGTTGGATGAGACTTGGAATGGCAGCAGGTGAGACCATGGAATGGTCCTTCTCAGGAAACTTTGCTGTCAGCCTGCACCACCCATGGGCTTGGGCACGACCCTGGGCTCAGGGAACAGCACCTTCAGCTGCTGGTGCTCCAAAAGCAGGAGTTTCCCTTCAGCACATCCTGCTAATTCCAGTTCTGAAGGCTCAGTGCAATCAAAAGAGCAGGTTCTCATCCCATGGCCTTCACACTTTGGACCCTGAAGGGCTTTGCTGTTCACACAGAGTGGCTGCTGAGAAACAACCTGGAGTTGGCCCAAGGGTTGGACTTGATGATCTCAGAGGTCTTTTCCAACCCAATCCATTCTATGATTCTATGAACCTGTTCCCAGTTACTGCTGCAAAGGGCTCCAGTTTAGGGTGGATGTCAGGAAAGGTCCTTCCGCCAGAGGGTGGTGGGCACTGACCAGGCTCCCCAGGGCAGTGGGCACAGCCCCAAGGCTGCCAGAGCTCCAGGAGGGTTGGGATGATCTTCTGGAGCACAGGGAATGACTCTTGGGGCTGATCCTGTGCAGGGCTGAGGGTTGGACTGGATGGTCCTGGTGGGTCCCTTCCCGCTCAGGACATCCCATGATTCTGTAATTCTATGAAGTGACTCTTCCCTTTTGAAGCCCCAAACAGGCAAGAGGAGACCCCCAGGCTCCCATCTCACCCCAATCCCTCTTTTCATGGTCTGTACAGCCCTGGGGCACATCCCCACCCCTCCTGTCTGCCCTCAGTTCTCCAAGGGCAGCAGGAAAGCTCCCTCCTAAAAAATAGATTTAGCCATAAATAGAGTATAAAATGCAGCTTATAATACAATATACAGCATATGATTCTGATAGGAGAGACATGTGGTTTCAACTCACATGTAGGGCCTGAGCTGCATGTCTGTCAGTCTGTGAAGAATATTTTCCTATATATTCCCAAATCCTTAATTTTCCTCCTCAAGTCCCAGCCTGTGGCAATTCAGTGTGAACCTGAGGAATGCTGGATGTTTGCACATGGTGTTCCTGAGGATCTGGGAATGTTAAAGTGGTGCTTTGTGTCCTTCCAAACTGTGGCTTTCTGAGGCTGTTGGAGGAACAGCTCCTGTTTTAGACAAAAGCACGTTTGAAGTGTCAGCATTAGTGCAGCTCCCTGTCCTTTCTGGGCTCTGGGGGCTGGAATCCTCTCCAAGTGGGCACTGAGATCCTCTCCAGGTGGCCACTGAGATCCTCTCCAGATGGGCACTGAGATCCCTGGCTTTGGAGTGCAGGAATGGGCACTGCTGTTCCTGTTCCTCTGGGCTTTGGAATGCATCTCTATAAATATGAGCTTGGCAATCTCTCCATGCAGACACAGAGAAGGCTGGGCTTGGAGATAACTCTTGTACACTCCCAGTGTTCATCTAGAGTCAATCCCGCTCCTGGGTGATGATTTCCAGGTTGGTTGGTTTCTGGAATGAGCATTTTTCCATCCACCTCAGGTGAATTCTGCATTTGTGCCACTCTGATAATGGCCCTCTTTGTACAACAACAAATAAAAGATTTCCCTGGTATTCCCTGCTGGAGGAGGGCATTGGTTGTACCATGGGCACAGCAGGCAGCACATTTTTAGGTGATTACCTCTTGCCTCAAGTGATGTGATGCCCCATAAAGACATGGATGCTGCTTTGCCCTTCCAGGACCTTCCAAGTGAATCCTGAATAATCCCCGTGGGCTTTTTTCACCCTTACAGCCATCCCAACACCGTTGGCCTTCTCCTGAAAGGGCAGGGATTGTCTAGCCACGTGTTGCCCAGTTCCTAATAACCCCATTTCTTCTCCCCTGCTGCAATTCCCTGTGGAGCAGCTCCTTCAGGCAGAGCAGTATGTGAGCAGACATCATGAAGTTAGTAAACACTATAAAGTGTGAAAGCATTTGCTGCAGGAGCTGTAGTCTAAACATTACAGGAGAAAAGCAGGATTCCAGATCTAGTCTTGGCTTTGCCTCTGAATATGATTGTAACCTTGGGCAAAGCTCTTAAGTTTGCCTCTCCTTAGTTGATTTAATTTGTGTGGCAGGATGATGAGGCTTAGCCAGGCTCATCCTTTGGTTTTTATCAGCTGGGATGGAGGGAGGGTTGGGAGGTTGGGAGAAGGTGGCTGGAGGTTGGAGAGGGGGACATGTGGCACGTGCTGCAGGGCAGGGGAAGGGCTCCACAGCTCCCTGCTGGATTCCCTCTGGAGAAAGGCATTGTGGAAGAGGCTGTGCCTTCACTAAGTTGGGCTGCTGGAGCTTGGGTTTGAGGGTGGCTAGAAGGGAAAAACATGTGGAACACCAGTGTCCAGTGGAGCATGATCCAGGGAGAGATGGGCTGCCATGGAATGGGGCACAGCTCTGTGGGAGCCTTGATGGAGCCACTGGAGGGCATCCAAAGGAGACCAGGAGGGTGGGGAAGGTCTGAAGGGGCCCTGAGGAGCTGCTGAGGGCACTTGGTGTGTTCAACTGGAGGAGACTGAGGGGAGACCTCACTGGGGTCTTCAACATCCTCCTGAGGGGCAGAGGAGGGGCAGCTCCAATCTCTGCTCTGTGTGAGCAGGGACAGGGCACAGGGAATGGCTGGAGCTGTGCCAGGGCAGGGACAGGGCACAGGGAATGGTTGGAGCTGTGCCAGGGCAAGGACAGAACCCAGGGAATGGCTGGGGCTGTGCCAGGGCAGGGACAGCACCCAGGGAATGGCTGGAGCTGTGCCAGGGCAGGGACAGGGCACAGGGAATGGCTGGAGCTGTGCCAGGGCAGGGACAGCACCCAGGGAAGGGCTGGAGCTGTGCCAGGGCAGGGTTAGGTTGGATCTCATGGAAAGGTCCTTCCCCCAGAGGGTGGTGGGCACTGACCAGGCTCCCCAGGGCAGTGGGCACAGCCCCAAGGCTGCCAGAGCTCCAGGAGGGTTTGGATGATGCTCTGGGGCACTGGCTGGTACTCTTGGGGCTGATCCTGTGCAGGGCTGAGGGTTGGACTGGATGGTCCCTGTGGGTCCCTTCCAGCCTGGAATATTCTGTGATTCTCAGGACAAAAGGAAATGGCCTCAAGTGGCTTCATGGGAGGTTTGGATTAGATTTTGAGAAAAGTCTCTTGACTGAAAGGGTGGTTAGGCATTGGCACAGAGTGCCCAGGGAAGAGGTAGGGTGACCATCCCTGGAATTGTTGAAAAACACGTGGATGTGGCACTTGTGGCACTTGGGTTAGTGGTGGGCTGGGGAATGATTGGACTCGATGATCTTAGAGGGCTTTTCCAACCAAAATGGTTCCATGACAATACATTTCCAGGGTTCTGCTGAGCTCCAACCCAGGACTTTCACCCCTTCTCCCTGGCACCAGTTGTTATTTCTTCTGCATTAACATTGAACCATTTGCTCCAAGAAATCCTGTCCACTAGGACTGTAGGATGGGTTTGCCTCTTTTCCTCTCGATTTCCTCACCCTCACTGGGCCAGGAGATTCCCAGACATTAAAGGAATTAAAGGCTCAGTTGCTTTGCCAGTGCATGCCCTGTTCCCATGGCCCTTGCCCAGTCATGTTTTACAGGGAGGGGATTAACAGCTTACTTGGGAGATCATTTGAAGCTGAAACATCTCACTCTCAGGAAGTTGTTCTCCACATTCAACCTGAATTCTCTCCCTTCATTTAATCACATCACTCCCAGCTATGCACTAAATCCTCCCTTTCCATTCTTTCTCTTTACATCCTTCATGTGTGTGTTGACAGATGTATTGCCCATAGGTATTGCTTGGCTTGATTATGTGTATTTAATTGAAATGCTTCTAATTATTCCTCCCATATTCACCTCTGTGGCCCCTGCTATGTTTTTCTTTCCCTTTTCTCTTCCTGAGCCTGGTTTGCTGTAACTTGTTGGTGAAAATTATTTCTGGGAGTGTTTTCCATGCCCAAGTTTTTGGAAAACCAGAGCAAGGGAAAGAGGCCACATCAGCGTGGACTAATCATTAATTTGCTGAATTCTTGCAGAGCTTTGGTGCCTCTCTGAAATAATTATCCTGCTTCTGTGTTCCTAATCTTCTGGCTTGTCTGTGGTTTGTCATTTGGGGTGTTCATGGACTAAAATCTTTCACTGAAAGATTTCAGAGTGACTTGAAACCTCTTTGCTAATACAGTTTGAAGCGCTGCCATCCTGCAGCATCAGCCACAGCACCAGCTCTGCATGTGAGGCTGATTTTTGATCTAATATTCCTCTTTTCCCTCTTTGTCTGGAGGGACATCTAGAAAGGTTTCCCTACTGCTGCCCAAAGCCAAGTGGGAGAAGACTTATTTCATTTTCTCTGTTCACCCACTCAGTGTCTTCCATTGGTTTTGCCAATCCTTGTTTCATTTCATTTTCATTTTGTCTGTTCATCCACTCTGTGTCTTCCATTGGTTTTGCCAATCCTTGTTTCATTTCATTTTCATTTTCTCTGTTCATCCACTCAGTGTCTTCCACTGGTTTTGCCAACCCTTGTTTCATTTCATTTTCATTTTCTCTGTTCATCCACTCTGTGTCTTCCACTGGTTTTGCCAATCCTTGTTTCATTTCATTTTCATTTTCTCTGTTCACCCACTCTGTGTCTGTCTCTGGTTTTGCCAATCCTTGTCAGGGAGCAGAGGTGGGATCAAGGCCTGTGGGACCTGGCCCAGGTTCTCCCACAGCTCCAGTTCCAGAGTCAGGAAGTCCCAAATGAGTGGGTAGTTGGTATGAACACATTCTGCCAATCCTGAAGGGAATTGCTGATGAAGGACTGAAAGCTCAGCAAACTCACTGGTTTGTGTTCATGCTTTGGTTGTCCGTGGATGTCTGGGAGAGTTTCCAAGTGCATCCTCTGGACAACTTCCTCTGGCACCAAAAAATTGTTTCCTCCAACACATTCAAAGCTCCCAAGAGTCTTGTAGAGCCTCAAACCCCACAGCTGTTACCTCTGGGTATTTTGGGCAAGGCCTGGCCAGGACCACAGAAACACAACCAGTGCCACCCCACCTGTGTGTGGTGTGTTCAGAACTGGCTCACACTGCACTGAGGGACAGGAGACTCAGGCACGGGCTGGAGGAAAGCAATTGTCATGGAATCATGGAATGGTTTGGGTTGGAAAGGATCTTAAAGCTCATCTCAACTCCCTGCCAAGGGCAGGGACACTTCCACCAGCCCAGGTTGCTCTAAGCCCTGTCCAAGCTGGCCTTGGGCACTTCCAGGGATGGGGCAGCCACAGCTTCTCTGGGAATTCCATCCCAGCCCCTCCCCACCCTCCCAGACAGCAATTCCTTCCCAATATCCCATCCATCCCTGCCCTCTGGCAGTGGGAAGCCATTCCCTGTGTCCTGTCCCTCCATGCCTTGTCCCAGGTCCTTCTCCAGCTCTCCTGGAGCCCCTTTAGGCACTGGAAGGGGCTCTCAAGTCTCTCTGGAACCTTTTCTCCTCCAGGAGAACAAGACCAATTGTCTCAGCCTTCCTCAGTGTGTGGAAAACCATTTCACTTTTGTGCTTTGTCCCCAAAACAACAGAGAGCAGAACTGATCCCACCATTCCACTTCAACCTGAGAGAGGCTCTGTAGGACCGTGGAACCCACCAGGGCACAGCAAGTGGTGCCCACACTGCTCGGCAGGGCCATTAATGAGCCCTAATTGATCCTTTAATCGTGGGCTCAGCACGACCATCAGCACAAACCGGTTCATTCCGAACAATCACACAATTCCCTCTGTGCTGCTGCAGAAGGAACTCTTGCCAAAAGGATTTAGTGGCAGTGCCAGTCACTGTCTGCCCGTGGGACTGCCTGGCCATCCTCTCCCTGGCAGTGACTGATGCCCCGCAGCGCTGATGGCACCACAAACAACGTGGCGAGACGAGGCGAAAACATCCTGACAACTCCAATTGGAACTACACACAGATCCGGAGAATTGAGTTTAATCTGTTTGCTTGGTGTGTTTACCTCAATTAATTACCTTTTTCAGCAGTAAATATCCTCTCTTTTTTTTTTTTTTTTTTCCAGTGAAATTGCTGTTCCAGGCAGGAAATGTTTTGTTCTCTGTGGTGGATGGAGGTCTTGTAGTGGCAGGACACAGGGAATGGCTTCCCACTGCCAGAGGGCAGGGCTAGGTGGGATATTGGGAAGGAATTGGTGGCTGGGAGGGTGGGCAGGCCCTGGCACAGGTTGGGCAGAGAAGCTGTGGCTGCCCCTGGATCCATCCCTGGGAGTGTCCAAGGCCAGGTTGGAGCATCCTGGGCTGGTGGGAGGTGTCCCTGCCCATGGCAGGGGGTGGCACTGGATGAGCTTTAAGATCCTTCCAACTCAAACCATTCTGTGATCTCCAGAGGTCCCTTCAACCCAAACCAGTCTGTAATTCCATGATTCTGTGATTCAAGCCCTGCCCTAGTAGGCTCTGGAATTCCACATCCCAAAGACATCAGGGCACATCCTTAAGACACCTTGGATGTTTTACTCTCAGGTACATCAAGGCTTAACTTCTTTATTCTCATGCAAGTTTGTTGCAAAGTATGAGCAGGTAAGTCATCCCTTGACCTGCAAGTGGCAAAGAGCTTTTCACTTCTGGGCATGAGATCTGAAAATTTGGGTGCAGTGACTTCAGAACTACAACATTTCTCAGCCTGAAACACATTTTGAGGTCCAACCACCTTTGTTACTCTGCAGATAACGTGGTCTGTAAGGAGCTTAAACAGCATCAGGGAGCCAGGCCTGAGTTTGGAGACAAAAACCCTGGGGCTTGCCAGGGATGAAGGAGGAAAGGGATGAAGTTGGACCTGGATGAACTTTCTGGACCCTTTCCAATCAGGATAGTGCCTGATTCTGTAGGTGACAAGTACAGGGAGTGGCTTGGGCCACTCCTGTTTCCATCACCCTTGGACCTGAGCCCACAGATCCCCCTTTTCTTTATGGACACCTTAAAAAGTTCTGTCTCCCTTCTTCTGCCTTCTGTGCCAGGAGCTCTGGCCAAAGGAAAATAAAACCCTTAAAAATCCCAAACCTTAAAATGAACCAACAGAAACAACCTCCAGGGAGGAGCCAGCAGGGAGATCTCTGAGAGGCCTCACAAGACACCTGGAGAGCCTCTTTTGTTCTTTTCCTGGCCTTTTTCCTATCTGAGCCATGCTTCAATCCCGTTTTCCTTTCATCTCCTGCTCTTCACCTCAGGTTCCTTCCACCCCCTCAATTCCTCTCCTCCAGCCTTCCCTTGCCATCGATTTGCAGGGGAGTGCCAAGGCGTTTTGGCACAGAGGGAGGTGCAGATGCCTCTGAGATGCCTCCAAGGATGCAGAGGTGGGAGCAGGGAGGCTCCTCGTGCCCGCCCTGGGCAGCCCTGGTGCAGGACTGGGGGTGCCAGTCATCTGGGCTCATTGTGCACCCAAACTCTCAGGCACAGCTCCCCCCTGGCGCCTCCTTTAAATAATTTTCCTGTACAAACAGCGTTTAATCTCCTCTCTTTCCTTGTGCCTATTTGTTTGTTTGTCCTCGGGCTCCCTCAGCTCCCTGCAGTAAAACCAGCCATTTCCTGAATGGCAGGTAGTATGGAAATGGGGGCTGCTTTTCCTTTCAAATTAAGTCATCTCTATTTTCGTTTGATTTTGCTAAAATAGAAGCAAAAGATTGCTATCAGTGCTTAGGAAAATCTTGGAGTAACTCTGGAGCACCTTAAGCCTGGAAACTGGGGGTTTATTTTTGGGCCAACAGCCTCAGTTTGCCCTTCTCCCCGGGGACCTTTAGGTGCTGGAAGGTTCTGACATCAACCAACCTGATAGTGTGAGCTCCAGGTGAGCTGTGCCCTCCCAGAGGGGCAGGGAGACAGTGCTGGAAGATTCTGAGACAAATCAGTCTCCTGGTGTGAGCTCCAGGTGAGCTGTGCCCTCCCAGAGGGGCAGAAAGGCAGTGCTGGGAGATTCTGAGCGCTGGGAGATTCTGAGACCAACCAACCTCCTGGTGAGAGCTCCAGGTGAGCTGCCCCCAGAGGGGCAGGGAGACAGTGCTAGTAGATTCTGAGACCAACCAACCTGACAGTGTGAGCTCCAGTTGAGCTGTGCCCTCCCAGAGGGGCAGAAAGGCAGTGCTGGGAGATTCTGAGGTCAACCAACCTCCTGGTGTGAGCTCCAGGTGAGCTGTGCCCTCCCAGAGGGGCAGAAAGGCAGTGCTGGGAGATTCTGAGGTCAACCAACCTCCTGGTGTGAGCTCCAGGTGAGCTGCGCCCTCCCAGAGGGGCAGAAAGGCAGTGCTGGGAGATTCTGAGACCAATCAGTCTCCTGGTGTGAGCTCCAGGTGAGCTGTGCCCTCCCTGAATCCCTGGCGTTGTTTGGCTGTGCTGTGTCCTGGCACTGGCCCTGCCACATCCCATCCATGTTCTCCTGTGGCACGGTGTGACCTGGCACAACCCTTGGTGCCAGGCTGGGATGCTTTTCCCCTCTCCCAGTGGGAGAGCCAACATTTGGGGAGCAGAGAACTCTGCTGTTTGCCACCCCAGGCGGGTGTGCCAGGCTGAGCTCCCTGAGGCTTCGCAGCTCTGTTGCTCCGTTCCAGTTATCTGAAGAGAAAATTTGAGTTGAGCTGTGGAATCATTTCTGCTGATTCTCCTGTTCTCCTTTGCGTCCCAGAAAATCCATCTTGGGGCTTTCTGCTGCTCATTCTGCTAATCCATTTGTCATTGCTTAAAAACTATTGGTGCTGGAAAGACTGCTCCTTTTGAGGAGACAAAATGTGTTTGTCTGCCTCCTAAAGCAGACACACAGCGTGGAATCCCAGAGTCCCAGAGCCACAGGCTGGGTTGGGGCGGGAGGGACCTTGGAGATCATCCTGTGGGTGTCCTTGCCTGTGGCAAGGGCAGGGGTGAAGATGGGTCAGTGGAATTTTTCCACATCAGATGATGTGTCTTTGCTGTGCACTGGACACTGTTTAGAGACACCTGAGCTGCAACAACCAGGTCAGTGCTGGGTGAGATGTGTTGGAACAGCTCAGGTCAGCCCTGTGGCTGGAGGAAAAGGTCCTGTTTTCTTCCCTTCTCTTCCTCTCTTCTCTCCACCTTCCCTGCCCCAGCCCTTGTCAGATCCTTCTCTTGTGGTTTTAACTTGGCAGAGCGCTCTTCCCTTCTTAATTCTGCGCTGGCTCCTGGGCTGACCTGGTTCATGGGCACATCCAGGAGGCTGCAGGGAAGGGAGGGCTGAGGAGCACTGGGGAGTTGTGTGGAAACATGACCACCCAGGGCACTGCCATCATATCACAGAATCACAGATATTGAGTTCATAGAATCATAGAATCAAAGACTGGATTGGGTTGGTAAGACCTCCCAGATCATCAAGTCCCACTCTTGGGCCAACTCCAGTCCCGACACCACATCATGGCTCTCAGTGCCACGGCCAAGCTCAGCTGAAAAACCTCCAGGGATGGGGAATCCACCCCCTCTCTGGGCAGCCCATTCCAATCCCTCAGCACTCTCTCTGCAAAGAATATTTTTCTGATTTCTAACTTCAATTTCCCCTGGCAGAGCTTGAGCCCCCTGTGCCCCCTTGTCCTATTGCTGAGTGCCTGGGAGAAGAGCCCCACAAGTTGGAAGGAACCCACAAGGATCATTGAGTCCAACTCTTCAGTCAGTGGCCCACACAGGGGATTGAACCCATGACCTTGGCATTATTACAACCAAGTTCTAACCAACTGAGTTGCTTCAGCATCACAAACCTGCCCCAGCTCTGCTCCTACACCCCAGCAGGGCCCATCATCTGAGCAGGGAGCAATTACCTCTTGTTGCTCCTGGGACCTGCTGAGCCTGTGCCCAAACTTTGCTGCCTTCTGCAGAGAGTCATTGGCACAGGTCAGCGCTGGAGCTCTGGTGGCACCCAGAGAACAGCCCAAAGCCTCACCTTGTCTCCCTGGAACACAGGAGTTTCAAACAAAGCCCCACAGGAGCAGTCAGGAACTCGGCTGCCTCATTAATTTGTTTTAATGTGCATTGTTGTGCAGTCTGACAACACGAGAAGGGTCTTTGCTATCGCAACAAAACACTCGTCTGTTGTCAGCTCAGGCATCCATCTGACAGCTCTACCCACAATTACAAAATCTCCGGCAATCTTTTATTTGTTGTCTTGTTCTAACACTTCTGCTGATTATTTTTATCCTTTTGTCTGCCAGTATCAATACAAACAAAAGCTGAGACTCACACGTTGTGACGGGAGTGTGGGAGAGGGGAGGTGTCCCTCGCTCTGCTCGGCGCCGTGATCACCACCAGCACAGACACGGGCTCTGCAACTTCAATCCTCGCTCTAGAATTGAGGAGAAAGGGCAAAAAAACCCTGTCAGCAATGCAGATTGACAAGTGCCTCGGCTCCTGAGGCCTCCAGGGTTGTCACACTTCTGCAGCTTTCACTTTTCTCCTGGTAAACACGGTGTTTTCTCATTGTCTTGTCGTTTCTGGACCCCTGGTAAAGAGCTTTATAATTGTGTGAGATGTCTGTGGGTACTGGGTGAAATCACAGGTCTCACTCCAGGCACTGCCAAGACAAGAGTCTTTCTTTAATAATATTCTTTCTTCACTGATTTTTGTGAAGATTTCCACTTTATGCAACACTTAGGACACAAAAAACAAGCAGCTCTGCAGACTGAGAGTTTTTCTTGGGGAGATGCAAAGGAGATAAATGTTAAAACTTGGTTGTAATAATGCCAAGGTCATGGGTTCAATCCCCTGTGTGGGCCATGGATGCATGGATGGATGGATGGATTAGCTCAGTTGGTTAAAACTTGGTTGTAACAATGCCAAGGTCATGGGTTCAATCCCCTGTGTGGGCATTGACTGAAGAGTTGGACTCGATGGTCCTTGTGGGTCCCTTCCAACTCAGAATAGTCTGGGATTCTGTGATTTTTAGGAGATTAAGTAAACTGGGAGAATAAATAACTGTAAAACCCATGTGATAGATTGGTAGCTGAGAGCCTGGAATGGTGGTGTTGGGATTAGGTGCTGCTTGGGGCCACACTGGTTGTGGTGACCAGCCCCATCCGCCTCCACGTAGACTGTTACTGTAATTAATCACCTAATTAAAACAAGGCTGAAAGAGTCCTTGTGCATCCCACAGCGGGAGGCACTGGCAGTTCCTTTCCAGCTCAGTTTACAGACTCCACAAGCATCACTTGCCACGTTCAGAGGCTCATTGATGAATTGGGTGGCTCTTCAATCCATCACGGCCCAGCAGCATCATCTCCATTTATCCCGGGCTATTATCGGCCCTTCAGCTGCTGCACAATCTATTGTGGTCCAATCCATCAGGGCTGAACCTTGGATGGGCAGAAACATAAACAGCATCTTAAAGAAGGTGCCTTTTAGCAATCTCCTCTCCTCTCTCTGGTGGTGAGTTTATGGTGTAGGATGGTTTTCCGTGTTTGGCTGAATTTCCTCCTTCACACAGAAGACAATGAGGTGTTCCCCAAGCTTTTTACCAGCCCTGATCTCCCATGTCCAGTTTTCATTTCTCATTTAGAAGGCTGGAGAAGGGAGTGGAGCACAAGTGCTGTGGGGAGAGGCTGAGGGAGCTGGGGGTGTTTGTGCTGGAGAAGAGGAGGCTGAGAGGTGACCTCAGCACTGTCTGGAAGTGCCTGAAGGGAAGTTGTGGCCAGCTGGGGGTTGGTCTCTTCTCCCAGGCACTCAGCAATAGGACAAGGGGGCACGGGGGGCTCAAGCTCTGCCAGGGCAAATTGAAGTTGGAGAGCAGAAAAAACTTCTTTGCAGAGAGAGTGCTGAGGCATTGGAATGGGCTGCCCAGAGAGGGGGTGGATTCCCCATCCCTGGAGGTTTTTCAGCTGAGCTTGGCCGTGGCACTGAGTGCCATGATCTGGTGACGGGACTGGAGTTGGCCCAAGGGTTGGACTTGATGATCTGGGAGGTCTTTCCAACCCAATTAATTCCATGATTCTATGATTCTCTTCGTTGCTGCTCCTTTCAATGGGTATGGAATGACCTTGTGTGAAGAAATGGGTTCTGTTTTTTGAGGCTGGAGGTGCTTTTCTTTGTGGCTCTGGGATCACAGGGGAATCTGAGACCCTTCCACTGAGCAATTGCTTTTTTTTTAAGCCAAACTGCAGCTGCAGCACCTGAATTGTTGCATGGTGAGGCTTTGGGGTTTACATTTCCCCACTGCCCACACAGGACATGTATTTATTCTTTACATCCCATGCACACACTCATTGATGAAGGAATTTTCCATGCCGAGTGTCTCGTTTCCTCCTCCCCAACACCCGCACAGTTAAAGGGGGCTCTTAATTTCCTGCTTGAGGCTTTCCTTGGGGCTTCTTCTTAGTTTTACCTTCCTCACAGTGTGCAGATGTCTGTGCAGGCTGGCAGGAGCACACCTGGGATTCTCTGCACGTTGGCAGCTCAGGTGGTGCCAACTCTGCCCTGCTCCCAGCAGTGGCAGGTGGTGATGACACCCCGGTGCCAGATGGCACAGCACACACAGAGAGTGAGGCTGCGTTTTGTGTTTTGGGGTGAATAATATCCCACTTGATTGTGGTGGTTGGACACTTCATCCCAAGTGACCCTTTGTCCTGTGCAAAGCAACCCTTGAGCTGTGGCTTTGTGCCTGGAGTGTCCCTTGGGCACTGCCTGGCATGGTTTGATCAGAGTGTCCCTTGGGCACTGCCTGGCATGGTTTGATCGGACTGGGGAGGAATTTGGGCATGGAGGGGAAGGTTGAGGGTGCCCTGGGACAGCAGCACCCTCGGGGATCTTGGCTGAGAACAAAACATTCTGGTGGCTGAAACTTGGTTTTTTTCCAAGGTAAAACAAGTTGGCAATTGGAGTTTCTGATCTGCCCAATCAGAAAAATCTCCATTTCCTGCACAGTGAAAGAATTTCTTTCAATTTTCTAATTTTTTCTATTTTTCTTAAATAAAAATATATTTAACAGATCATTCCCATTGAGGACAATAATAGAATCATAGAATCCCAGAACAGTTTGGGTTGGAAAAGACCTTAAAGCCCATCCAGTGCCACCCCTGCCATGGGCAGGGACACCTCCCAACTATCCCAGGTTGCTCCAAGCCCCGTCCAACCTGGCCTTGGACACTTCCAGGATGGAGCATCATGACCCAAACCATCATGTAGGTGGTAGAAAATATTCCTTCTAAGTGCAATAATCATCCCCAAGCCTGAACTTGCAACATCAGCATCAACAGGAACTGCAGAAGGATCAAGGGATCGGTGGGAACTTGGGAGCTGCTGACAGAAGAGCAGGGAAAATGCTCCATATATTCCCAGAATCACCTGGGAAGTCCTGGCAAGAAGAAAGAACCCAAATAATATTTGAGTGGTGAAGTTCCCAACAGGCAAGGAAGTTTTCTAACTCTCCCCACTGCCTAAATTTTACCTTAAAAAACACCCAGTTTTCTGATGGCCTCGCACCAAGCACTCAAACCTCCCGTCTGTATCCAAATGAAAAGCACAGAACTGACAGAAAAAAACAATCAGCATTTCTTTCAGTCTCCTGAGCAAACTCCTTTGGCAGTGACATGAAATGATTTAGCCTTTTGGAATTCCAAACAGGGCAGGATTAGCCCTTCATCCCATTGTTCCAGGGTGTCTGCATTAATTATTCCCAGCCCTCTTTCATTCCACAATAAACTCCCTTTCTCAGTGAGTGGAGTGGCCTGTGCTTAACTCAGGTAAATATTATTCAGAGCTGATGATACCCAAAGCACACTCATTTTTTGACTTCTTCTGCCAGGGAGCAGAACAACCCACGGTTTACACCAGATTTTTAATGAATTCCATCCTTTTCCCAGCACTGCTGAGACAGGGGGACAAGGAGGAAGAACAACAGCAGAAATCCCAGAGGAAGGCTCCTCCAGCATGCTGGAATTGTGCTGTTTGTGTGTGTAAGGGCTTTGCTGTTCAAAGCTGAGGCTGAGCAGGGAGAATTGGAACAACCTGAGGCTCTTGGTGCCAGGAAGGGATTTGCTTTCCAGGAGCAAAATGTCCCTTTGAGGAACTCCTGGGCTGGTTGTGCCCCCCCAGCCTGGCACTGCTGCCTCGCAGGGGCCGTGTTTGAGCCTCTCAAAATCCTGCCTTGGAGCTGCTGTGGATGCTGAACATGAACTTTGGGTGGATGGGGAGTTGGGTTCTGTGAGTGGGTCTGGGTTGAGTAGCCAGGGCTCTGGAGGCACAGCTGGAATATCCCTGTGGGCATTCCCAGTGTGCTGAGTGACCCCTGGGCAGGTTAAACCAATAACCCTTGTGTAGCCACCATTCCAAAGGTTCATCTTCAGGAACCTGCAGCTGTGGGGACAGGGGTGACTTCCCCAGGTCTCCAAAAAGCCTCAGCTCACACCATCTCGTGTTGCTGCGTTTCAGAAATTCAAGGCTTGGAGTCACCATCTCAAATCCTTCCCGTTTTCACAGTCTGCCATTCCTCATATTTTACTGAGGTGGGAGGGGCAGAACTTTCCTAAATTGAGATCAGCCTGATGGCTTCAAATCTGTGCAACTGTTCCAGCCTTGGTGTGTTCTGTGAAGGAGCAGCATTTAAACTGGAGAAATTCCCACAGACTCGGAAGTTCTTTGTGTTCCTTTGAGTTGACAGAAATTCTCCAGCTCTGTTTTACACAACCTGCTCATGGTTCTGGTTACAAATAATCCCCATTCCTGGGACAGCCAGAACTCTGTGTTGGAGAGGCCAGACCTTGAGTGTTGTGTTGAGTTCTGGGCCCCTGAGTTGAGGCAAGAGATTGAGGGGCTGGAGCGGGGCCAGAGAAGAGCAAGGAGGCTGGAGAAGGGAGTGGAGCACAAGTGCTGTGGGGAGAGGCTGAGGGAGCTGGGGGTGTTTGTGCTGGAGAAGAGGAGGCTGAGAGGTGACCTCAGCACTGTCTGGAAGTGCCACATCAGGGAAGTTGTGGCCAGGTGGGGGTTGGTCTCTTCTCCCAGGCACTCAGCAATAGGACAAGGGGGCACGGGGGGCTCAAGCTCTGCCAGGGCAAATTGAAGTTGGAGATGAGAAAGAAATTCTTTGCAGAGAGAGTGCTGAGGGATTGGAATGGGCTGCCCAGAGAGGGGGTGGATTCCCCATCCCTGGAGGTTTTTCAGCTGAGCTTGGCCGTGGCACTGAGTGCCATGATCTGGTAAAGGGACTGGAGTTGGCCCAAGGGTTGGACTTGATGATCTCAGAGGTCTTTTCCAACCCAATCCATTCTATCATTCTGTGATTCTCTGTTTTCCAGAGGAACCTCTTCCCCTGCTCCCCAGGTCTCTGAACTGTGTCTCCAGCTCCAGGGAGATCCCAGGAAAGTCCAGGCTCAGCTGTGCAGGGTCTGGTAACACCTCCTGGAACATGGAAGGTCTTTTCCAACCCAATCCATTCTATGATTCTGTGACTCTCCAGCTTTGTTTTACACAACCTGCTCCTGGTTCTGGTTGGAGATATCCCTGTTCCTGGGACAGCCAGCACTGGCTTTATATTTGATTTGTGCTTGGAAGGGGGAGTGTTTGTGATTAATTATTGCCACAGCAATATTTCCCCCCGACTCAGAGCAATCCCGTGGCAGCCCCAGCCATGCAGATGTTGGAGCTGTAAAGGGGTACAGTAAATAATAATCACAGATCAGAACGTTGCTCTCCACTAACAGCCATCCCTAGGGGACAGCTCTTGCATTTGGAATGTGAAACACGACTGTTGGAGAGCAAATCCTGCTTTATTGTGCCATTTTAACCTCTCCCTGTTACCTGTTAATTACTGATGTCACCCAGACTGTTCCTTTCTGGGGCTGGACTTCTGAAGGTGGCACCAACTGCTTTGCCCAGCACAGCTCCTGCTTCTCCTCCCTCCTGGGCTTTGCTTTGTCATCCTACACCGGCAGCACTCCCAAATCTATCCATAAATAAGGAATACAGCTCCATTTAGTGCCAGCTAAGCCTGAGCTGCACTCAAGGGAGTGAGAACCTCAATCAGTGGTCATGGGGTGTTGTTTCCACACCAGGAGCCCCTGGAGGCACCACCAGGAGCCCCTGGAGGCAGCTCAGCCCTGAGGGTTTTGGATGCTCCAGGAATGTGAGTTTGGAAACAGCCCTGGGGAAAAGGGGCAGGTGCTGGAGTGGCTGCGGGAACAGGGACACAGCCAGGGGGGTGAGGGGCATGGGTTAGGGTTAGGGTGTCTCTCTGCTCTCTGGAAGGAAAAGGGGCAGCAGGTGGCATTTGGAAATGGGAATGCCCAGACTGTGTGGGAGTTGGTGCCTCCTGGTTGTGCCATCTCTGTCCTTGGGGCTTTGTGGGACCTGAGGGGTTTAGATGGGATATTGGGAAGGAATTACTGTCTGGGAGGGTGGGCAGGCCCTGGCACAGGTTGGGCAGAGAAGCTGTGGCTGCCCCTGGATCCATCCCTGGGAGTGTCCAAGGCCAGGCTGGAGCACCCTGGGCTGGTGGGAGGTGTCCCTGCCCATGGCTGGGGGTGGAACAAAATGAGCTTTAAGGTCCCTTCCAACCCAAACCACGATTCTATGAAAATTTTCTACTAAATACTCTCTATCAAAATCCCATATTTCCAAAATGAGCTAAATTAAAATAAATAAATAAATAAATAAATAGTAAGTTCTTTGGTTTCCTTTTTAGTTTGCTCAGGATGAGCTCTAGGAATCAGCTCCCTGATTGTGCCAGAAATCTATTCCATAGGGTTGGAAAATTCTTTCTGAAGGAGTGATAAGATGATGCAAATGATCCAATTTGCAAAAGGTCTGCTCTGATACAGAACATGCATCAAATATACATGAGGGACTCTGAATAGTAACTGTGCAGCTCGCAGAGCAATAAGTGTAATTATCATCCCAGATTATTTAAAATACAAATTGGCCTCAGATTCCAGTAGCCAGTGCAAGGGTGAGGACAATCCTGGGTTACACACAAGACTTTTTTTGCCTTTGAATGGAAGGTAAATAAATGCAAAGTGCAAACCCTCTTGGTATGAAATCAATTCTGATTCAAAAATTACATGTGGGACTACAGCCCTTGATGCTTTTGGACTCAAGAAACTTGTTCACTGTCCTGTTACTTGTGGGGGAGAAGAGGAAGGGACAGAAATCCAGAATTAATTTGTATTGATTTTTTAAATCTGTACTTTGGAATTTATTTGTATAAAATATCCTAGGACAGTTACAGTCGTTTCCAAGACAAGCAATTAAATAGACTTGGAGACTGGTTTGGGTTGGAAGGGACCTTGAAGCTCAGGGACAGTGCCATGGGCAGGGACCCCTCCCACCAGCGCAGGTGGCTCCAACCTGGCCTTGGACACTCCCAGGGATGGATCCAGGGGCAGCCACAGCTTCTCTGCCCAACCTGTGCCAGCGAATTTTACTTTTGTTCATTCATGTGGGGAAACAAAAAAATTCCAAAGAACAAATTATTTGGCTGATTTTTCTTTCCTCTCATGGTGATGATCTCCAACCCTGGGGCTGGTGGGATGTGTCCTGGTGTGTTCCTGGGGCACTTCCTCATCCTTATCGATCTTTACTTCACTTTCAAAGGGTGCTCATTGAAAAAAAATGAGAAATCCATTAGAGGGTCTTTCCCCCCTTCCCTGACCTACATGAATTGGCCCTGCCTGGAGCTGAGGAGCAGCTGAAACACTGAATGGATGACACACAGGGTGGCTTTGAAAGCCTGATGGCCCTCTGGCCCTGTAGGGAGAGAGGAAGGGGCACAAACCCTCTGCTCCTGGCAGAGCACAACCACACCAGGCTCTTCCAGGGCAGAACTCCCTGAGCACAAGTGCTGTGGGGAGAGGCTGAGGGAGCTGGGGGTGTTTGTGCTGGAGAAGAGGAGGCTGAGAGGTGACCTCAGCACTGTCTGGAAGTGCCACATCAGGGAAGTTGTGGCCAGCTGGGGGTTGGTCTCTTCTCCCAGGCACTCAGCAATAGGACAAGGGGGCACGGGGGGCTCAAGCTCTGCCAGGGGAAATTGAAGTTGGAGATGAGAAAGAAATTCTTTGCAGAGAGAGTGCTGAGGGATTGGAATGGGCTGCCCAGAGAGGGGGTGGATTCCCCATCCCTGGAGGTTTTTCAGCTGAGCTTGGCCGTGGCACTGAGTGCCATGATGTGGTGACGGGACTGGAGTTGGCCCAAGGGTTGGACTTGATGATCTCGGAGGTCTTTTCCAACCCAACCCATTCTGTGATTCTGTGATTCCCACCCTGGCAGCATGACAGGCTCCATTCACCTTCAACATCTGAAGGAACTCACTCATTTGATGTTTGGTTTGGAAAAAAACCAACTGAGGACTGTTTTGGATGCAAAAAGAGTTTGAGGATTGGGGTTTTATTTTACTGAACTGATGCTGATCTGGGCTCCTGCATTCAGATGTTGCAAAGTGGCTTCCAAAGGTGATGTGACACATGGAGAGAACACGGAGCAAAGCCTGAGAGGGTTTGTCTGGGCTGTGGAAAGCCATTATTTGGATTTACTCCCTGCAGCAAAGGGAATAAATTTCTCCTGAAATAAGATAAAATAAACTTTGGTTGGATATAGATTATTTTTCTAAGCCTAGGAGGCTTAAAACATTTTAGGAGGCTAAAAAAACTTTCAAGGAGGCTGAAACATCTGGCAGATGTTTTGGCAAGAAACAGGTGATTGAAATAGGTAATAATAATTTTTTTTTTTTTTTTTTTTTTTGAGAAGGATTAAATCAGGAAAGAAAACATAGTCAGGACACAAACCCAACACAGTTTAACAATTTGTTGCAGCATGTGAAGGGAAAATGTTGCTTTTCTCTGGCAGTGCTGATGAAGGAAATGGCTGTTTACATGGCTGTGGATTTTTGGGCAACAAGAGGAGTTTTCATACTTAATATTGTGATTTTGTTTGGCATTGCCTCGTACACAGAGCAGATCCCAACCCAAACCCCAGTTCGTCCTTTCCCTCAGAGGAACAACTCTTTAATATCTCCTTTGCATAAAACTTGAGGGACTCTGCCTCGTGTTATTGAGCTGCTGATTGCCTTTTGATAGCCGTGGTTTTAATAAGCAGCAGATTATCTGGGGGTGTGTGCACAGAGCACAGGTATGGAGGGAGGAAGGAACTGGCAGCACATGAAAGGCAGCTGAGAGGCTTCAAAGGGCACACTCAGAGGCAGAAGGCAGAGAACAAGGCTGAGAACTGGGAGGAGAAGCTTTTGAAATATAGATAACCTACAGCAGAGCCCAGCTCTGCTCTCCCAACACTAATAATTAGGCAGATAAGAGGGGGGAGTGGAAGGGAGCCAGGAGATATGGGCAAAGTTCAGCACAAACCATCCTGCAGGGATGGTGGAGGAAAGGCAGATGGAGCTCGGGGTGGGAATCATTAAGGATGTGAAATCTCTGTGACAAACCCAGCTCAAACCCAGCCCTGTGAGTGCTTGTACATGGACAGCAGAAATCTGAGAGCTCAGGGGGCACAATCCATGAATCCCAGAACATCCTGAGCTGGAGGGGACTCACAGGGATCCAAGAACATAAATAGTAATAGAATAATAGGGATAAAATCATAATGGAGAGAGATTAATTGCCAAAACACAGGACATCAGCTCCCCAGCAATGGGAGAACACACGGCCCTGGTGGGAAAACAATCCCAGGATTAACAAAAAGCCCAGGAAGAGGCAGTTGGTTGGCAGTGCCACAGCCAGATCCCTCCTTCCAGAAACCCTTGGTGACAATAAAACTCCTTGGCAGGAGGAGCAATAATTGTTCTGATAGTCCTGAGTGCTGCAGTTCTCCATCTACTTCACCCAAGGGGGGAAAAAGTCAGTCCAGAGTGGTCCTGACACTGAGGATCCTTTTTGGAGGGGAAAATACATAAAACCCCATGAAAAATACATAAAAATGCATTAAAAATACACATTAAAAAATCAATGCACCTATGGAGGAACTGCCTAATAATGAGGGAGATAATTAAAAGGAAATTAAAGGAGCAGCTAAGAGGGAGATATGTTTATAGGTGGCTTAAATGCTTGAAGGGCAACAACTCTCACTCCTTAAGACAAATATGCACAACACAGACATTCTCAAGAAGATCCAACAACAAGAAAACGTAAAGTGACACCCAGAGGAGTTATTAGGTGTGGTTTGGGCTTGGGGTTTTGTTTTTGAAGGGGAAATAATCCAGCTGTCCTTTTAAAAGATGAGCCAAGCAGATCCTCTGCACTGGCTGGATGTGGAAAAGCTCCTACCAGGGACTTTGGGAAAAGCTCCTACCAGGGATTTTGGGAAAAGCTCCTACCAGGGACTTTGGGAAAAGCTCCTACCAGGGACTTTGGGGAAAAGCTCCTACCAGGGGCTTTGGGAAAAGCTCCAACCAGGGATTTTGGGGAAAAGCTCCTACCAGGGACTTTGTGGGCGGGTCCAAGATGCCTCCTTGTGCTTGGGATGGATCCCACAAGATCCAGGCAATGCCAGTCCCAGAGATGTTGCTCTGCAGAAGTTGCCTAATCTTTCAAAATGGGCTAAATCCCAAATTAGAATTATTTCAGCAGAGCAAAGCTTAGAAGACAATTGCTGTAATTATGCAAATTTAAACAAGTGCAAAGCCTTAACACAATGTATACAAAATAATGATTTGAAGGAATTAGCATTGGGAATTAGCAGAAATTGGGCATTTGTGTGTAATAATAGGGCTGGGAGCTGATGATCCAGAGAGAAAGAGTTTTGCCAGTTGATATTAAAGCTTGGATAATCTTTTGTTCAGCAACTTCCCACTCCTGTTTGTTTAGGATTGCAGCCTGTGCTTGTATCACCAGATTGGAATTCCAATCACTCACCAGCTCTTAATTAGACAGTGTAACTGATACTGCTAATTGTGGCAGGGATTGATTATTAACTGAAGTTTGTATGATAATTAAGAACAAAGTTCTTGAACAGAAGATAAATAAAATAAAACAAACATAAGCCTTCCCAAAGTGGCCTCGTTACACCGTGGTGGTGACACCGAGTTTTAATTGGCAATATGGATTGCAATCCCCTGCTGTCCACGCCGGTGTGGGGAATCTTTATCAGTGGCTGCCAATAAAACAACATTTATTTGGTTACCAAGGCTTTTTTTTTGCAGGCTGTGAGACTGTCAGATGAGCTGCCAAAGCAGCCTCTGTTCTGCAGGGCCAGGAACTGATCAGAGCTGTCTTTTTGTGCTGTTTCTGCTTCACTTTTATGACTCTAGTTAGGAGCACAATCCACAGGACCCCACAGTGCCCCGGCCTGGGTGTCCCCTGTGCAGCACCCAGCATTCCAGAGGACAGGATATGTATTCCTGTAGGAGAAATACAATCCTGGGAATTTTCAGGATCATTTTTGGAATGGCTGTCTCCAAATGTCGATGGTGGTGAAGCACAGGTTGCCCAGGGATGCTGTGGCTGCCCAAGCCCTGGAAATCCTCAAGGGTGTTGGACTTGGAGCACCCTGGGCTGGTGGGAGGTGTCCTTGCCCATGGCAGGGGTGGCACTGGATGATTTTTAAGGTCCTTTCCAGCCCAAACCAGTCTGGGATTCCATGGTTAATTTGTTGTGGATCAGAGTCTCATGGTAGAAGCCAACGTGGTCCTTCTGCTCTTATGGGGACCTTGGTGAGGTTTGGGGACCTGTGGGAGGTGGGCAGGATGCTTCCCAAACAATCAGATCTCTTTTAGTCCCTTCAATCCCCAGAAAACCATTCCATCCTGGTGTCCCATCTCCTCCCAGAGCTCTCAGGAGCAGCCCCACCACGAGCCCCATCTGATTGAATAGGACAAGGGGGCACGGGGGGGCTCAAGCTCTGCCAGGGCAAATTGGAGATCACAAGAAAATTCTTTGCAGAGAGAGTGCTGAGGGATTGGAATGGGCTGCCCAGAGAGGGGGTGGATTCCCCATCCCTGGAGGTTTTTCAGCTGAGCTTGGCCGTGGCACTGAGTGCCATGATCTGGTGACGGGACTGGAGTTGGCCCAAGGGTTGGACTTGATGATCTCGGAGGTCTTTTCCAACCCAATCCATTCTATGATTCCCTAATTCCTCTTCCTGGGGATGAGCTGTATTCCTACAATATTTTTAGCACCAGTCCCTGCTATTCTCTCATGAAATGACTCTTCCATTTGAAACTCTTTATTTTTTTTTTTTTCTCTGTGATATCACACTGTGTAAGAAATGTCTCAGCTCTTCCTAAAAAGAGAAGTCCTTTTTCTCATCACGGAGTCTGGTTGAAAACAGGGAGTTCATTTGGTTCGGAATTAAATCAAAATGTCAGAATCCTCCCAGAACTGCAATGTCCTTCCTACAGCTGCAGCTAAAACCAGCAGGAAGTGTCATTTCCTCAGCATTTACCTGTAATTTAATCCAAGTTTACATCTTGAAAAGGTGAGACAGGAGGCACCAAACCAGGCAGGTTTGTTTGGAGCTGGAAATCACTTTATCACGCGGGGAGGTCTGAGATTCCTGAGGTCCTGCTGTGATCATCTGGTGAATGTCCAAAGTAGTCCATCAGTCTTTCCCCTTCCTTTTGGGGGAAAGACAGGAAAAAGCTCCAATAGTCCTCAACTCTTTCTTCTGACCTCCTGATAGATCCATGGCTGGCTGGGAATGTCCTCCCTCTGATTTTTGTGTGGAGAACCCCCAGGTGTGGCTGCTCCGTTATCCCCCCATGGTGCAGCCTCTTCCAGAGCCTCTGGCTTTGTTGTTTGCCTTCAGCAAGAGGCTTTTCCTTGGAATTCTGGCATCTGAAAATGAGGTGTGTGACTCCAGAGGGTGGATGCAATGGCAGGAAGGAAACCAGGAGGAGTCCCTGGGCTTGAGTATCTACAGAGCTTCACCCACCCTTCCTTTTTCAAAGGCAGGCTGGGAATGTTGGCCACTATTGGAGCTGGACTCGATGTGGGATGTTTTCTGATCCCATCATCTGGCAGGGAAGCATTTCAGATAAACTAATTAATTTGTAGCTGCATGAGGAGTCAGTGCCAGCTTTGGTAACCGTTGGATGCTCCTCCATCATTCGGAGGAACAAGTCATGCTGCTGTCCCCAAACCTCAGGCATGTGCCAACAATCTCCAAGTGCTCAGAAAAGCCCAGAATGTCCCAAATCTAAAATTCTCTCCAGCAATGAATTTTGGAAATCATTTCTAGCCATTATTATTTTTCCTTAATGAGTGATTTTTATTAAAGGCTTGAGGAGCAACCACTCTGTACAAACAGCTATAAACTGAGTGCATTTTAATAACTTTTTTCCCAAGAAGTTACAAGGTATTTCATTAAAATGTCAACTTTTTCTTTCATGTATTTTATGATTCCCTTTCTTCCTTCTGCCACAAATACGTTGTTGCCAACATCATCATGACACAGTTTGCTGCCAAGACTGTGGAGAGTTAAAAAAGGAAAGAAAAAATGAATTTCTCTCCACTTTTTAGGTAAAATCCTTCCAGCACTAGAGGCTGAGAAAGCAGTCAGAAATATCTGAAGTGCCAAAGACAAATGCTGAGGGTGCCAGAGCGGTGACATGAAAACATGGAAGCAGAACCAGGGCCTTGCTCCTGGGGGATGAGAGAGTGAGGATCAGCTGTGGACATTTCCCCTGGTTATTTGAAGGTTTCTCACAGTCCCAGGAATGTTTCTGTGCAGGCTGGAGGGGCAGGGGAGTGTCCACACCAGCTCTGAGGGGCTCAGCAGGGCAAGGCAGCTCCTGTCTCAGGACACCACGTGCCTGTCCCACCAAACCAGCCCTTATGTCCTCCTGCTGCCCCTCCAGGGCTTTGCCTTCAAACAGATCGACCTGCTGGCACTCAGGAGGTCCCCAAGCCCAGCTCCAGGTGCCAAGCCATCTGCTCCTGGTTTAATGAGGAAGGAGCTGCTTTACCTCCTGAGTGTGGGATGGGTGGATGGAACAGACGCCCCCCAGTTGTGCTGCTGGGAATAACCAGGAGATGTGACTGTGCTCCCTTAACACCTCTGTAATGGAACTCAGCCTGGCTCTGCACTGGGAGTCTCCCTGCCAAGGCCCTCCTTTCCAGCCCTTCAGCATCCTGGATCCTCCCTGGAATTCCGTTATCGCCTTTGCTGTCCGAGCTCCGGAGCTGCTGAGTGGCCAACAGTGGAGATGCTGGATGAGCTCTGTGCCCAGCATTGCTGCCCTCCTGCCCTGGCAAACCTCCAGCTCTGCGTGTGGAGGGGCCTGGCTGGCAGCAGGGACTCCACGTGCCTAATTTCAGCTCTGACAACTTGCAGATCCCCCAGTGACACCCCAAGTAATTTCCTGCTTGTCTGGAGAGTGAGGGGCACAAGTTATTTCCACTGGTGGCCAACCAGTGGTGGGTTGAGCCTTGCCAGCACTGCCCATGGCACTGGGGGGGTCTGGGTGCAGCTGATTGGCTTTCACAGAATCATAGAATCAGTTGGGTTGGAAAAGACCTCCGAGATCATCAAGTCCAACCCTTGGGCCAACTCCAGTCCCGTCACCAGATCATGGCACTCAGTGCCACGGCCAAGCTCAGCTGAAAAACCTCCAGGGATGGAGAATCCACCCCCTCTCTGGGCAGCCCATTCCAATCCCTCAGCACTCTCTCTGCAAAGAGTTTTTCCTCATCTCCAACTTCAATTTGCCCTGGCAGAGCTTGAGCCCCCCGTGCCCCCTTGTCCTATTGCTGAGTGCCTGGGAGAAGAGACCAACCCCCAGCTGGCCACAACTTCCCTGATGTGGCACTTCCAGACAGTGCTGAGGTCACCTCTCAGCCTCCTCTTCTCCAGCACAAACACCCCCAGCTCCCTCAGCCTCTCCCCAACAGCACTTGTGCTCCACTCCCTTCTCCAGCCTCGTTGCTCTTCTCTGGACTTAGCTGTCCTTTTCAAACAGCATAAAATTCCTTTCTTGGAGTTTTCTGCCCTAAGGCGTTGCCCTCACCCCGGAGATGTTCTTTGAAAAGGGATTTAATTTCATACCTTGGGTTTTGGTGCACTCCTGGGTCTTGGAGCAGCTTTGCAGAGGAGGGAGCTGCTGGAGCAGCTGCTCTGTTTGCAGCAGGGAGAGCTGGGAATGTGCCATGGGAGCGATGCCACGTGTCCCATGTGGCATTGTGGGCACCCAGGGGTGCAGGCACAGCAGAGAAAAGGGGGTGGAGTTTGCACCAAAGGCCTGGGACCTGCCCAAGCAAGTTAATTACATGTGCTGTGTCCCACTTGCCTAATAGAGAAACAGTGGTAATTAACAAAAAGAAAAAAATTAGTGTGTGATTTAGAGCTGGCCTTGGGCTGTTCCATCACATTCCTGGCTCTGGGACCTGGGGCTGCCTCAGCCACTCCCTGGGGGTGATGCAGGTGGCACAGGGGAGAAGGGCCTGGCCATTTTCTCAGCCCTACGGCCGTGTTTGAGGCCCTCATCCCATGGAAATGGTGTTGGTGGATGTTACTGATGTCTCACAGAGATACAACAGATTCAGGCAGAGCTCACGTGGTCTCCTCTCATGGCAGGTGACCTGTCCAGGGATGAGGGAAAGTCTATGGGTGTGTCCACCTGGACTTAGCCAAGCTTTGGACACCACCTCCTGTGGCATCTCCTGGAAAAGCTGGAGCCACAGCTTGGACAGGGGCACCTTGGCTCGGTTAGGAAGTGGCTGATGGCCGGGCCCAGAGTGGTGGGAATGGGGCCACATCCAACTGGGAACAGCCACCAGTGATGTCCCCAGGGATCAGCCCTGTTTGGCATCTTTGTAGGTGGTCTGGAGGTGCGCACTGAGTGCACCCCAGTAAATTCATGGATGGCACCAAACTGGGTGGGATGAAGATCTGCAGGAGGGTGAGAGGGTTCTGCAGAGGAATCTGGACAGGCTGGATCCATGGGATGGGGTTCAATACGGCCAAGTGCCAAGTTCTGCCCTTGGGTCACAACCACCCCATGGAATGCTCCAGGATGGGGGGAAGAGTGGTTGGAAAGATGGAAAAGGACCTGGGGGAGCTGGTGGCAGCAGCTGGAGATGAGGCCAGGTGTGTCCAGGTGTGCCCAGGTGGACACGAGATCAATGGCCCCTGGGCTGTGCCAGAATTAGTGTGGGTACAGCCCCAGGGCACCTCCAGTGCTGGGGCAGTTCTGGGACACTCAGGATAAGGACATGGAGGGGCTGGAGTGTGTTCAGAGAAGGGAATGGAGCTGGGGAAGGGTTTGAAGCACCAGGAGGGACTGGAGGAGCTCAGCCTGGAGAAAAGGAGGCTCAGGGGGGCACCTTCTGGCTCTGCAATCCCTGCCAGGAGCAGGGAGCCAGGGTGGGTCGGGCTCTGCTCCAGGGCACAGGGACAGGAGCAGAGGGCACAGCCTGAGGCTGGGCCAGGGGGCACAGCAGCAGGAATTGCTGCATGGAAAGGGTGGGCAGGCACTGAAAGAGGCTGCCCAGGGAGGTTTAGAATGCTCAGCCCTGGAGGTGCCCAAGGAATGACTGGCCGTGGCACTCAATGCTCAAGGTGGAGGACTAGGTGGGCATTGGGCACAGGGTGGGCTCTGTGATCTTGGAGAGAGGACACAGCCTCAGGATGCAGGAGGGGAGGGGCAGGTTGGACATAAGGAGGAATTTCTTCCTGCAAAGGGTGGGCAGGCACTGGAAGGGGCTGCCCAGAGAGGTTTGAAGTGCCCACCCCTGGAGGTGTCCAAGGAAGGACAGACTGTGGCACTCAGTGCTCAAGGTGGGCATAGGGCACAGGGTGGGCTCTGTGATCCTGGAGAGAGGACACAGCCTCAAAGTGCACCAGGGGAGGGGCAGGTTGGACATCAGGATAAATTTCTCTATAGAAAAGGTTGTCAGGCATTGGAATTGCCCAGGGAGGTTTGGAATCTCCACCCCTGGAGGTGTCCAAGGAAGGACAGACTGTGGCACTCGGTGCTCAAGGTGGGCATAGGGCACAGGGTGGGCTCTGTGTGATCCTGGAGGGCTTTTCCAACCTCAGTGATCCTGGGATTCTATGAATAGACTTGGAGTCATGTGAGCAATATATAGGACATTAATTTCCTGGTATTGTCTCATGGAATGTGCTACAATTGTGACCTCAACAATGTATCTCCAAATCCATGTTCCCAGACTTCCATTTCCATCCCCAACAGCCTCCAGGTGGGTATTCCTTGTGCCACCTGCACCTGGAGTCAAGGGCTCTCCCAGGGATGGAAGGCCATCACATTTCCCTGTGGAATATTGATTTCCAGGAAACAACCTTCCTGCAGCCATTCATTGCTGAAACAGCTCACAAAGTTATCCCCTAAACCCCAAATAATCCACATTTCTGCCATCTCCTCCTGCAAACTGAATTTATCGCTCTGCTCAGCAAAGTGTATCAACAACAAGGGACAAAAAATATACAGAGATGGCTCCATATTATGGAACATTTTACTTTCTGCAGCCCAGCCATCACACATGAGTGGGAATTCAATGCTTTTGGAGCAGCTGGAAGTGGAAAATAGAACAAAAAAAGAAGAGGGTTGGCAGCTGTTTTAATGCCCAGAGAAGCCAGGAAGTTGTTTAGACTGTCTTTGAGCTTGGCCAATGCACTGAGATGCATCTACTGGTCAGAAAAAGGGAGATATTTAAACATCTGTCAGGCCAAGAACACATGATATCAAATATTTAATATTATCTCAGTAAACAGAAGATTGCATGTAAAGGGAACAAGGTTCAAACAAAACTTTATGGCTGATCCCTTGTGCTGGTAAAAGATGATGTTTCCCAGAGTTCCAGGGGGATATTTTTTAACACAAAAGAAACTTCCAGGCTGAAGATTCTGCCTAACTCTGCTGCTTGTGGCACTCAGATTGGGGTTTATAATCCATACAACTTATTAAGCTTTAATAAACAAGGAAAATACTCGATTTTTTACTTAAGTGGGTTGTTTTTAAATTCTAGATGAAGCTTTTCTTTTCTGTAAAAGGCCTTGAGAACAACCACGTTATTCAGGCCATTTTCAAGGTTCAAATGGGTGAATGTCTTTCCAATGGTTGGATTAGATGACCTAAAAGGCCTTTCCCAATGGAAATAATTCTATATTCATCCCACTCATTTTCTTTGCCAGTGAAATCACAGAATCATAGAATGGATTGGGTTGGAAAAGCCCTCTGAGATCATCAAGTCCAACCCTTGGGCCAACTCCAGTCCCGTCACCAGATCATGGCACTCAGTGCCACGGCCAAGCTCAGCTGAAAAACCTCCAGGGATGGGGAATCCACCCCCTCTCTGGGCAGCCCATTCCAATGCCTCAGCACTCTCTCTGCAAAGAAGTTTATTCTGCTCTCCAACTTCAATTTGCCCTGGCAGAGCTTGAGCCCCCCATGCCCCCTTGTCCTATTGCTGAGTGCCTGGGAGAAGAGACCAACCCCCAGCTGGCCACAACTTCCCTTCAGGCAGTTCCAGACAGTGCTGAGGTTGCCTCTGAGCCTCCTCTTCTCCAGGCTAAATGCTGTGTCTGCTTTGAACCTCTCCCTGTCTTTCCCTTCTTTGCCCACAAATGTCCCAGGAACAAAAATAAGGGATTTTAACCTTTAAAACCCCTCTGTGGAACAGGTGAAATGGTTCCTGCCCTTGGCAGAAGAGCAGCAGAACTTGGACCCAGTGGTTGTGTTGATTAAACCTCCAAATGCAGAGTGAGCAGAAACCATCAGTGTCCAACCCACCCCGAGCCATTTCCAGCCCTGGAAGGCAACTCATTCCAGTTTTGTGCCAACACAACCCATCCCCACCCTCAGAAAAACCATTTAAATTTTGATATTGTGAAAACCAATTTTTCCACACAGAAATCTGCCTTAAAAATATCAGAAAAAACCACCCCCAGAGCATCAATCCAACGTGATTGACCCCCTTTTTCCTCGCAGACAATGAGGTTTTGTGGCCCAGTGCAGCTGCTCCATCAGCCACCCATAAAATTGTCTCCTGCTCAGAGAGAAATGCAAAACTAAAAGCCATATTTTTGGCTTGTTAAGTGTCACTTCAGTGAAATGTGCTGGTGCTTGAATAGCTCCCGTTTAGTTTCTAGGGATGGGGGAAAAAGGAGGAAATGGTGACAATTCTGGAATATTGTTAATTGCTTTTCCTCCTTGCTGAATGGGGACAGTGCCTTTATATTTGTTTGAAGAGTGTTCAAAGGGGAAATATTCCAAATGTTTGGTTCTGCTCTTACTTCACCTGTTTTTCTCCTTTAAAAAAAAAAGTGCTGCTGAAAAAAGGAGAAAATTCGGGGAATGAGGACCTGAGGGAGAGAGGAGAAGAAAACAGGGGGAGGGGTTAGGTGGGATATTGGGAAGGAATTGGTGGCTGGGAGGGTGGGCAGGCCCTGGCACAGGTTGGGCAGAGAAGCTGTGGCTGCCCCTGGATCCCTGGGAGTGTCCCAGGCCAGTTTGGAGCACCCTGGGCTGGTGGGAGGTGTCCCTGCCCATGGTAGAGGATGGAATGGGATCATCTTTAATGTCCCTTCCAGCCCAAACCATCGTAGGATTCTGTGATTCTTTGAAAGAGTCAAAGGCATTTGTGTGGGGCTTCACTGGAGTGAAAGGGAAGGGGAAAAAAAGCTTAAATAATTAGTGAAACTCCCCAAAACGCCTCTAAAAATACCAACAACTGTCCAGATAAGAAGGGAAGGGCTGCCTGGTTTCACTCCTTGTTTCAGAGGAACAATAGACTGTGACACAATGGACTGATGGGGCTTTGGGGGTTTAAAAATAGCTCAGGAGAAGAGCCATTGAAGTGGATTAGGTGAAACTCACGGTGCCGGTGGAGGAGAAAACCCACAGTGAAGAGGGGTCAGTGCTCTGGGGCTTTTCCCTGTGGATGACCTTGGGAAGGTGCAATTCCCAAATGGGTTGCAGAGCTCCGATCCCACCAGGCTGGAGAGGAGCAGTCAAAGCCAAACAGGCAGGCAGGGAAGAGAGTTGGAGTTAATTAAAAGCTGAGCAAGCTCTTGGGGCCATGGAGCATATGGGCAGCATGGCCTGAGCTGTGGGCAGGAAAATTCCTGCAGAGGACAGCAGGGAACTCCTGGTCATGTTAAAGCAGCTCTGAGTTGAGACAGGAGCTGACAGGCAGCAGGGGATGTGCTGTGTTGACGTGTCCCCATCCACCAGAGATGTTCTGAGGAAAAGCTGAACTTCAAAAGGTTTAATCCACAAAATACCATTTGGAAAACCGAAGCAAAGGAGGGTGGTGAGATTCTCTGCTTCCTTTTTGGGGTTGGAGTGTGTGCCTCGGAGTGTTTGGCAGCAGGGAAATGTTCAGAGGCTTTGGGGTGTGATGATGCTCTTTAAAGGGAAGCACTGTGAGATCATGAGGATGGACTTCATCCAGCAGAGCCTCCGAACTTCTGTGACATGGACAAGATCCCAAAAGTTTGGCTGCCTTTTCAAAGTCACTCAAGTTCCCAGGGCAGCCAGGAGGGGCTCAGATGTGTTTGCTCAAGATGTTTACAGAGCTGTCACCCAAACATGGATGTGGACTCAAACATGGATCTGGGCCCAAACATGGATCTGGACCCAAACACGGATCTGGACCCAAACAAAGATCTGGACCCAAACAAGGATCTGGACCCAAACATGGATCTGGACCCAAACACGGATCTGGACCCAAACACGGATCTGGAGCTAAACAAAGATCTGGACCCAAACAAGGATCTGGACCCAAACATGGATCTAGACCCAAACATGGGTCTGGACCCAAACAGGGATCTGGGCCCAAACACAGATCGGGACCCAAAGATGGATCTGGACCCAAAGATGGATCTGGACCCAAACACGGACCTGGACCCAAAGACTGATCTGGACCCAAATATGGATCTGGAACCAAACATGGATCTGGAACCAAACATGGATCTGGACCCAAACACCCTCGGAAGCTCAGGCTCAGGACCAAGTCTGAGCTCTGGGACTTCTGTCTGGTTCTTGTCATGGAACAGGAGGGACACTCAGACCCTCATGGTGTTCCACCATCCTGGTAGCCAGAGACAGGAGGAATGTGAGTGGTCAGAGCTGGCTGAGCTCTGTCCAGCCCGTGGAGGTGGTTCAGGCTGGCACAGCTTGTCCAGCCCACTTGGTCCATCCCTCGGCCATGTCAACAGCATAAGGCAGTTGCTCTGTGCAATGTGTGGTGTTTGGAGGAAAGGATCCAAAAGTTCCTTTCTGCTTGGACACATCTTCAAAGTAAGGTCTGGAGTCCACTACTTCACATGCTTTATACATTTGGACACAGCAGTTTATTGGTGGAAATATGCAAGTCATAATCTCCAGGAATGCCTTTTGGAACTCGTTTATCACAAATCTCTGCATTTATTTGCTTGTTTGAGTTAGTCAAGAGTCTGTAGGGTTTCATATTTTTGGACAAACTGGGTTGCTGAACGAATTCCTTGGTGGCCTGGCCCTGGAATGAGGCACCCAGAGCCCCTTTCACCCTCAGTCTGGGACTAACTATGGAAATGGCTTTTTATTTAAGCTGTTTATCAGCTTTTTAATTTCACTTCTTAGCAGTTCTCACAGACACCAGAGAGAAAATAGAAACTGTATCTCAGCCTGCTCTGCAGAATGATGTGTTACCTAAAGCTGCTCATCAGGAAGGTTTTAAAGCATTTACACCCAGACTTACAGGTTTTCCCAAATCAGTGAAACTATTCCTCAAAGTAGAGAGGTTGGGATGCATTTTTGTTTTAATACAATAAATCAGAATCACCTCCTGACACGTGTCTTGAAAGCTGGGTTTGAGGTTGCAGAGGGACTGTGTTGATAGCAAAGATGGAATGGATAAAGGAAAAAAAACCCGTCTCCAAATCCTGTGTTTGGCATTTCTTGGTTGCTGTTTAACCCAGAGAAGTTTAACAGGACAATAACAAGCAATTAGAAGCCAAACTGAGTCTTCCCCTTTGCCACCCACTGGGCACAGCAGAGTCCTGAAGGCTTCAGTCTGAGCAGCCCTGATGAGTCCTGATGTGTCCTGACACTGCCCTGGCTCTGCTGTCCTTCCCTGCCACCTCCTCCTGCAGACACAGAGCCTGAATTGATGAGAGGAGGCAAACTCTGTGCCCCTGATGCTCAGGAGGCACGATGTGGCTGTGCCCAGCATATGGTGCTGAGTGGTTGGCACAGGAGGGGTCCTTGGGGCACTCCCACTGCATTTGGAGCACTCCAAGTGTCTGGGAAGAGAACTGGGGGTCAAGATTCCTGTTTCTCCTCCCAGATATTCCTCTGTTATTCTATATAGTCATTTTTTAGCGTGGCCACAAGAGGTAAACTGTTCTCTAATCACATGTGGAAGGGTCCAGAAAAGCTGAAGTAAAACTTAGTTCATGGAATCATTGAATAGTTTGGGTTGGAGGGAACCTTTAAAAGTCATGGGCAGGGACACCTCCCACCAGCCCAGGCTGCTCCAACCTGGCCTTGGACACTCCCAGGGATCCAGGGGCAGCCACAGCTGCTCTGCCCAACCTGTGCCAAGGCCTGCCCACCCTCCCAGCCAACAATTCCTTCCCAGTTTCCCATCTAAAGTGCTGGTTTTGGCATGGTGCTGGATTTCCCTGTGCCACGTAGGGCACTGCTCACAAAACCTGCCTTGGGCTCCATGAATAAATCCTGTCACTCCATCCCTTCATCTCTCTGCTCACCACTAAATGCTCTGATAGGGAATGAATTAAGTTGCACACACGAAATATTTAAAATCTTTGGAGAGAATTGCTGTACAGAAAGTTTCCCTTTCCTCCAGCCTGTCAGACTTTCCTCCCTTTCCTGACAACCTGCTCAGCCAGACTTGTGTTTATCCACCTGGGAGTTTCCTCAAGTGCTCCAGGTCTTATTTAAAATCTGATACATCCAAGGCAGCCCCACCATCCACTCCTGCTTTTTTCCTTCATGGAACTCTCTGTGCAGTCCCACCAGAGCCACCCCAAGTGCTGCCTGCTCCTCCACAGGGCCCAAATTCCAGGATGTGTCCTCTGGAGCCAGCAGCGTTTGCCTGGAAAAATGAGTTGTGTCAGCTCAGCCTTAAACCCTTGGAACTGTTTTGAATAAACTGTCCTTCTCTTCCATGTTTAGGTCAAGAGATGGAGTTTGGGACAAGGAGTGTTTTCTACAAACTGAATTTATGTTGTTGTTTTGTGTTGGTTTTATTTTTTTTTTTTAAAAAAACCCCACTAGACACTGCAAATACAGTGACTGTTCCAATCAGGATCAACATTAATTTCTTCCCAGCTTTCAAATGTTGTAACTGCATTTCCCCCGACACGTTGGCATCTGTGGTGGTATTTATAAATTTGTGCCTGCTTTGACTGCCATGCAAATCCTTCCAGAAAGTCCCCTCTGAGGAGCTGAAGTGAGAGAGATAACTGAGCACTCAGAATAGCCCTGCCTTGTTGGAGATGATTTTCCATGGAAGTTGGGGGGGGTTTTGATCAGATGGATGTGCCGAGAGCGACTCGGTGGTGTCAGTGACAGACAAAGTGGGGTTTGTAATTGAAAGAGCAATTCTGCTTCTCTGGGCTCACATAGAAAGCACCAGCTCACAGTTTAACCTCTTTTAATAGTTGTTACAAAGCAGGAATAGGCTCAGAGTGCCACAAAGGGGCACCATGGCTGGTGGTGGCTGTTCCCAGTGCATGGAGAGGAGGATTGTCAAGGGATTTCAAAGGAGAAAATGGGATTTATGTGTGATTTTTGTTCATGGAATGTTATCAATGTTGTCTGTGAGTGTTGTTACTCCTTTAAGCACAGTCCTGCTGGTGGTCCCACCTCATCCCAAACCCTTCCTGCTTCTGCCCTCCATGACCTTGTCCATGGGCTCTGAAATCCCACTGGAATGTGCTGGAGTGCAGCTGCTGCTCTGGGAGGGACAGAACCTGTTCCACAAACAATTCCTGCTTCCAGAGCTTGGGAAGGCAGGGATTTGGTTCCCTGGGCCTTGGGAAGGCTGGGATTTCGTTCCCCAGTCCTTGGGAATGCTGAGATTTGGTTCCCCAGCCCTTGGGAAGGCTGGGATTTGGTTCCCCAGCCCTTGGGCATGCTGAGATTTGGTTCCCCAGAGCTGGGAAGGCAGGGATTTGGTTCCCTGGACCTTGAGAAGGCAGGGATTTCGTTCCCCAGTCCTTGGGAATGCTGAGATTTGGTTCCCCAGAGCTGGGAAGGCAGGGATTTGGTTCCCTGGACCTTGAGAAGGCAGGGATTTCGTTCCCCAGAGCTTGGGAATGCTGGGATTTGGTTCCTCAGCCCTTGGGAAGGCAGGAAATTTGTTCTCCAGATGTTGGGAAGGCTGGGATTTGGTTCCCCAGCCCTTGGGCATGCTGAGATTTGGTTCCCCAGCCCTTGGGAAGGCTGGGATTTGGTTCCCCAGCCCTTGGGCATGCTGAGATTTGGTTCCCCAGCCCTTGGGAAGGCTGGGATTTGGTTCCCCAGCCCTTGGGAAGGCTGGGATTTGGCTCCCTGGACCTTGGGAAGGCTGGGATTTGGTTCCCCAGCCCTTGGGAAGGCTGGGATTTGATTTTGGGTTGGAAGGAACCTCAGAGATCATCTGTTTAACCCCCAAGATGAATCGCTGTTGAAATCACTGGGAATTTTGCTGTTGTTTTCAGGACTGGGATTTTTCTGCAGTTTTTCACCACCAGGCTTTGAAGTTGCTTCTCCAAAATGCTCTGTGTGACAGGAATATCCACAGCCCAGGTGTTTGTGCTGCTCTTCTGTCAGGCTGCTGTGAGACATGAGCAGTGAGAAGCAGCACTGATGGGAAGAGGATTCTCTGTGTTCTCTCCTGATTAAAGTTTCAACGAGGTTTAGACTAAAGCAGCCACATTAATGCATGAAAAAGCTGAATATTTAAACCTGAATGCATAAAATGACTACAGAAAAAGGCTGTAGAGAAATAAAGGGACATCTCACAATACCCTCTGTCACTGGTGTCACACCCTGAGTTACAGTCACTGAGGAACTCGCTGCCCACTGACCATTTCTCCAGGAAATGTTGGGCATTTATTGAATCACAGAATGGATTGGGTTGGAAAAGACCTCCCAGATCATCAAGTCCAACCCTTGGGCCAACTCCAGTCCCGTCACCAGATCATGGCACTCAGTGCCACGGCCAAGCTCAGCTGAAAAACCTCCAGGGATGGGGAATCCACCCCCTCTCTGGGCAGCCCATTCCAGTGCCTGAGCACTCTCTCTCAGTGTTGTGACAGCCAAGAAAGCAAAAGCAGAGCCAAGATCCAGCAGTATTTACAGCCAGCAAGTCTGTATTCTGGGAGAGAGAGAACCCCTTCTGGGTCACAGCTTTAATTTATGTCTTTATTACAATATTAGGCCTATTCACAACTGTTTATTCAGTTCTCTCAGACATATCAGAAGGCTGCAAGGTCTGCATATCCTGGAATCCNATGTATTTCTTGATTAAAAACTTCTGCAAGTTTCTCTCCCTTCCCTCTCACACATCCAGGACCAATCCATGCATTCCCACCAACAGCCTGGAGACAGAAAGAGGGATCAACCTTAGAGTCACTGAGGTTGGAAAAGATCTCCAAGATCATCAAGTCCAACGTTTTGCCAAAAGGTCTTTGGCTCAGAAAAAAATCCAGAGAATTTTATCAACAGCCATTGAAGCAAAATAGATTTTTCCCCTCTGAATAGTTGTTTATTTCTTGCACCATCCCATTCAAATATATTTATCTATAAGAGAGAAAAAACAGCAGAGAATTGGGGTGTAAATATTGAGGCTCGTGGGCATTGATGACTTCAGGAGTCAGGGGGTCAGTTCCCAGGGCTGGGCAGGGGGTTGTGGCGCCCGTGGGGACCTGTGGGGACACACAGGGTGGCAGTGCCCCAATTGTGCCCATGGATCTGTCACTGTCCCAAAATAGCACCGAGGAGACATCAGTGCAGAGCGTGGCCCAACGTGCCATATGCTCAGGAGAAAGGAATCTAATTGGGCTGCATTTTTTTGGTGTTTTTTTTGTGGTGGTTTTGGTTTTTGTGTGTGTGTGTTTTTTAATCTATTCTGATGTTTGAGCCTCCTGCAAAACGATTATTTTTGTTTTCAACAGCTCCAAGAAATGGGACTGGGCCGGTGCAAACCAGGACTCTTGCCCTGCTTTTGGCTTGATTAATGCTCTGGAAAAGAAAGCTCAGAGTAAAAATGCAACATAAATCTCAGGCTAATGTTTGGGTGGGGGTTTTTCAAGTTAATTTATTTATTTCAAGGAATGTGCTGATTTCCTTTTTAGGAACAGGTTTGTCGTCTGTTGAAATCAGATCCTCTCTGCTGCTGTCACCAGTGGAGTTTGGTTTAATTAATACCAATTTAATTTGTGGATCTGACACAAAACTTCCCTGAGCACCCCCTTGACCTCTTCCCACGTGTCCCAGTGCTTTGGAAATCATAGAATGGATTGGGTTGGAAAAGACCTCCAAGATCATCAAGTCCAACCCTTGGGCCAACTCCAGTCCCGTCACCAGATCATGGCACTCAGTGCCATGGCCAAGCTCAGCTGAAAAACCTCCAGGGATGGGGAATCCACCCCCTCTCTGGGCAGCCCATTCCAATCCCTCAGCACTCTCTCTGCAAAGAAGTTTTTTCTCATCTCCAACTTCAATTTCCCCTGGCAGAGCTTGAGCCCCCCGTGCCCCCTTGTCCTATTGCTGAGTGCCTGGGAGAAGAGACCAACCCCCACCTGGCCACAACTTCCCTGATGTGGCACTTCCAGACAGTGCTGAGGTCACCTCTCAGCCTCCTCTTCTCCAGCACAAACACCCCCAGCTCCCTCAGCCTCTCCCCACAGCACTTGTGCTCCACTCCCTTCTCCAGCCTC
>VWZD01010023.1:122876-165173 GCA_013396695.1 Sakesphorus luctuosus | reverse complement strand
TCCAGGTCCCTCTGCAGCCAAATGTGGAGCCAGAAGAGCTGATGGAAAATCAACTTGCCTTTCTTTGGGTGTGCTGCATTTCAAGCACGTGCCACCAGCAGCAAAATGCAATGTAACCCTTTCCCAGATCACATTCCTGTGGGATTCTGCCCACTCAGGAATGTTTGCCCACCCACCCAGGTAGAAAACAAACCCCTCAGGTGTGAGGGACGTGGCCAATCTCTCCTTGACAGCACAGCTCCAGCATCAGATGACGCTTTTCAGCTAATCCAGCACAGGAAAATGTGTCACAGAATGTTTTCTCAATTCTCTTCTCAGTTAGAGCTGTTATTTGAGGAAATGATCAAATATGAGCAGGAAAACCACGAGCAGCATCTGTCTGGGGAATAAGCAGGGACTGTCTGTGCCTGGGTGTGATCAGGACTCTCTCCTGGTTGGCAGTTTGGGCATTGCTGTGGCAAATATGGTTAAAATAGCAAAGAAAGTGCAGCCAACATCTGGAATAGCTCTTTTATTTCCTTGCTGTGAAGTAACCTCGTGGTTTGTGCCCACCCTGATGTGCCCTGCTGGTCCCCTGGAAAGGGAGGACGATGTTCCCAGAGATTGGTGGGACCTCAGCTGGCTGTAAAAACTCCTCTGCCCTTCACCCCCCTCCCCACATCTCCCTCACAGGCTTTGGGGACACACTGCCCTGCAAAGGGCCTGCAAGTGTCCCAAAAATGTCTGAATGTGGCACTTGGTTTAGAGGTCACCTTGGCAGTGTCTGGTTATTGATGGACTGGATGGTCTTAGAGAGCTTTCTGGACCTTAATGAGCCTGTGACTCCATGACTTGGCACAAGTTCCCAGAGAAGCTGCCCCTGGATCCCTGGAAGTGTCCAAGGCCAGGCTGGAGCACCCTGGGCTGGTGGGAGGTGCCCCTGCCCATGGCAGGGGGTGGCACTGGGTGGGCTTTAAGGTCCCTTCCTACCCAAACCATTCTGGGATTCTATGAAACCAATCCATGTGTTTTACCACTGTAAAATCTGAGTCCCATGGGCATTCCCTGCCCTATTTTGGTTCTAAATTACAGCTTGACCATGGGAATCATTATTCCATGAGCAGGTCAAGGACCTCTGAGTGACGCCTCAANGTCCCTGCCCATGGCAGGAAGGGAATGGGATGATCTTTAAGGTCCCTCCCAACCCAAACCATTCCAAGTTTTTAAGGTGCTTCATAATAATTTTCAGCCCTTCCCTCTAATCAGCAGCACTTCCCAAAGAGAAATGTTCTTTCCCAGTTGTGTCCAAGGTGAGCTGTGCCTACAAACCTGTGCCCTCCTAAAAGATGGAGAAAATCTTCTGAGGTTTTTATTCTTTCTTAATTTTCTTGGTTTTTTTTTTTGACTTTGTTTGCCCAAGTGCTGCTGCCTCAGGGTTTGCTTTGCCAGCCCAGATCTCCTCAGTCCTGTTGCACCAGGGCATTTATTCAGGGGGTACTTTAGAGACAAACCAGCAGCAGCAGCTGCTTTGCATCCCTGGACTGGAAATGTTCCTCAGATGTGAAGTCATTGATCAAAGTAGATCCCAAACATAATTAGGAATATTTTGGGGTTTTTTTGGGTCACTCCCATTAAATGGTGGGACATCTTGGATTTTGCTGGAGGGCTTTTTTTATTCCATTTGCCTGCCCATTTTATATATTATTTTGGCAAATCCTGAAAATGTAGGTGAGGGGAGCAGGAGGTTTTGGTGTAACCACCAAATCCCCAGCAGGAAATTTACTGAGTTGCCAATTTACGGGCATTTAATTGACTGAGAAAGGATGGGAATGTTTCTAAACATCCTTCTCAAATCAATGGGGGCTGCCTTTATTTTGGGCCTGGGGCAGCTTGAAATTGAGACCATAAATGAGTGTGTCATCCCCAAAGAATGAGAGTTGGCAGCTCTGCACAGGCTGAACCTTTTGGGTGAGGAGAAGCAACCAAGGACTGAAGTTCCCCTTTCAGGGAGATTAAAAATGGGCAAATCAGCCTCTGGTTTCCTTTTTATAATCTAAAACCAAGCCAAACCCTGAATTCTGCTCTGCCCAGGCCCACAGGCAGCACCCAGAAAATGAGCTGGTGTTGAGAGAGCCTTGAGAAAGAGGAGTAAAATCCACTTTTTAAAATCTCTTTGCACTGAAACCCTTTGAGAATTCAGATGTCTGGAGAAAATTTGAGGGCCAGGCCCAGAGGGTGCTGGTGAATGGAGCTGCATCCAGCTGGTGGCCAGTCACCAGTGGTGTCCCCCAGCGGTGTGTGTTGGGTCCAGTCCTGTTTAACATCTTTAGTGATGATTTAGATGAGGGGATTGAGTCCATCAGCAGCAAATTTGCTGATGACACCAAGTTGGGAGGGAGTGTCGACCTGCTGGAAGGCAGGAGGGCTCTGCAGAGGGATCTGGGCAGGCAGGAGGGCTCTGCAGAGGGATCTGGATAGACTGGAGGGATGGGCTGATTCCAATGGGATGAGGTTGAACAAGGCCAAGTGCAGGTCCTGCCCTTTGGCCACCCCAAGCCCTGCAGCGCTCCAGGCTGGGCACAGAGTGGCTGGAGAGCAGCCAGGCAGAAAGGGACCTGGGGGGACTGAGGGACAGGAAGCTCAAGAGGAGCCAAGAGTGTGCCCAGGTGGCCAAGAAGGCCAATGGGATCCTGGCCTGGATCCAAAGTAGCGTGGCCAGCAGGCCCAGGGCAGTGAGCCTTCCCCTGGACTCTGCCTTGGGGAGGCCACACCTTGAGTGTTGTGTTGAGTTCTGGGCCCCTGAGTTGAGGCAAGAGATTGAGGGGCTGGAGCGGGGCCAGAGAAGAGCAACGAGGCTGGAGAAGGGAGTGGAGCACAAGTGCTGTGGGGAGAGGCTGAGGGAGCTGGGGGTGTTTGTGCTGGAGAAGAGGAGGCTGAGAGGTGACCTCAGCACTGTCTGGAAGTGCCACATCAGGGAAGTTGTGGCCAGGTGGGGGTTGGTCTCTTCTCCCAGGCACTCAGCAATAGGACAAGGGGGCACGGGGGGCTCAAGCTCTGCCAGGGCAAATTGAAGTTGGAGATGAGAAAAAACTTCTTTGCAGAGAGAGTGCTGAGGGATTGGAATGGGCTGCCCAGAGAGGGGGTGGATTCCCCATCCCTGGAGGTTTTTCAGCTGAGCTTGGCCGTGGCACTGAGTGCCATGATCTGGTGACGGGACTGGAGTTGGCCCAAGGGTTGGACTTGATGATCTGGGAGGTCTTTTCCAACCCAATCCATTCTATCATTCTGTGATAAATGTCAGGAGATTTTCCATCCTTAAAATACCTTTAACTGATAGCATTGGTTTTTTTATGAACTTGGAAAGCTGTGATGGGGCACAGTTGGACACACTTAAACACAGAGGGGGTGCCAGTGGTGCAGGAAATTATGGAATGGGATGTTTTTGTTGGGCATTTATGGCCCCATGGGATCTGGGAATGTTGATCCAAGCCCTCTGCTTTAATGCCCTCCTGCCAGGCAATATTTAAGGCTGGAAACAGATGCAGGTCCCCCATGTACATGATCCCTCTGAGGGCCCTTTGAAGTGCTGGGGGTGGGATTTGGTTGGGATGGGCTGGAATTCCAAGCACAGGGACAGATGGCACTGGAACGTGGCACCGCGGGGCACACACCGGGCACTGGCTCTGCACAGCAGCTGGGGCACAGATGGGATTCCACATCTCTGGAATGGCAGGGAACACTTCCAGAGGGTGGGAGCAGCCCCCGCCTGGGTGATTTCCCCAATAAAATCAGGGATTTTCTCCAGGAAAAGGCACAGAGGTTGAAAACGAGCGGAAGTTTCTGCAATATTTGTGCTCTCCTTACACTGGTTTATTTCAAGGAAGAGACAGCACAAGTGAAAACGTTGGATTTTTCATCCTCTGGATGCTGAACAATGAGTTTTCTTTATTTTTTTTATTTTTTTTTGTTTGTTTTTGGTTTGTATTAAAACAGACAGCACAAGTGAAAACGCTGGAATTTTCATCCTCTGAATGCTGAACAATGAGTTTTCTTTTTTTACAATTATTTTTTTATTATTTTTTATTTTGTATTAAAACCATTTTTAATAAGGGACTGGAAAAATGACGTGCCCTCATGTGAGGCCAAGCTAACAATCTTTGCAAGCCTTTGAAGGGATTTCTTGAGCATTACAACAATTTTTCCCCTCCTGAAATGAAACATAAATACATAAGAATATAATAACTAGAGCATTACCAGAGCTGAGGAAATGCTCCAAGTGCCTTTTCTCTTTGAATACTGAACATAATTAATGACTGGAGTGATGCCAAAGCTTTTGTGAGCGCTGGAGATTCTGCTTTTCTTTCTCTTTATTTCCACTGGCACCCAAACCAGCCTGTCCACATGCTGGGCCCTGAAATTTGATGGCAAATTTGGTTTGAAAACAGCATCAAGTTTATACCCTCAGGCCCTGTGTCCTGCTTTATTTCCCCTACATCTTTGTGTCCTGCCAAATTCCCCCAGGGCATTATTTGGCCTCTCAGTCTTTACTTTCCCCACCCAAGGCCTTAAACATCAGAGTATTTTGTTTCAGATCACCAGGCAGGAGTCCCCAGTGTGCCTTTTCATGGAAAAAAGGCTGGTAGCAGACTTGAAAAAGGCTGTATAAAAAAAAAAAACCCAAACCTGAGAAGGCTGAAAATACCTGAATTGACCTGAAAATGAAATTCCTAAGTGGGAAGGACACTGACTGGGGATCTGGAAAATCAACCCTTTCCAGTGGGATGTGGCTACAGAACCTGTGAGAGCCTGGATTGGACTCTCAGTGTGTGCACATGTTTGGAGATGGGTTTGAGAGACAGACCTGGAGACAGAACACATTTAAGCCTTGGTTTCTTACACTTTATGATTGAGGTCTTGGTCTGTGTCTCAGTGCAGAAAACCAAACCTTTCATCAACTCCAAGGATGTTTATTCAGGTTTCTAAACGTCAATAATCACAAAGGATGACCTGGAAGCTTTTTCATCCTCTGATGTGGAGCAGGAAATGATGAGAAGTAAATGGGAATCCTGGGTGAGAAAAGAACTGAGTTCATTGAGGTAAAGGAATTATCTCAAAGTTTTGAAAAGGGAGAGGGGAACTTATGTCATGGAGTGGGAAAAATTACAGGCAGCACAAGGCCCTCTTCATTTCAACCAGACTGTTGATTACAATCTCAGTTATTCCTCAAGATACATGAAAGAAGTGTGAGCCCAATTCTTTCTAATTATAGATAAATTGTACCATTATTTCCTCTCCACGAATTTTTGTCTGCTGGTCTCATTTTATGAGCTGTTTTTATATCAGGAAAGCAGGTTTTTTTCAGCCTCTGGAAGGTGGTTTAAAAAGCACCAAACACATGCAAGTTTTGCTCTTCACTCCTTTATTGTGCCAATTGTGTCATTTCTCCAGGAGACACGACCAGGTCAGACCTGCTGGTGGGAAGGAGTCCTGGCTCAAAAAGGACCTTCTCTCCTTGTGCATGAATGGATAGAGGGATGGTCTTTGCAGAGAGGGAGCTGAGCTGGGAGCTCCTGCTGAGCTGCACACCCACAGGCTGTTCCCAGAGTTCCTGTTTCCAGGGAATCCCCATCTCACAAGTGTGGGCTGTGTTCTTTGTTCCCCAAAGTTCATTGTGCTGCTGGGAATTGACAGGAAGCTCAAGAGGAGCCAAGGGTGTGGCCAGGTGGCCAAGAAGGCCAATGGCATCCTGGCCTGGATCCAAAGTAGCGTGGCCAGCAGGCCCAGGGCAGTGAGCCTTCCCCTGGCCTCTGCCTTGGGGAGGCCACACCTTGAGTGTTGTGTGGAGTTGTGGGCCCCTGAGTTGAGGCAAGAGATTGAGGGGCTGGAGCGGGGCCAGAGAAGAGCAACGAGGCTGGAGAAGGGAGTGGAGCACAAGTGCTGTGGGGAGAGGCTGAGGGAGCTGGGGGTGTTTGTGCTGGAGAAGAGGAGGCTGAGAGGTGACCTCAGCACTGTCTGGAAGTGCCACATCAGGGAAGTTGTGGCCAGCTGGGGGTTGGTCTCTTCTCCCAGGCACTCAGCAATAGGACAAGGGGGCACGGGGGGCTCAAGCTCTGCCAGGGCAAATTGAAGTTGGAGAGCAGAAAATAATTCTTTGCAGAGAGAGTGCTGAGGGATTGGAATGGGCTGCCCAGAGAGGGGGTGGATTCCCCATCCCTGGAGGTTTTTCAGCTGAGCTTGGCCGTGGCACTGAGTGCCATGATCTGGTAAAGGGAGTGGAGTTGGCCCAAGGGTTGGACTTGATGATCTCAGAGGGCTTTTCCAACCCAATCCATTCTATGAATGTGGTTTGCTCATGCCAAGCCAGTCTGGATCAATGACCCACTTGTTCATTTAACTTGTTAAGGATATTAAACCAACCAAATATTAATGGACTTGGTGGAGTTGGTGTGTGTGCTGAACTTTTCCATGATGTCCTTCAGGGAATGTGTCCCACAGCACAGGAAATTTGCTGTCCCTGCTGCTCAGAGCAGCCTGGGGAGGGCTTGGCAGTGACACACAAGGAGTGTTCCCTGCTCAGGGCACAAACTCACAGGGACACCTTTGTGGCTGCTCTTGGCAATGTCACAGCATTCCCTGTATTGTTATGGAGGCAGGAAGTGAGGAATAGGGAGGATCTTGTGAGCAGTGAGGTCAAAATGTGGTGTTGGGACTCCCTGATCTCATCACGAGCCAGAAACAAACTGCTTGAATGAAAGCAAAGCCCCAGCACAGCAGGGAGGTGAGAGCTCCCAATGGTTGGGGCCTGATGGGAGCCTCCGAGTGGGCTGGGTAGGAAGGAACAAGAAGGATTCTGGTCTCCTCCGACAAAGGATCATCTCATCCAACCCCCTGCTATGGGCAGGGACACCTCCCATCAGCCCAGGATGCTCCAACCTGGCCTTGGACACTCCCAGGGATCCAGGGGCAGCCACAGCTTCTCTGCCCAACCTGTGCCAGGGCCTGCCCACCCTCCCTGCCAAGAATTCCTTCCCAATATCCCACCTAATGGCAGTGGGAAGCCATTCTCTGTGTCCTGTCCCTCCCTCCCCTGTAAATAGTCTATCTCCATCTTTCCTGTACCTCCTTCAGGCACTGCAAGTCCACACTTAGATCACCCCAAAGTTTCTCTTCTCCAGGCTGAACAATCCCAGTTGTCTCAGCTTTCTTTATGAGACACAAAGAGCAAAGCAGGGATGGTCAGCCATGGCAAGGAGTTGGAAATACATAATTATTCTGCCTCATTATCAGGGGAAAATACAGAAAGCCAGGAAAACACCTTCCATGTGGTGCTTCACCCTGGGGATAGCTTGGAGTGGCCCCCCTTCCTCCTGGATTGAATTCCAAGGAGTCTGAGAACAACCTGCCCTGGAGCACTTACAAGTCACACCAAACTGTCAGGCCAAGTTGCTGAGGAGACCAAACACAGATCGGTGTAAATCGATTTTGCATTCAGAAGTACTTCTAAAAAAAAATAGAAAACACACAACAAAAAAGAGGAAAGAAGAAAAAAGGTTCCAACACAATAACAACAACAACAACAAAGATGTGCCTGGAGAAATCCAACAGATCTGAGCCTTGTGTCGTGAGGTTTCCTGCAGATGTACAGGCAAAGCCCCGGAGCTGTGGCAGGAACAGATGCACTGAATGTTTTATGAGCCTTGGAGGACCTTTCGGTTGTGCCTGATGGTTTTGCAGCTGCAGCTGCAACTGCAGCCAGTGGTTCCTGGAGAATGATGTTGTGGGTCTCCAGCAGCCACTGAGGTGTCCCATCCCATGGAATCACATCCTTGGGATAGATGTGAACGTGTAGGGGAATCCTGGAGATGTGTGAGCCTGTGCTGGCCTAAATTGAGCTTTTCAAAGTATTATTTGAGGCAGGAAAAACGTTTTATTTCGTGTAATATTGGAGGAAAACATCAGAACAAGCTCAAGGCAGCTGCACTGTTGGAAACAGAAAAACCCAAATCCACAAAAATTCTGGCTGTGATGGCAAAATATCAGTCCAAGCGTTGGGGAACAGGGAAAGGAAACCAATCCCATCTGACCCTACAGCCTTGGGATCCCTGGAGATCTCAGATTGCCAGAGAAGCTGTGGCTGCCCCTGGATCTCTGGAAGTGTCCATGGCCAGGTTGAGGCAATTAGAAAATGAAATGGTGTTGAGAGAGCCCTGGGAAAGAGGAAAAAACCCACTTTTTAATCTGTTTGCATTGAAAGCCTTTGAGAATTCAGATGTCTGGAGATTTTCCATTTTCAGCCATAATTAACCCCAAATACCTTTAACTAATGGCATTTGTGGGTTTTATTAACTTGGAAAGCTGTGATGGGGCACAGTTGGACAAACCTAAACCCAGAGGGGGGTGCCAGTGGTGCAGAAAATTGGGATAATGGAAGGTGTCCTGCCCATGGCAGGGGTGGGAGAAGATGGGCTTTAAGGTCCCTCCAACCCAAACCATTCTGACATTCCACAGTGAACAAAGTCAGCCTTGGTGATGCTCTCCTTGCCACTCAGGCATGCAAAGCACTTAATTAGTTAATTAACTATTGCAGAGTTGCCAATACACTTGATTACTGATTTCTTGGCAAAAACCTGGCTGGAGATCTGGAGTTGGGAGGCACCTGAATCCAGGTGGATCTGGCCCTGGGACTGCTTTAAGGTCCCTCCAGTGTGAAGCAGCACAGGGTGTGAAGCTCGGGGCGGGGTCCTTGTTGTGCAGATTTTGGGTGGAATTCCGATCATTCCATGGCTGAGTCGCTCAGGGACATCCTGGGATTGGGCTGCCTGAGCTTAAATCGTTCTGGATAAATGGCTGCATTTCTCTCTGCTCACACCGTGTCCAACCACCTGCTCTTCTGGGCTTGGAAAACACTCCACACTTGGGGGAGTTTTGAACCAGAGCCCATAAACGTGGCAGAACAAATTGGGAGCTCGTTTTCCAGAGGCACCACTTGCCAGGGAGGACCATTAATTAAAGAAATCCTTCCCCTGTCATTAGTAATCATCCTGATCGAGGGGTTTTCCTCCTAGATCTTTCAGATACTTTCTGGGTATGGACTTGCAAGGTCTGAAAAAGACTCGAGGCTTTTTTGAGTGGACAGAGGTGTGTTTTTCACCTTTTAATAACTGCTCTGAGTGAAGATCCACCTTCAAACCCAGCAATGTTATTGGATGCAGGGAAGGAGGAGCCACAGGGATGTGTTTATCCCAAATACCCTGGTGTTTATCCCAAAGAGTCCTTGCTGACTCCCAAGGTTGTTTTCCAGGTGAAATGAAATGTGGAACATTCCATTAGGAACATGGATTAAGGGAATATTAAGAATATTTGCAGGTTTAGTGAGTTCAGGCATACCCAGTGACATCGAACAGGAGGGAAATTTCGTTGTTTTTCGAGCATAATTTCTGTCAACAACTGATCAAATTAATTTTGAATCTTCTCTGTTACACTTTCCCCATTGTTCTGGCTCCCTTTCTGAGCAGACTTTTTCATCAAGTTGCTGTTATGAGGCACTTTGCTCATCTCATGATGTGTCCAAAGGGAACTTTGTATTTCTTTAAAAAAGCACTTGGAACTACCTTTTATTTAGAATAAATAATCCACATTTAGAATACGAATTTTGTGGCACTTAAGGTCATGGTTAGTGGTGGGATTGGCAGTGCTGGGAGAATGGTTGGGCTCCATGATCTGAGAGGGCTTTTCCCACCTAAACCATCCTGTGATCCTGTGGTTCTAAATATAAGCAGGATATCGAGTCCTGACCTTGCATGTTGGCTTATTGGAGGCAGTTGAGAATTTAGGACAATCATTTAATTGTTTTCTAATGTTTGACATCCTTAGTCTGTTCTTTCTCCCAGTAAAGCTCATTAGGATATTTCTTTGGTTTGACTTCATAAGCACCACAGTGCATGGATGTCTATTGATGTGTCCTCAGGTCTATAACTGTCCTTTATGTCTATTAATAAGCCTATGAACTCCCTGAAGGGAAGTTGTGGCCAGCTGGGGGTTGGTCTCTTCTCCCAGGCACTCAGCAATAGGACAAGGGGGCACGGGGGGGCTCAAGCTCTGCCAGGGCAAATTGGAGAGCAGAAAAAACTTGTTTGCAGAGAGAGTGCTGAGGGATTGGAATGGGCTGCCCAGAGAGGGGATGGATTCCCCATCCCTGGAGGTTTTTCAGCTGAGCTTGGCCGTGGCACTGAGTGCCATGATCTGGTGACGGGACTGGAGTTGGCCCAAGGGTTGGACTTGATGATCTGGGAGGGCTTTTCCAACCCAATCCATTCTATGATTCTATGACTCTATTAAATGCCATGTAATATTGGAAAGAGGTTGTTATGTGAGGTTAAGTTGGTTTTCTCTGATCCTGAGGGTCTGTGGAGACAGGGAGTGTTGTGCTGACCCCTGTGATCATGGACAGGGTGGCATCCTCATCACACTGAACTGACACAGAACACTGAAAAACCTGTGCTGAACTCCATGATTTTGCACTAAACTTCACCCATGAACTCAGATCAGCAACGAGGGCAATGACAGACCTGGTTTATATTTATATTCAGTTAAATTGAATCAATTGGGGTGAGGATCTCAGATCCCAAGTAGAGGGTCACTCCTCCCAGGACTGTCCATCCTTGTGTCACCCTGACCTTGCTGACGTTTTCTTTGACATCCTCATCTCCTACTGCTTCCAAGGAAACGTTCATTTCCAGGGTGCCTTTTATTTCCAGGATATCCTTCCCAGCCTGGCAGCATAGGAGAGGTTTTGGTGAGGTTTGGGTGAGGTTTGGGTGAGCTTTGGATGAGTTTTGGGTGAGTTTTGGGTGAGGTTTGGGTGAGGTTTGGGTGAGGTTTGGGTGAGGTTTGGGTGATGGAACCTGCTCTGCATCAAAGCCACGTTCCCTCAGAGCACAGAGGAGTTTATGATCCATGTTTTGGAGCAGATCTGCCTCTGTCACCATCTCTGACAGGCATAGTTCTGGGAGCTGAGCACATTCCCACCACCTTGGGAGCTCCACTTCACCGAGAGAGCACAAACTCCTTGCCCTGCTTTGCAGGAAGCTTCTCACTTCCCCAAAGTTCAGCCAAACTCCTCCTCATCTTCTGACAGCTCTTGCGGTTCCAAATCAAATCAGTTCTTATCTCCTTCCGATCGTCTAATTCCACTTTTCTCCCTCTCCTGACACGCTGGTTTTGGCAGAGGAGCACACTCTGCCAGTTTGCCATCTGGTCCTCCCTGCTTGTACGACATCACTTCACTGAAGAGACTTTCCATGGCACTTGAGAAAGTTGTTTTATCCTTACCCTTCTCTCCCAGGATTTGTCCACTCATCCCTCAATCCCCTCTCACCGTTCCCCTCTTGTGCCTGGAGGACACCAAATCTCTGCATTTCCTGGCAGTGCTGAACGTCCCACGTCTGTTTTGTCCCTCTCAGCTTCGGTGAGAATCCCTGACAGCTTTTCTAAAAACAAAAATCATTTAAATTCGCTCGAAAAATGTGTGTTCTGCCCGTCCTTGTGGAATGCAAAGATTCCTGCAGAATTAACAGTCCCGACTGCAGCTCCCTGCTGGAACAAACTGGCTGTTTTTAGAGACTAAATGCATATTTAGAACGACTTGTTTTGCTCTGAACAAAAGCCTCCTAATCAACAAGGTGGTTCTGATTTCGTATCTATTATTTCAGCAGGGCCACATAAAGCTCTGCCAGTAAATATTGACGAAGAATCACTTTTAGAAATGTATTTTTTGTCTGATTTTTCCTTATTCTCTCATAAACACTTAAATAATCACATATCATCTTCTGCTCTGTTACAGTGATGCAATAAATTAAAAAGAAAGGTGCAAAACACAGCAGAAATGTCCCCATTATGTAAAATTTGCTGGCCCATTATGTCTAATTTGCTGAAGTCTTTTGAGACTGAGCTCCAGGTCTCTCAGCCTTGACTTCAGCGGCACCACAGCTTGGAAAATACAATTTTCTCTGTTAGGTTTTTATTCACTAGTTAATATGCTTTAACATTTTCTCCCAAATGTCTTGTCTAAACTATTTTTAAAAGAGCTCACAGTCTGCTACCAAAAGTCTAGTTGAGGATTGCAGTGAAAAACCAAGAAATCTGGAGCTGCATTTGACACCCTGGACTGCAAATCGCTCCCTTTGTGCTCCATGTGGCTCAGTGTCCCGTCATGGGGCTGGATTGAAACCAGGGATGGGGATCAGACTTCCATCCCCACGAATTCACAGCATTCCTGGTGTGAAGGAAGCAGGAAAACACTCAAGCCAAATTCTCCTTGTGCTCCGAGTCTCGGAGATAAAACAAACGCTGCCGAACAGAAGGTTTTAAGGCCAACCCCAAAAAAAGGATTCGGCAGCGAGGCAGACTCCGGTGCCTAAATCCCAAACTGCATACCCAGAATATCCTGTGGAAGTCAGGAAGGCGTCCTGGCCATCCTGGGCTGCTTCCCAGCCTGCCTGTGTGCCCAGCTGCCTCAGCCTGCCGGGAGATGTGTGAGAGCCAGCGAGGGAGAGGAGCGGCACCGGCATCCTGCGAGCGCATCCTCCCACACGCACAGCTCATTCCCAGAACTCCCCCTTTCCCCCAAATATTGCTGGTGGAACTGGTTGTGATGTCCCCTGCTCCATGTCCCCCAGCCAGGATTCCAGAGGAGCTGTGATGTCCCTTCTCCATATCCCAGGATTCCAGAGGAACTGTGATGTCCCTTCTCCATATCCCACAGCCAGGATTCCACAGGGATGTCCCCTTCTCCATATCCCAGTATTTCAGAGGAACTGTGATGTTCCTTCTCCATATCCCAGGATTTCAGAAGAACTGTGATGTCCCTTCTCCATATCCCAGTATTTCAGAGGAACTGTGATGTCCCTTCTCCATATCCCAGGATTCCAGAGGAACTGTGATGTCCCTTCTCCATATCCCAGGATTTCAGAAGAACTGTGATGTCCCTTCTCCATATCCCAAGATTTCAGAAGAACTGTGATGTCTCTTCTCCATATCCCACAGCCAGGAGTTCAGAGGGATGTCCCCTTCTCCATATCCCACAGCCAGGATTTCAGAGGAACTGTGATGATCCTTTTTCATATCCCCCAGCCAGGATTTCAGAGGAACTTGGCCAAGGAGCAGCTGGTTCCCATCTTCCTCATCACCACATTGCCCCTCTCAGGAGAACAGGTGGAGCAGAGGGTTCTAGAGCAGGTGGGGTGGTTTCAGCCCCCAAAGCTTTGGTGGGTGTGTTTGACCAGAGATGAACCTGCACCAGGTGTGGGCACCACAGGTGAGTCCTGCAAACTGACCTGCAAACTTCAAGGACTTTTGGGTAGTGGGTGTTTGCTGTTAAATGCTTCAAGTCTTGGCAGCAAGGGCAGACTCCAGGACTTGCTGTTCAAGCTGTGATGCTGAAGAGTCAGTTTTCCTTGGGACCTTTCTCCTTTCAGTCCCATGACTCCCCTGTTTTTGTTGTGTGGAAGGACATTGGACAAGGAAAGGCAGAGAAAATCCTCTCACCACCAGGTTGGTGGCACAGGTGTTTGGGCACCCTCTGACTTTCATAGAATCATAGAATAGTCAGGGTTGGAAGGGACCTTAAAACTCATCCCTCCTGTTATGGGCAGGGACATCTTCCACTATCCCAAGTTTTTCCAGCCTGGCCTTGGACACTCCCAGGGATCCAGGGGCAGCCACAGCTTCTCTGCCCAACCTGTGCCAGGGCCTGCCCACCCTCACAGGGAAGAATTTTTCTCTAATATCCCACCTGACCCAACTCTCTGTCATTTTGAAGCCATTCTCCTTTGTCCTGTCACTCCAGACCTTTGGAAACAGTCTGTCCCCATCCTTCTTGTGGTTCGTTCAGGTCCTGGAAGCCACAATTGGATCGTCCCAAAGCTTCTCTTCTCCAAGCTGAACAATCCCAATTCTCTCAGCCTTTTTTGAAGGTTAAGAAGGACAGGACTTTGAAGGATATCAAAGGATCTGTTGGCCTGGTTATTACCTTAAAATCCTGGATTCTGGCCACTTCCCTAAAGTCCATGGCCAGAAGTTGTGTCCTTTCCACCATCCCTCAGGTCTCTGGGTATCTGCAGGATTTTAAAAATGCTGCATGACCTTGTTGTTGCTGGGGGAGGGCAGTGCTGAGTGTGAGAAATATCTGATTCCTTATCAAAGATCCTTCTGATTTTGGAAAGAAACCGTTGGTAGGTTTCAGAGGAATTCAGGAAAGGGATTTTGGAATCTTTCGGTGTTTTCTTTGGGTTTTTTTCAAGAATTCAGTAAGGGTTTTCTTCAAAAAGCTCTTGCAGTGGTGGTGACTGAACTCCTGTCAGATTTATGGGTTGTACAGTGGCAGAGAGAGAGATTTATCCCAAGTGATGACATCTGTTATTGGAAATTCAGGTTTACTTGGACTTCTGATTAGAGAAGAACTGAAACTGGGAGAGCTGCTGAGCGGCTTCCAAGTGATGATGTGCCAACCTTTCGACATCTGCCCTTCTCGGAGCTGAGGACCAGATTATTCTCTGTGGCTGGAAAGCAGCTCTCCTTTTCCCTGGAGAGAAGGTAGAAGTGGGGTACCAGAGTTAGGAAAAGAGGTGTTAATTTTGAGTGGATCCACTATTAACAAAGTGTTCTAATCACCAAGGTGGACTGAATTTCCTGTCTGTCATTCATGGGACGAAGCTCTGTCCCTTCTCCTGCCTTTGCAGAGGCTGGGCTGGCATTTGTAGTGCATCCCTCAGGTACTCCCCACGTGTCCCAGCAATCCCAGATTTCCATTCCTTAGTTATGAGAACACAGCACAAGAATCTTTGATGAATTGGAAGTAATTTGACATATTGTGTCATAAAAATTCAGGCCCAAGGAAAGTTTTATTTCATTTGCATCCCATCAGGAGGAGCCTTCACGCAGAATTCCACAGTAAATATTAGCCTAAAATTATTATTTTAAGCAATGGGTTTCTATTACAGAATAAAAATCTTTAATGAGCTCAGACTGGCTGCAGTTCAAGATTGCAGCTGGGTTTTTAAACATTAAAACTCTCCCTCCAGCAACCAAACCCACAGCTCTGGGGCCATGTTGCTGTGCCCAGTACCTGAACTGGTGCCCAGTACCTGAACTGGTGCTCAGGAGCTGCTTTTTGTCCCTTGGGCTTGTGTGCAAGGGCTGGACAATCCCTTCCAGCAGCTCCAGCTGCAGGACAATCCAAACCAGTGCAGATGAAATGGTGGGAATGCTTAACCTCAGGAGAGAGACCAAACCAAACCAGACTGCAAAGGAATTAGATCTTTTGTATCAAGTAACCCATTTGCATTTGTCAGCCCAGCTTTTACATTTCTGTAACATTTCTGTCCACCAAAGATGGTGTTTTACGACTGCAAGGCTGGATTTCTTCAAGGCTTTGGAACCTCATCCTGTGGCAGATGAGAGAACATCATTGACTTCAGCTGGACCAGGATCAAGCCCTTTAAACAGGCAGTGAAACAGCTTTGTAAGGCCTGTGAACTTGAGCCTGGTATTTATCAAGCCTGTGTCATATTAGATGTTGAAATCAGGCAACAATTGTGTTTTCACATGGCTGTGGCAGCAAACCAGGAGAGACTTGGGGACTTGACTGACTTTCTCATGGAGAGAAATTGGAGGAAACATTTTTACAATGCTCTGTAGGAGACACTTGGTGGTTTGCTCCCACTTGTCTGCCAGCAGCTCTGTCGTGGTGCTCAGCTCTGCCCAGGCTCTGCCCTCCATTTATTAATGTTTTAATCAGGATTTATGGGTGGAAAGACTCTTCAGTTCCCCAACAGCAGGGTTAGAATGAATCCATCACTGCTGCCCCAGCAGCTTCTGTGCTCTGGTGGTGAAATACCCCAGTGGGTGTGCCAAGAGGTTTGGGTGGGAGGGACACGTGGCAGCTTTCTGGGCACTGCTGAAACGAACTATTGAAATGAACCTCCATCCCTGGAGGTTTTTAAACTGAGATTGGATGTGGCATAATCTGGTAAAGGGACTGGAGTTGAACCAAGGGTTGGACTTGATCTTGGAGGTCTTTTCCAGCCCAATCCATTCTATGATTTACCTCAGACACAAATTCTCTGACACTGGGCTTGGGTAAATTCAGGTTGGGGGTCCACAGGGCTGAAAAAGGAAGGAGGAAACGTGTTTTCCATTATATTTGCAGGCTGTTCAATGTGCCATTAAGAGAATGGCTTAGAAGGTGGACCTGATGGGCTGAAATAATATAAAATCCTGCAGGACAACCTCTGTATTCACAAGATTCTCACAGTCAAGTGCAAGTCATGCCCTGAGATCCCTGCACACAGCCTGCTGTCACCATTTCTTTCCTTTTCCAGGAGTCCATCTGGGCTCTGCCTCCACTGGCTTTGGCCAAACACAAGACATTTCACAGTTGAAAGATAACATTTCCTGATAGTGTTTATCATTAGCCTTGTCTCTTGTTTGTTTGGATTTTATCTCCTGTGTGATTGATAAAGCATCCAAAGCCTGAGCAGAATGTAAATTGTAACAACAGGCACTTGGATGTGGCAGGGCTTGGTGGAGACCTTTGCAAGCTTTGAGGTGCTGTCTGTGCAGGGCCTGAGAGGGGCCTGAGCTGCTTCTGGGACAAACAATGACATTCCTGGAGGTTTTTGGAACTTCCGTGGGTTTGTGTCATTGGCTCTGAGTTTTGCAGCACAGAGAACTAGAGGAAGGGAAAGTGTGGGAACAGGAGCAGCAATGGCTGTCTGAATGCCCTGAGGGAAATCCTGTTCATTTCAAGGCATAGAGAGCTCTGTGGGTCCCATGGCAGTCCGAGGGTGTGTGGGGCAGATGGGTCAGTGCAGGGGGCAGGGGTGCTGTGCTGTTGGCAGGGCTGCTCTGGGACTGCCCACAGGCCAGGACTCCTTTGAGTTCCCTGCTCCAGCTGCCAAGCATGCACAGCCTCGGCTCAGGGCTGGGTGGTGTGTCCCACCTTCTGCTTGGTTGTGTGGGCTGCAGGGCTGCTGGGTCTGTGTCCTCCCCAGAGCCATGTCCTGCCCACTGCCATGTCCTTTCCAAGTGCTGTGTCCCCCCCAGAGCTGTGTCCTTCCCCGTGCCATGTCCTCTGCACTTCCGTGTCCTCCCCAGTCCTGTATCCTCCCCATATTGTGTCCTCCCCAATGCTGTGTCCTTCCAGGTGCCATGTTCTCCCCAGTGCCATGTCCTCTCCAAATGCTGTGTCCTCCTCAGTCTTGCGTCCCCCTCAGTTCCGTGTCCCCCCCAGTGCCGCGTCCTCCCCACTGCCGCGTCCTCCCCACTGCCATGTCCTACACATGTTCCCTGCCCTCCAGACTCTCCTCAGCACCCCCCAGCCACGTTCCCTTCGAGGTTGATGTTTCCAGCCATGACACCGCTGGTTTCTCCAGGCACCGCAAAAGCAGGAACTCCCCTGCTGTGTCTCCTCCTGCAGCCACAGGCTTATCTCAGGTGGCTTTTGATCAGATGAGGCTCCCTCGGACCCAGAGCAGAGCTGGGGTGGAGGTGTGTGGGCTGCCTTGAGATCAGGGCGGTCCCAACTGGGACTCTGGGAACCCACAGCTTGTTTTCCTCTCCTGGGAGCTCACCTGAGCCTCCCACTGGACCCAGGGGGCTGGGCTGGCAGGAATTCTGCCCTCTCCACACCCCTCCTGTGGCTCCTCCAGGCACCAGAAGTTCCAAAGAAGGTATTTTTATATCCTACATTGTCGAAGTGCTCCTAAAATTTGGCTGTCCCTTTCCTGCCATATGTCCCTGGCATCTCCCTGGAGCTGCAGCGAGCCCCCCTGACAGCCAGCACAGAAGCTGTCAATCACTCCACATCCCTCCAGTCCCTTGCCAGGCCCCAGGGACCACCTGCTCCTGGGAATGACTCCTTTCCCTCACCCCCCACTCAGTCTTTTCCACCTCAAAGCTCGCCCCGATCAAACACCTGCTGTTTCCTGGATCCACAACTACTGCCACATTTCCATGTTTTCCCTTCCATCACCTGCACAGAACATCCAAATCCAAGGGCCACCTGTCAGGGGGAATAGGTGGACACAAAGGGAAGCAGCTCAACCAAAGTGCAGTTCCTGTTACTCTTGTTGGCGTGACTTGTGCGAGCGTCGAGTTTCAAGCCCTGCAGTTCCTCATGTCTCTCAGCTCCTTCCAACGTCACTCACAGCTCATCTCTGAAATTAGATCTGAAGTTTTGAGGCACCCTGTGTGTTTGTGAGCTCCCAAAGCTTGTTCTTCAGAGCCTCCAAGAGTTGCTGTGAAGAGCTGTAGAACTTCAGGTGTACAAAGGCCATGAATGGGTAAATGCAGCTGTGAGTTATTGCCATTGATATTTGAATTGTTGCTGAATTTATTTTTTATGTTTGGCTTCTGTTTCAGTGCCTCAGTCCTTGGTTTCACTCAGATCAAAGAATCTGTCTCTGAAGAGAGGAGGGCTTTGTTTCAGGGCTGCCTTCAGAGAGGAAGTTTCACTTGGGTGGCAAGAGCTGGTCCAACAACTCTATTTTTAGGCTCATGGAAAAAGTAAACAGAAACCCAAAATTGCCAAATCTCAAGCAGATTTGTTACAGTGCCAAAACACCTGGTGCTGGAAATGAAGTGGGAAATCACCTGTAAGTTGTAGTCCTGCTGTGTTTGAACACCAGCCTGTGCTGGAGCCACAGTGAAAGGGTGTATGGGACATCAGGGGAGGAAGAGGAGGGAGCAGGACCAGCATTCATAGAATCATAGAATAGAATCCTAGAATGGATTGGGTTGGAAAAGACCTCTGAGATCATCAAGTCCAACCCTTGGGCCAACTCCAGTCCCGTCACCAGATCATGGCACTCAGTGCCACGGCCAAGCTCAGCTGAAAAACCTCCAGGGATGGGGAATCCACCCCCTCTCTGGGCAGCCCATTCCAATCCCTGAGCACTCTCTCTGCAAAGAAGTTTTTTCTGCTCTCCAACTTCAATTTCCCCTGGGAGAGCTTGAGCCCCCCGTGCCCCCTTGTCCTATTGCTGAGTGCCTGGGAGAAGAGACCAACCCCCAGCTGGCCACAACTTCCCTGATGTGGCACTTCCAGACAGTGCTGAGGTCACCTCTCAGCCTCCTCTTCTCCAGCACAAACACCCCCAGCTCCCTCAGCCTCTCCCCACAGCACTTGTGCTCCACTCCCTTCTCCAGCCTCGTTGCTCTTCTCTGGCCCCGCTCCAGCCCCTCAATCTCTTGCCTCAGCTCAGGGGCCCACAACTCAACACAACACTCAAGGTGTGGCCTCCCCAAGGCAGAGGCCAGGGGAAGGCTCACTGCCCTGGGCCTGCTGGCCACGCTACTTTGGATCCAGGCCAGGATGCCATTGGCCTTCTTGGCCACCTGGCCACACTCTTGGCTCCTCTTGAGCTTCCTGTCCCTCAGTCCCCCCAGGTCCCTTCCTGCCTGGCTGCTCTCCAGCCACTCTGTGCCCACCATTCCTGGTGGGATTGCTCACAGATCAGCTCAGACATCTAGAAACCCTCTGGTAAAACAAGAAACAGCAGCCTTTTGACTTAGTACCAAAAGACTGGTCTTGAAATCTATTTTGGATGTAGTCCCTGGGACCCCACCTTGTTTAATCCAACCAGAACTGATCACTGCAGGTTTTTTCTTCACGTGTGGAAGTCCCTCCCTCTGACCACCAGAACAGAACTTGGATTGCAAGTGTTGTGCAGGGCAAACGTGGAATTTGCACTTTAAAAAAAAAATCTCCAGCCACCTTAAAACCCTCAGAAATATTGAAAACACCTTCCCCGAGATGCCTTTGTTTAGCAGCCATCTTTATTTACTATCTTCATCAGCAGAACATCAAATGTGTCAGAGATCTCCTTGTGCATTTGCCTTTTGAGATTCCCAACAACCTTCACTCTGTTTGTTCTGTCTGCTCAGTAATTTGCCTTTTCCATTTCCATTCTGGTTCCCTCTTCCAGGCCTTGAGTTCTGCTGCAGCTCTTGATTTTCTGACTTTCTTCTGTGGGTGACTAAAGCCTTTCTGGCAAGAATTGAAATTATTGAAGGTATTTCAGCTTGACTATAAAGCCTGATTTGGAAACACTGTTTTGATTTACTGTCAAATGTCTGATGCAATTTTGGAGGCCTTAAATCTTCACTTTCTAATTATGATTGTTTTTTCATTTTTTTTCTGGGCTATGATATATATTCCTTGGCATTGTTTAAAGTTATTTTCCTGATCAGAGGTCAGATGAAAATGAAAAGCTGTTATCAAAAGCAGCTACAGCACAACTGAGTACAAATGTGCACGTTCAGGGGGAAACATTAACTTGATGAATTCTTGAAAACAAAAAATAGAGGAGAAAGTGTAACATTGATTAGTTGGGCTTAAGGAGAAAATCAAAGCCTTTAATTATAACTAGATTTAAATTATAACTGGAATTAAAGGGCATGAGCATTAGTGGTTACTTAGCAAAAAAAAAGGTGCCTCCTTTCCTCTTCCCAGTGGCATTTTTGATCATTTTGCAATAAAACAATAAACCCTCCCTGGCACATTTTGTTCTAGTTTTTAAAGGTCACCACATTTACACTTTAAGTAAATCAAGATGCAGGGAGTGACGTACTTTGGCCAAACATTTTTCCCTGTATAAAAAGGCATTAAAAAAAATCTATTTTTTTGTTCTCTTATTTTAATAATGATTTTTTTTTTAACTGATGAGAGGTTGGAAAGCCTCAGCAGCTGAGGAGCTGTTGTTTCCTTCCTCCCAGTTGTGGTTTTCCATGTGATGCTCCCACTACTCCATCCTTTGGTTGGTGAAATCATGGTGGCAGGGCTTGCCCTTCTAAGGGAAGACCTGGCATGATCCTGCACTTCCATGGGAACACCTGGCATGATCCTGCCCTTCCAAGGGAAGATCTGGCATGATCCTGCCCTCCCATGGGAAGACCTGGCATGATCCTGCCCTTCCATGGGAAGATCTGTCATGATCCTGCCCTTCCATGGGAAGATCTGGCATGATCCTGCCCTTCCATGGGAAGACCTGGCATGATCCTGCCTTATCTCCTCAGCCTGGGGCTGGGCAGCCACCAGGCTCCCTGGGACCAGCATCGAGGGTCTGCTGGAGCCTCTCCATTAGACATGGTCTATCCTGAGGTCTTTGTGCTGGGAATCACTCACTGAAAGATGGGAAAAGGCAGCTCTGAAGGACTTAGGAGGCCAAATTTAGAGTTTTTAACAGTGAGAACAACACTGAGGAGGTTCAAGGGGGACCTTCTCACTCTCCGCGGCTCCCTCAGGACAGGGAGGAGCCGGTTGGGAATCGGGCTCTGCTCCCAAGGGACAGCATAAGAGGGAATGGGGTTGTACCAGGGCAGGTTTAGGTTGGATATCAGGGAATATTTCTTCCCAAAAAGGGCTGTGCAGCCCTTGGAGTGCCCATCCCTGGAGTATTTAAAAGCCCTGTGGATGTGGCACTTGGGGATATGGTCAGTGGTGGCTTTTGCTGGAGATGGTTGGACTTGACCTTTAAGGGTGTTTCCCAACATAAATATCTCCGTGATTCCATGTTGGAATGTATAAAATGTATAAAAGTGGCCTTTTTGCAGCTCACTGGAGCTGTGTCCTCCCATGAAGTTTGTTCTTTGCCATAAACTTTGGGAGAGCCCCAGTTTTGTCCTGGTTTCTCTTGTTTTTATCTTTACCGACCTACTTTTCTTGCTACAGACCCAGAACAGAGTCAGGATTCAGTTCTGACTCAAGCAGCCAGAATAAAAAAAAAAAAAATTAGCTGTAAAATCTGGCTGCCAAATCTTTGTTGTTTAGTAATGTGTGACTTGGCAAGAATCCAGACCCCGAGTAAGTTTGCAAAAAAAACACCACCCCAACCCCAACCCTCTGCTTCTTTCCTTCTGCTCTGGTTTCGTTTCAGCTGGAAATTACCAACATGCCATAAATATGAGCCCCAAATTTCAGAGCTGCTCTGAAGGGGAAACCTGATCTTCCAGCAGCAGAGACTGGATTGGGTTTATATTTAGTGACTCATGGAGCGATTAGAACCTTCCCCATTTTCTGGCACGGGGGCCACGGTATGTGGAGACAGGATATAATCCTTTCACACTCCCCAGGCAATGTCACAGTGTGATGTTGGCACCATGGGAGGCTTCCTTAACCCTACAACATGTTGCATGTTCCCTCCTGGCAGCGTTTGAGAGGCTACAGGCACTAACCCAGAGTAATCCCATTACCTCTAACCAGCTGGAAAGGGGCTCTGGCTCCTGAGAGCAGCTCAGCTAAGGCAGCTGAGAACCAATTAAAAACTTGGTTCAGTCATTCCCAGGAGCCTGGAGCAGATTCCTGCAGCCTCCTCTTGGAGCTGACACTCTCATTGAGAATTTTCTGAAGTAACAAACACAAACTGCCTGGCGTTCCTCGGGCACCCAAGTCGCATTTGAAATGGGTTTTGTGACATGTTTTGTAGACAAATGTGAGCAATCTCTGTGTTTATCTGGGTGGTGTTGCTGTTTGGAGCTCTGATCACAGAATCACAGAATCATAGAATCATAGAAACACAGAATCATGGAATCACAGAATGAGCTGGGTTGGAAGAGACCTCTGAGATCATCAAGCCCAACCCTTGATCCAACCCCACTGTGATCACCAGCCCAGGGCACTCAGTGCCACATCCAGTCTCATCTTAAACACCTCCAGGGATGGGGAATCCACCCCCTCTCTGGGCAGTCCATTCCAATGCCTGAGCACTCTCTCTGCAAAGAAGTTTTTTCTGATACCCAAACTAACCCTCCCCTGGCAGAGCTCAAGCTGTGCCCTCTTGTTCTACTGCCTGGGAGAGGAAACCAACCTCCACCTGGCTACAACCTCCTGTCAGGGAGTTATGGAGAGTGATGAGGTCCCCCCTGAGCCTCCTCTTCTCCAGCCTGAACACCCCCAACAGCTTGACCAGAGGGGGTTGGTTTGGGGGGAAATGCACTGGTTGCATTTCTTTGCTATGTATTTCTTGATTAAAAACTTCTGCAAGTTTCTCTCTCTTCCCTCTCACACATCCAGGACCAATCCATGCATTCCCACCAACAGCCTGGAGACAGAAAGAGGGATCAACCTTAGAGTCACTGAGGTTGGAAGTGATCTCCGAGATCATCAAGTCCAACCTTTGGCCAAAAGATCTTTGGCTCAGAAAAAAATCCAGAGAATTTTATCAACAGCCATTGAAGCAAAATAGATTTTTTTTCCCTAAAGAGATGTTTATTTCTTGCTAGTATATATTCAAATATATTTATTTGTTATAGAGGAAAACCAGCAGAGAATTGGGGTGTAAATGTTGAGGCTGGTGGGCATTGGTGCTGTTGTTAATATTGTAATATTGTTGTGCAGGGCTGATTGTGAAAGACAAATTGTGCATATACATATTTTATATACATTTATTTATATGTAATGATATATATTTACATATCAATGTATATTTTTATAAATAAATAGATATAAAATGAGATATAAAGAAGAGATATAAGGGTATATAAAGGCAAAGGCATTTTTTCATATAAAGGTTTGGGTTTGACTGTTATTTTTAATAAATCAGCAAATGAAAGGAGCTGGTCAAATGTTGTGAGTCACCAAGATTCTTCAGATACTTGCCAGGGTGTTTTGCAACATTTCTGCTGTTCTAATTAACCACTGAAAAGCAAAGTGTGGCTGTGGGGAGGAATCTCAGTGACATATTTGTGAAAGAATGGGGGGAAAAAAGACAAAAGACATCTCTAGACGTTGGGCTTTCCTGTTGAGGACAATCCCAGCAGTGAAAGCATTTTTTGTATGGTCCTTGACCACATCCTGAGACCAACATGTCTACAAAGAACCATCTCTCCATCTAATTAAAATGGATAATTTCCTCTGGAACTGTTTATTTGTGCATGAAAACACATTCTTTGGGGTAATCGTGAGGGGTGAAGGTTTCCCTTTGGGTTTCCCCCCCCAGTGTGATGTGGGTCCTGCAGGTTATATGGGTTTAAAACTCTGATAGGAAGGTTTAATGTGGGAAAGGAACAGAAATGGGATGTTTTCCCAGCCAGATGTTAAGAGGAGGATTTCAAGTTTGATGCAGCCCTAAGAGAGATATTTTGAGGGTTTTTCCAACCAAAATGAATCCATGATGCTGCTCATGGGTGGTGCATCCAGGTAATCAAATATGAGCTTAAAAATTAACAGCACAGAAGCTCAAAAGGTGAATTGGTGGAATTGTGGTTTGCATCATCCTTATAAATATCCCCCTTTTCCTCCCCTGAGTCAGGAAAATCAACCAAACTCCATTCCTTGGTCACCCAGGTGTCAATTATTTCCACTGGCAGATCTTTTTGTGGTCTTTCTAACTCTGGACCCAAAGAACTTGTTGTTTAGTTGCATGGGTATTACTATTAGTAGTAAAATGGCAAATCACAAGTGCAGAACCTGAGTTTTCAGTGTTTGGGGGCTGAATTTCTGGAGTCTGGTCAGTCTCCATCCATTTGGATATTCAGCCATTTGGGTCCACCTTCTTTTCCTGATGTGAAGGTTTTTCGAGGCCAGATATGTCCTTTGAGGTTAAAGCAAACTCTGGGAGGTCTGCAAAGGAACAGGGAAGTTTTGTGAAACACACACATGGCCATGTCCTAATTCAGCAGGTGGGACCAGTTTATCACTGTGTGGGGGTGACCAAAGCTGTGGATTCTAAACCCTCCACCTCATTTCTCATGAACTGTTACCAATGGACCATTTGCAGCAGCTGCCCAGGGCACACCTGACCCCTCAGGGTGGGAGATGGGTGGGAAAGAGCCCTGTGAGACAGGGGAGTGTTCCAAGGTGGGTGTCACAGAGCCCTGGGAGACAGGGGAGTGTTCCCAGGTGGGTGTCACAGAGCCCTGGGAGACAGGGGAGTGTTCCAAGGTGGGTGTCACAGAGCCCTGGGAGACAGGGGAGTGTTCCAAGGTGGGTGTCACAGGTGAGACAGGGGAGTGTTCCAAGGTGGGTGTCACAGGTGAGAGAGGAGCTGGGACAACTCCCCTCCAGGGAGTCCTTGGCACCTCCACACCCACCTGAGGGCTCAGCTCTGCTCATGGGCCAGCAATGATTCCAAAATCCCCCCTGACTCAGAGTCAGATCCCCCAGTGTGGAACTCCCTGCCCTGGGGGAGGCACTGGGTGCTCCCACCTGGATCTGAGGGGATGGAATCTTGGGGCTTGGGGACCTCTGGGACCACTCATTGGACCCAGAGGAGGAGCAGACCCTGGACAGGAGGAGCCCACCACTCTCGCCCAGACTGTGCCATCATCTGCACCAACAGGTTTGTTCCTTCCTTTTCCTTTGGACTTGGGGGAACCACGTGGGGCTCAGCACAGGGGCCACCAAACCCCCCTGTGTTTGTGCCCCAGGGGGCTGGGTTACACTGCTGGGGTTGTGGGGCAAAACCAATTTCTCTTTGTGCCATTGCATTTATTGTAACATTGTTGTTAAATTGTAACTCTGACTTATAATCTCTTTTGTGTTGGGTTCGTTTCTCCTGCTGATTTATCTTTAAACCAGCCCAGGCCACCAGTGGTGTAACTGCAGCACCCCCAGGCAGAATAATCTACATCCTCAGAAAATACAGAGCAGCAACTCCAGGACGGTTCGTTCCAGCATCAAACCGTGAACAAAACATTTTCCCTTTCTACTTCCAAGTTTGCTTTGGTTAAGTTTCCATGTTCTGGGTGCACTAAATGCCAGGAAACCTGTGTTTCCAGTGCTGTAGCAGGGCCTGGCTGGGGCTTCCAGCTTGGAGGAGCAAACCTCTCCAGGCTTGTTTGGAAAAGCCTCGGTGGTGACCGCAACCACCTCACAGTACTGGCACCTGTCCTTGTGGGATGAGAGCCAGCCCTGATGTGACCAGGATTTATGGAACAACTCAGCAGGGAGGGATTGGTTTATTTTAGCAGAGAAATGAGAGCAGCCTGGCAAGGAGGCGAGAGCCCCAGGCAGGGCTGGGAAAGCTCAGAGGTGTCAAGGAATGTATTTCTTGCCCCTTGGAGAGCACATAAAGCTCCCCGAGCTCTCCCTCGTGTGTGCCAGATGTGGATTGCCCGTCCTTTGGAGCATTAATTGTGTCCCAGCTGGTGTGTTTTATGGCTGTGCCTGTCCCTGCAGCAAACCAAGGCTGTGGTTGTGCCTCTGGAGGGATTGGAAGGATGGAAGGCATGGAAGGGATGGGAGGGGTAGGAGGGATGAGAGGGATGGAAAGAATGGAGGGGATGGAATGGATGGGAGGGATGGAATGAATGGGAGGAATGGGGGGAGGCGGGTAGAAGGGATGGAAGGGATGGAAGGGATGGGAGGGATGGAAGGGATGGGAGGAATGGGAGAGATAGAAGGGGAGGTGGGAGCAGAGCAGGAGCTCCAGGGAATGGCCTTCCCAAGCCATGGGTCCTCCCCAGCAGTAAAACCTGCCAAGCAGGTGCTGTGAACCCCCTTCCCAGTGTGTCAGCACAGGTGTCCCTGCTCCAAAGGGCCCTGGGAATTCTGCTGGCTCTGCTGATCCAAAGCTGCTGGAAGAAGGATTCTTGCCCCGTGCTGGCATGGGGGGGGGGAAATTGTCAGCTGAATTCCAGGGCTTGGGGTTGATGTTCAGCTGGAAAACAGTTTTGTCTTCAAGTTATCTTGCAGGTGGTTCTTCACAAACACCATGGCCTTGACAGGGCATGAGAAAGCTCAAGAATCCATGAGAAAGAGGTTTAGTAGCTTCCCAGCAACACCTAAAAATGTGGATAACCCAGGAGACTCCATGTAACCCAACTGATCCTAAAAATGTACACAATATACACTAAAATCCTTTGGCATCTTTCCCTGCCCCAAATCCCAGGGCTCACTAAAACCTGGCCTGGTGCTGGGAACAGCAGCACAGACAGCAGAGGAGCAAAGATTTATCTGGGAGGTGAAAAATGATCCATTTTTTGAAGAACTCCCAGCAGGTTCTGCTCCCTCGTGGTGTCTCCTGGCCCCACAGGGAGAGGTTTTAATCCATGTCCAGAGAAGAGCAAGGAGGCTGGAGAAGGGAGTGGAGCACAAGTGCTGTGGGGAGAGGCTGAGGGAGCTGGGGGTGTTTGTGCTGGAGAAGAGGAGGCTGAGAGGTGACCTCAGCACTGTCTGGAAGTGCCACATCAGGGAAGTTGTGGCCAGGTGGGGGTTGGTCTCTTCTCCCAGGCACTCAGCAATAGGACAAGGGGGCACGGGGGGCTCAAGCTCTGCCAGGGGAGGTTTAGGTTGGATATCAGGAAGAAATTCTTTGCAGAGAGAGTGCTGAGGGATTGGAATGGGCTGCCCAGAGAGGGGGTGGATTCCCCATCCCTGGAGGGGTTTAAGGTGAGACTGGACGTGGCACTGAGTGCCATGGGCTGGTGATCACAGTGGGGTTGGATCAAGGATTGGACTTGATGATCTCAGAGGTCTCTTCCAACCCAGCTGATTCTGTGATTCTGTGTTTAAGAGGAGAAGACCCAAAGCTGCTGTGCCTGCCCTGCTTTGCATTATTGAAGAGGAGACGTTGGGGCATTCCTGATGGAGCACCTGGACCTTTGCTCTTTGGTTCAACATGTAGATCTTGAGAGGAGATTACGGGAGGATAAAGTACAACACCTTTCAAACTTCAGTGAGCTCAGGTTGAAAAACTGTGTTAAAAAAAAAAGCTCTGGAAATGTGGGAGCCACTTATTGCACTTGCCAAATTTAAGTGGTGGCATCAGGTTTGTTAACTGAACCTTTGGTAAAGAAAGGTCCTTCTCTCAGCTCCCATTGGTGGGCTCTGATTTTTCCTGCATCCCAAACGTGCTCAGTCCCCCCAGCACAGCAGGGACACAGAACCAGGGAATCTCTGAGGCTGGAAAAGCCCTCTATGGTCAAGTCCAACCTCCAACCCATCCCCAGGGCTTTAAATCCCCCCCAAGGATTTAAATCCCCCCCAAGGCTTTAAATCCCACCCAGGGCTTTAAATCTCCCCCCAGAGAAGGGCATTGTGTTGTCAAGGGGTAAAAAAAAGTTGTGCTTTTACAGCTGCCTCTCCCAGCAAGGGGATTGTGTTGTCAAGGGGTAAAAAAAAGAGCTCAGGGCCCTAAACTGGCAGGAAAAGTCACGGGAGGGAGGAGGTTTTGGTGAGAGCTCCAGGATTTGCCTGATAAACGTGTGTGTGCTGTAATTGGTGTCCCAACTCCTTCAGCACAAGGCACCAGCTTGGAGAAACTCCAGTGCTGAGACATTCCCAGCCAAATGGGGAAGGAAAGGGCTCACCCAGATGGATAAGAGCCCTGTGGCAGTGCCAGACAGAGCGTGGCATGGGGCAGGAGTCTTAGGCAGGAGCAGGTATGGCTGCTCCGGAGCTCAGGGGGTTGTTTCCCCCTCGAGTCTTTGGGGAAGGTGGGTTCAGCAGCTCGAGAAAAAGAGATGCCAGAGTTTCTGACAATTTAATTAAGCTTTCACTTCTGAGTATTATATGTACAGTGAAGAAAAGGAACTTAATTGTCTTTGCAGAGCCTGACAAAGCCCAAGAAAAATGCCTGCATATTTTTGCAGTTTTGCCTCTATTTTTGAGGCTTACTCAGAGCGAGCATTATACTTTCATGGGTTTAATTAAAAGCCGAGTTTTGGAAGCTTCTCAAACAGCAGTTTTGGTACATGGATGTGTGCATTTAAAGAAATATTTATGTGGAAATGCAAAGCCTAAAAGGAACGGGAGAGGCTTCAAAAGGGATCAGCTGCCTGGTTTTTATTTTCTGTCCAAGTGCCTCCCACCTCCTGGTGTTGAAGACAACTCAAGGGGAGGTGAGAACTCTGCTCAGGCCACTTTCAGGGATTCAGAAGCTCCTACAAACATGACAAGCAGCTATTCCCTTGCTGAGCCCAAGGTTTCTCCCAGTATTTCTATTTTCATTCTTGCTCACAGCACAGAAGCAAAGTGGGGGTTTATAAACGATAAGACAAGAAGAAACGGCCTGAAGTTGGACCAGAGGAGGGTTAGGTGGGATATTGGGCAGAAATTATTCATGGAAAGGGAGGTCCAGGATTGGAACAGGCTGTTCAGGGTGATGGGGGAGTCACCATGCCTGGAAATGTTCCAAAAATGTGGGCAGAGGTGGCCTTGGCTGTGCTGGGTGATGGTTGAACTTGATGATCTTGGAGGTCTTTTCCAACCCTAAATGATTCCACGTTGTCTGATCCTGAATTTCTTTTAATCTTCATCCATTCTGTCCCTTTCTGTGAGAGCTGTTAAAATACAGTTGCCATAAAATCCAGAGTGGCACAGAGAGCATGAATAAGGAATGAATCTTCATTATTTCATGATAATTCAATAATGCAAGGATTGAAATGATGAGAAGGCAGCTGGAGACAAAGAAAGAAGAGGATTTCTTATTCAGAGACTCCTGGAATCTCCTGAGCTGGGAGGGACCTGCCCTTGGAGTCCAACTCCTGGATCAGACAACTTTGGGGTGACAAATGTATTTGTGGCTGCTCAATCTGATAGGATGGAATGATTTCATTGATGAGTTCTTCCTAGTGCTTTTCCCAGGCCATTTTCCATGGAGGTAACTCTAAAGGGAGGCTGTGAAAAAGTATAAATATAGAGAGATATAAATATATAGAGATATATATTAAAATATATAAATATATAGATATTTTAAAAATATATAAAGATGATCTAAAGATATAAAGATATAAACACAGACCTGCTGCCTGTGGGGGTTGGCTGAAGAAGTGGACAGGAATCAAACCTCGGTCCTGGTTGCTGGTGAGATTTTCCTGGGACAGTTTTTCCTGGAAACTCATGTTGGAGCTGGTGTATTAAAGAGCATTTCAGTCCCTGACTCAAAACTTACTGGAAATGCAGTTCTCAGCCTGAGCTGGGAGCTGGAGATCTGGGGCATGCCGAGGAGTTTGGCTCAGCACTGAAAAAACAGAGGCTCGTTTAAAGGAGTGAGTGTGTGTGTGTGTGAGCAGAGATGCTCCAGAGAGGAGGAAGAGTTGGCTGGTTACTAATTTATTTAATTACTCAGCTCTGCCAAGGCCTAGAAATCAGATTTTAAAAGTGGAAACTGAATCCTAGAATGAGTTTTTTTAAAATTTCCCTTTCTTAATTATTTTTTTTTATTTTTTAGATTTTTAAAATTTTTATTTTCTTTCTGTTTTTTTTCTTTTTGTTTTTAATTGTAACTTTTTATTTTTAAATTGCCCGAATGAAATACTCCTCGAGCTGCCTGGGCAGCACTGGAGCTGCTGCTTCCCTCCCTTGCAATTTTCTGCTTCAAGCACCACCTAATGGCATCCGTGCACAATGCAGAGCAGCCCTGCATCCCACATCCCACATTCCTGNTTTTCCAACCCTAAACGATTCCACGTTGTCTGATCCTGAATTTCTTTTAATCTTCATCCATTCTGTCCCTTTCTGTGAGAGCTGTTAAAATACAGTTGCCATAAAATCCAGAGTGGCACAGAGAGCATGAATAAGGAATGAATCTTCATTATTTCATGATAATTCAATAATGCAAGGATTGAAATGATGAGAAGGCAGCTGGAGACAAAGAAAGAAGAGGATTTCTTATTCAGAGACTCCTGGAATCTCCTGAGCTGGGAGGGACCTGCCCTTGGAGTCCAACTCCTGGATCAGACAACTTTGGGGTGACAAATGTATTTGTGGCTGCTCAATCTGATAGGATGGAATGATTTCATTGATGAGTTCTTCCTAGTGCTTATCCCAGGCCATTTTCCATGGAGGTAACTCTAAAGGGAGGCTGTGAAAAAGTATAAATATAGAGAGATATAAATATATAGAGATATATATTAAAATATATAAATATATAGATATTTTAAAAATATATAAAGATGATCTAAAGATATAAAGATATAAACACAGACCTGCTGCCTGTGGGGGTTGGCTGAAGAAGTGGACAGGAATCAAACCTCGGTCCTGGTTGCTGGTGAGATTTTCCTGGGACAGTTTTTCCTGGAAACTCATGTTGGAGCTGGTGTATTAAAGAGCATTTCAGTCCCTGACTCAAAACTTACTGGAAATGCAGTTCTCAGCCTGAGCTGGGAGCTGGAGATCTGGGGCATGCCGAGGAGTTTGGCTCAGCACTGAAAAAACAGAGGCTTGTTTAAAGGAGTGAGTGTGTGTGTGTGTGAGCAGAGATGCTCCAGAGAGGAGGAAGAGTTGGCTGGTTACTAATTTATTTAATTACTCAGCTCTGCCAAGGCCTAGAAATCAGATTTTAAAAGTGGAAACTGAATCCTAGAATGAGTTTTTTTAAAATTTCCCTTTCTTAATTATTTTTTTTTATTTTTTAGATTTTTAAAATTTTTATTTTCTTTCTGTTTTTTTTCTTTTTGTTTTTAATTGTAACTTTTTATTTTTAAATTGCCCGAATGAAATACTCCTCGAGCTGCCTGGGCAGCACTGGAGCTGCTGCTTCCCTCCCTTGCAATTTTCTGCTTCAAGCACCACCTAATGGCATCCGTGCACAATGCAGAGCAGCCCTGCATCCCACATCCCACATTCCTGCATCCCACTGCCCTGTATCCTCCATCCCACAGCCCTGCATCTCACATCCCTGCATCCCACATCCCTGTATCCAACGTTCTTGCACCCCACATCGCTGCATTCTGCATCCCTGCATCCCTGTATCCAACACCCCACATCCCTGCATCCCACATCCCTGTATCCAACATTCATGCATCCCACATCCCTGCATCCCCCATCCCTGCATCCCACATCCCTGTATCCAACATTCCTGCATCCCACATTCCTGCATCCCACATCCCTGCATCCTGTATCCTGTATCCCTAATCCCTGCATCCCACATCCCTGCATCCTGCATCCATGCATCCTGTATCCTGCATCCCTCATCCCTGCATCCCACATCCCTGCATCCCACATCCCCNCCTGCATCCCTCATCCCTGCATCCCACATCTCTGCATCCCTGTATCCTGCATCCTGCATCCCTGCATCCTGTATCCCACATCCCACATTCCCGCATCCCACATCCCTGCATCCCACATCCCCGCATCCCACATCCCTGTATCCAACATCTCTGCATCCCTGCATCCGGCATCCCCCATCCCTGCATCCAGCATTCCACATCCCTGCATCCCACATCCCCGCATCCCACATCCCTGTATCCAACATCTCTGCATCCCTGCATCCGGCATCCCCCATCCCTGCATCCAGCATTCCACATCCCTGTATCCCACATCCCTGCATTCCACATCCCTGCATCCGGCATCCCACATCCCACATCCCCACATCCCCACATCCCTACATCCCTGCATCCCTGCATCCTGTATCCTGCATCCCTCATCCCTGCATCCCACATCCCTGCATCCCACATGCCTGCAGCCCAGTGCCTCCAGCATCCTCTGGAAGTGCTCAGATGCATTTTGGGAGGTACCTGGAGGACCTTCAGGCCAAACAGGACAATGTTGCAGGAGATCCAGAATTGCTGGGCGTTGGTTGGACTCAGTGATCTCAGGGGGCTTTTCCAGCCTTAGCAATTCCATGATTCTATGAGTCTGTCTCCAGAGAGAGAGATCATGGATTGCTCAGGTTTGAGGCATCATTTGGTCATCTCTGGCCTCACCTCACTGCAGTGCCCACCCTGGATCCCACTCCCTATGGATGACAAGGTGTGTCTGGCAAAACATTCCCTTGGAGGACTTTTTGGATTCTGGAATGTGCTCCCTCCAGGGCTGAGTCTGATCATGTCTTGCTGTGCTGCCAGACATCTGTTTGAGGGGGCTTTTGGAGAGGACTCTGAGGTTCCTTCTCACGGCGATGAGTGAATGGGAAGGAGCTTCCATAGGTGTTCCTCTGGCTCAGCTCCTGTTGGAGCAATTATTTCAGTGCTCCTGGGATTGTGTAATTAGGGAAGGTGTCAGGAAAATTTGAGCCTGGCATAAGCATGATTTTATCACTCTACATCTTAATAAGTCAACATTTTGAGGTTTGAGGTTTGGAAGATGCTCCAGCACGTGGGGCTCAGAGGGAGAAGTCACCAGCAGAGCTCTGGGGTGGCAGAGCTGCTCCTCTGAGGCACAGGCAAAATAACCCAACTGAGAGCTGAGCTCTGCCTGCACTTTGGAATCCTCACACATTAAGAATTCACACAGTGACAGCTCCAACAGCTCAGCCAAACGGCGACAGCTGGTTATGTGTCCAACCTCTGTGACCCTTCCTCCTGTCTCTGGTTCACTTCCTAAAATACAGGTTTACATAACAGGTCACATTTGAGGTGTTTGGGTTTTTTTTTTTTTTGAGAGTTCCTAAATCTTTAAACTTCTTGGAGAGGTTTCTAAACTTCCAAAATACCTCCTGCTGAGTGATGCAGACAGTGGGGTGAGGAGACTCAGTGAACTCAGAGGGTTCCAGGGGGACCTTCAGCAGGAGCCATCCTGGAGAATTGCTGGGGTGTTACTGCAGAGTTGGACCTTGAAAACATCATTTCTTCACTGTTCAAAACCAGAGGAAGCAAAATTTTCCTCTTGTGCTTGTCCATTTTGCTCCCAGGGTTTCCATTTGCTGTTCTTTAAGGGAGTTCATGTTGCCAATAGAGTTGGCACCTCCCCTGGCACGCTGGGAGAGGGGGAACCTGCAGCACCTTTTCAGCTGGAAAACAAAATAATTGCTTTAAAAATAGCCTCGGATCCCTTCCTTTTATGATGTGCTCTCTTTAGACTTGATAATCAGCCTTTCTCACACTTGAGAGAGTTTCCCTCCCCACACCTACTCCCTCCTATGCCCCTGAAAATCAGGAGGAATAGGAGAAACTCAACCTGGCAGTTTGGGTTCCAACCCCACCACGGGAAACCTCCAAAAGGGGTCAGGGGGGGAAGTTTTTAACGTTTCAAAAGGAGATTTTGGTGTCTCTCAGAAGCACTTTGTGACGTGCAGCCACGTGTGGATGGTCCTGTCTCTGGTGGCCACAGAAGTTTGGAACTCCTGGGGCAAACAGAGGGGAAGGAATTCCACTTCCACAAGGATCAGCCACGTGTGGTTTGCATTTGGGTGCTTTAAAAATAAGCTTTTTTATTTAACAAAAAAGCCCTAAACAAACAACCCCAAAGATCAGATATCCCTTTGGGGTGCAAAGCTGGGAATGAAAGGAAAATGAGCCCCTCCGATGGATGGGATGGAATGATAAAAACGAGCAGTTTTGGCTTCAGTTTGGAGCTTTGGGAAGGATTCCTCAGGAATGACACATGGGAAAAACAGGTGGGAACACATCCAGCCAGCCCAGAAGAAGCTGGAAGGGGTTGGATCCAACAGGTTTCTACACGTTGTGGTGTTCACATCACCCTGTTGAAAACCCCACGTTTCCTTAATGCCTTTTTAATGGGAAAAACTCACATTTTTCTCCCCCCTGTGTGTTTTTAGATTGGCTTTCAAATATTTCTCAGCTGTCTGAGAGCTCCCTGTAAACTCAGGACGGTTCAGAAAGACTTAAAAAAATCAGTTTTGAGGGAAGTAAAGGCTTTTGTTTGGCTGTGAATGAATTTTGCAAAGGGAGTTGACTCTTTGGGTTCTGTTCTTTGTTGTGGCCGTGCCAAGTCAGGAGCAAACAAACCACTCAGTGCCCATTTTGGTGGAGGATTTGATGGGGGTGAAGAGTTAAAGCTTTTAGGGGAGCAACAAACTCTCATCCCGTGCATTTTCAACCCACTTTCAAGGAAAAGTTTTTCCATCCCAGTCAAAACCATCCAAATCCAAAGGAGAGGTGAGGAGGATGCTGTGAATTCCTGTGCTATGGAGATAACGGGTGAAATTGAGGGTAATTTAAGTTAATTATTAACTTTTCCAGGTTTTATGCCATTCCTTCTGGCAGGGCAAGGGGGGAAGCACCTCCTTGTTTCTTCCCATTGAAATAATATTTTATTCTTCATATAAGGAGTCTGAGGTTTTTGCAGGGGAAAAAAAAAATCACTTTTTTTTTTTTTCTGATGGAAGCTTTGGGTTGTGAATTAATGTGGCCCCAAGGTCTGGGGATTAAAGGGAGCTTTAAATGTGGGAAACATTTCTCACATGGAAAGTCTGTGCAGGGACACCAGTTAATATCAATCAACCAACCTTGGCTAAAATGCTTATAATATAATATAACTTAATATAATATAACATAATTAATATGACATAATCTAATCTATTTTTCTGGCCTAATAAATCCAAGTTAGGTGTCTGCATCACCAGAGCCTGGAGGTTTTTGCACAGTTATTCCTGAGCATGGATATCTAAAGGTAAAATCCACTCACTGTGGGGCAGAGCCTTGTCTGGAATCTCAGATAGTTTTGGAGCAGCATCAGAAAAACCACCAGAAGAAAGGAAGCTGAGTTTTCTCTCATCTCTTTTTGGACTTGCACACAGCCATATTTGTTTGTGTTGTTTCTTTTGGGTTTTCCTGAGTTGCTGTAGTTTATTTTTGAAGTACTGGAGTTCACAGACGGGGCACTCTGTGTGCAGTGGTGGAACTGTGTGTGTTAAAACTGTGGCAAAGGGACTTAAAATTTGGCTTTTAAAAGGCAGTTTGATGGAGCTCTGCTGTTGTGGCACCTTCCTTGTCCTTCAGGAGTTCTGTTGTTGTACCAGTGTGACAACAAGATACAAATAACCAGCTTGGACCGTTTGGTCCCCTGATGTCAATCTGGTCACAGATCTCAGCCAAACATTTCAGTGCTGGTGGCAAAGGGCTCTAAAGGGAGAAAAAATATGAAGTGTCTAAAATTTATTGAATGTTGTGTCCAGCCATGGGGCCCTCAATATTAGGAGGACTTGGAGCTGCTGGAGGAGTCCAGAGGAGGCCCTGGAGATGCCCCAGGGCTGGATCCCTCTGCTCTGGGGTCAGTNCATGGCTGGGGTGGCACTGGGTGATCTTTAAAATCCTTTCCAAGCCAAACCATTCCATGATTCTTTTCCTGAGGTTTTTTGACAGCCCTCCTGTGCCATCCAGCCTGGATGGAGTCAGGCCAGGCTGGCACTTGGTGCCATGACTGAACAACACCACAGGTCATGCAGGGCCCTTCTGCCTTCAGTCAGGAATCCTTCCTGCTCTCCCAGTGGCCTGAAAACCTGTGGATTACAAGTACCAAGGCACGAGAGCTTTTGAAGGTGGTGAAAGCCAAGCTGTTCTGAATAGAGGAAAGAAACCAGGACACATCCATGGAATAATGCACTTCGTGCCTCTGAAATGCTGGAGAGAAAGGGGAAGTTCCTGCAGAACAGACACTGTTCCATGTCAGGTCTCCATAAGCAGAGCAGAGGGAACCAAACTGAGCAACTGCAGCGCTTTGCAAGGTCAGAACAGAAAGTGGGAGACTCTTCTTTAGGAAAAGAGCCCAGGAGGTCTCAGGGAAGGAGTCATGGAATGCCAACAGCAACAACAACAACAAATGAGGGGGAGAATGCCAAAATTGTGGGCTATTCTGCAATTGGTTTTTTAACTTATAATTCAAACATATTGAAAATACAACAGGACCAATTTTTTCATGGGCATCTTTATTTTTTTGTTGTTGCATTTCTAGGCCTTTGAAAAGTAAGGAAGCTTCTTTTTTATTTTGGTTTTTTTTTCCTGGTAAATGAGAGAAGCAAAAATATCTGTTTAAAGTTGTTTGCTGCAGACCACGTAGAGAAATCTCATTTTTAGCAATGGTCTATAAACTCCTCTCTCTTTAACTGAGTATTCTGGAAATTGTGGGCACAATTGTGCCTTAAAGGCAGAGTTCTGAAGTGAAGTGATATCTGTGTGGAAGAAGTGGGGATCTAAGAACAGCGAAAAAAAGTCTTTTTCTTTCCTTTTTCTTTTGTTTGGAGTTCACTTTGTACTATTGCAGTGGGAACGCTGCCAAAAGCCTGGCTGTGCAGTAAACAAACACCTCAGGGAAAAACTGGCTGCAAGGAGGGCCCTGGATGGTTAAACTGACTGGCAGGGAGGATCCTGGATGGTTAAATAAGCATTTATTAGTTCACTTTAATTTATGGCATAGATATATATATGGTGAGTAAATCACTAGTTCATCCAACAGAACCCCTGGAAGTGTCCAAGCCCAGGTTGGAGCAACCTGGGCTGGTGGAAGGTGGGATGGGATGATCTTTAAGGTCCCTTCCAACCCAAATCGTTCTATTAAAATATAAATAAACAACACCCTGCTATGGCTGTAGTTGCCAACTCCTCCCGCTTCAAGATGCCATCCCACATCCCATGGTGTCACTGTCTCCTCCCAAAATCCACTCTGTGCCAAGTAGGACTGGCCTCATGGCTGGAATTGTCACACAGAGGGGAAATATGTGACTTTTTAGGTCAACGAGGCCATGGGAGAGGTCAGACACCAACATGAATGATGGCCAGTGGGTGTTTGGGATTCCAGTTCTCTGGATCCAGACAAGGCGATTCTGCCATCACCTTCTCTGGCTTGAATTAGATCTGTAAGTTCTCTCAATTGATCAAACTCTGCCTTTCAGTAACAGCTCCCACTGGGCAAAGCTCCAACAGATCCCATGGGCAAAGCTCCAACAGCTCCCACTGGGCAAAGCTCCAACAGATCCCATGGGCAAAGCTCCAACAGTTCCCACTGGGCAAAGCTCCCACTGGGCAAAGCTCCAACAGATCCCACTGGCAAATCTCCAACAGATCCCATTGGCAAAGCTCCAACAGATCCCATTGGCAAAGCTCCAGCAGATCCCATTGACAAAGCTCCAACAGATCCCATTAGCAAAGCTCCTCACTCAGAAGCTGTTGGGATTTGGTTGTTTTCTCCATCCCATCCCTGGTGCTGGGCATACAAACTTTCCCTTAGGCTTGTCCAGAGGGATCCTCAGCCCAGGACAGTCAGTGGAGCCCACACTAAAGAAGGCACAAATCCAGGAGTGGGTTTTCCCACCCTGTCCTATCCCATGGCTGCTGGAGCCAGGAGCTGATTGACCCTCGGGATTATTTATCACGTGGTGCCTGGGCAATAACAGCTCCTTTAGCCACACAAAATCCAGGAGCACCTTCTTTTCTCCCTGGATCTTCTTTCCCTTTCCTCAGCAGCGTGGGGGAGAAGATAACGCTGCAATCCATGAGCAAATAAATAACCAAAGGGGTTCAAGTATGTGTGGCATCTGCTTTTCCTGAGCACCAGTGTGGGCAAACAGAGCAGGGCTTTGCACCCACTCTGCCCACAAAGCCCTGCCCGCTGATAATGGAGTGGGAATATTAACACAGAGATCCAAACTGGGCTGCACTGGATAAAGGAGCAGGAATATTAACACATCCCTTCTCCAAACTGGGCTGCACTGGATAAAGGAGCAGGAGTATTAACACAGAGATCCAAACTGGACTGCACTGGATAAAGGAGCAGGAATATTAACACAGAGCTCCAAACTGGGCTGCACTGGAGAATGGAGAGGGAATATTAACACAGCTCCAAACTGGGCTGCACTGGATAAAGGAAACACATCCCTTCTCCAAACTGGGCTGCACTGGGTAAAGGAGCAGGAATATTAACACAGAGCTCCAAACTGGGCTGCACTGGGTAAAGGAGCAGGAATATTAACACAGAGCTCCAAACTGGGCTGCACTGGAGAATGGAGCAGGAATATTAACACATACCTGCTCCAAACTGGGCTATACTGGAGAATGAAGGATGAATATTAACACATCCCTGCTCCAAACTGGGCTGCACTGGAGAATGGAGCAGGAATATTAACACAGAGCTCCAAACTGGGCTGCACTGGATAAAGGAGCAGGAATATTAACACATACCTGCTCCAAACTGGGCTCTCTGTGAGGAGCTCCTCTCAAGTCCTTCTTCCTCGGCTGCCTCACAAGGATTTTGGCTCCACTTCAGTCTGGTAAGGAGGCAGCTGCTCAACTTGTGACACAAATGGAGAAAATTGAGGATGTGCCATCTCCCAAATTCCCTTTTTCCTGGCAGGCACTGCCAGGCTCAGTGCTGGGAGTCATTCAAAGGTTTGGGGTTTTTTTAATCTTAGTTGGGGCAGGATTTGGGATCTGTTCAGCTGGCTGGTTTAATAACACTCAGCACTTGCACAGGAGCAGAGTCTTTGGGAACACAAACCAGGATCCCAGCATTGATTCTTTCACCTCCACTGCTTGTTTGCTTTTGAGCACTGAATTATCATCCCTCGTGTCTGAGCAATTTATTTCTCTGTCTTTGCCGTGGAAATGCAGGAGACAGAAACTCCAGGGATGGCCCCTGTAAGGAAGGGTCTTCTTGGGGTGTCTTGGGATAATCCTTTGAGGAGAGCAGAGATGTGTCTGTGTGACCAAGAGGGACAGTGTTGGGATTTGTGCTGTTCCTCTGCTCCTCCCTGGAGTGTGAGGTCCTGGAGATGCTCTCAGGGTTTTGATGACCACTCATTACAGGAGACATGCATTTATTCTTTTAGCTGAGTACAAAGGAAACTCCTTCCATCTTGCTTTGCTGCCACCTTTTCCTGCCCCTCAAGATAACACAGACTGTGTTTTCCACCTTACCACAAACTGTATTTTCCACTTCAACTATTCCCTGACTCGAAGCTTCACCTGCAAAACCCTCAGCTGTGTAACATGTACCTTCAGTCCTGTCCAAAAAGCATTAAATTCACTGTGTTTCTATCCCATGGCATTAGAAATAAAACTCCCTAGTTTTACACTCCTTCTCATTTCGTGATTGTCAATTCTGTGGCCAAGGGTTGGAGTTTGACACCAGCTTTGCTGTTCCTTTTTAAACCTCCCTGGAGAAGCAGCCGTGCAGAGCTCTGAATTATGCACATGACATATGCTGCCTGTCTTGCAGAGGGAAGGAACAACCTGACAGCAATTTGCATTTTTGGAGCTGCAGAATTACAGGCTGGGAAGTTTAATCAGAAGTTTTTGGGACTTGGAGGTCAAGCCAAGAAGGGCGATTCAAGGTGATTCCAGCATGGATGGAGCACAAAGCAGTGCCGAGAGCTGGCCTGGAGTTAAATCTAATCCAGTTGGTGTTACTCTCAGTTCATAAAGACACCCTTTCCCCTGGGCTGGTAGAACTTGTGTCCTATTTGGCAGACTGAGAGGAGTCTCAGCAGGGTCTCACAGCTCTACTCACAGGGCAATGCCAGCAAAGGGGGTGGCACGAACTCTGCCATCAGCAAATGTTGGCTCTGGGCACAGCTCAGCCCTGTTTGCTTCCCTACAGGTGGAATTAGTGATTAGCACCAATTCTCATTACTCTGCTGGTGTTACTCAAGGCTGTACCAGATGGGTGACTCTCTGCAGGAGTTTTGTGCACTTGGAAGTGGAAAACACTTTGGGAAAAAGGCTTTGGTTCTTTAAAGGAAAAAGGCTCTGCCCAAATGTTATGGAATCCTGGAATGGTTTAGGTGAGAAGGGAGCCTAAAACTCATCCAGTGCCACCCCTGCCATGGGCAGGGACACCTCCCACCAGCCCAGGCTGCTCCAGCCTGGCCTTGGACACTCCCAGGGATCCAGGGGCAGCCACAGCTTCTCTGCCCAACCTGTGCCAGGGCCTGCCCACCCTCCCAGCCAGCAATTCCTTCCCAATATCAAATCATATATTGAAGCCTGGCTGTTGTTAATCAAGTTTTTCATGAAAGCAGCAGAACTCTTTCTGATGAGCCACTCTGAGAGGATAAGATTAAATAACAATTAAAATGAGGGGGTATTTTAAATAAAATAAATTAATTTACAACAATCAAAGGCTGACACCCCCAAACCCCATTTTGACTTATAATCTTCATGGCAAACTAATAACAGGCACAATCAGCAATGCCACTTCTCTGAGAAATGTTTGGATGGAGACTCTTCAGTCAGGCCATGGAATGGCCCTTTGGAATGCCAGGACTGTCCCTGCCCCAACTCCAAGGCATCAATGTCACTTCTGCTCCTCCTAAACTGGGATATTCCTGGGCTGCATCAACCACAAACCAGGTTTGGTGTTTTCCTCTCCACCAGTCCATGGTTTTGGGCTGTGCCAGGCTGGGTTTGGTCCAGGTGGGCTTTGCTCAGGTGGGGCACAGAGGCCTCGAGCAGCACAACCCACCTTGTGCCAAACACTCTCCTTTGTCTCTTGGCAACTGCAAAAATAACTCCCATCCAGAATAAACCTGCAAACAAGGGTGAAAAAGCAGAGCTGTGTGAAGACATGAAATATCCTTTATTTAAACAGAGTTTAAATAGTGCTGTTTCCTCACCCTGCACCTTTCCAGGCTGGAATGATGTGCTCTGATTCCCAAACCTGCAGGAATTCAGGGATTCCATCTGCAAACTGCTGGCACAGGGAAAACTGGGTGTTTTATGGCACATCCTTAAGTCAAGAGGCAAAAAGGGTTCTTGGATAAAAGCCTTAAAATTACCTCCTGAATTATTAACCCTTCCCTATATTACCTTTGAATTATAAAAGGGTGGAAAAATAAGGAGGGGAATTGCAAAGCATCGATCTGGGGTTCTTTAAAAATGTAACACTAATCATTTGAGCAGTGTACAAATCTTTTATTAAAGATAAAGAGGAAGCCATCCTTTTTTATTACCTCGAGGATATGCTCAATCCACATGATTAAAAATCTCATTACTAACTCCAGTCAGGGGAGTGATTTATTGCTGAAACCAAACAGAAGGTGTTTTGTTGCCCAGAGCTGCATTTATGGCGAAGAAAACCATCAGTTTGTGTCCACTTTTCTGTGCCAGGTATTTCTGAGGGTGGACTGGATTTCTCTGGGAGTGATGGGGTTTCACTGCAGCTGAAGAGGGAAAGCCTGAACTCAAATTACAGGTGCCAACAGATACCTTTTCCCGCTAGTAAATTCAGCTGGAGGAAGTGATTTTGTCTGATTAGGTAACAGGATCACAGAGTCATAGAATGGGTTGGGTTGGAAAAGACCTCCCAGATCATCAAGTCCAACCCTTGGGCCAACTCCAGTCCCTTTACCACATCATGGCACTCAGTGCCACGGCCAAGCTCAGCTGAAAAACCTCCAGGGATGGGGAATCCACCCCCTCTCTGGGCAGCCCATTCCAATCCCTCAGCACTCTCTCTGCAAAGAATTTCTACCTCATCTCCAACTTCAATTTGCCCTGGCAGAGCTTGAGCCCCCCGTGCCCCCTTGTCCTATTGCTGAGTGCCTGGGAGAAGAGACCAACCCCCACCTGGCCACAACTTCCCTGATGTGGCACTTCCAGACAGTGCTGAGGTCACCTCTCAGCCTCCTCTTCTCCAGCACAACCCCCCCCAGCTCCCTCAGCCTCTCCCCACAGCACTTGTGCTCCACTCCCTTCTCCAGCCTC
>VWZD01010023.1:111592-122804 GCA_013396695.1 Sakesphorus luctuosus | reverse complement strand
TCCCTCTGCAGAGCCCTCCTGCCCTCCAGCAGGTCGACACTCCCTCCCAACTTGGTGTCAGCAGCAAATTTGCTGCTGATGGACTCAATCCCCTCATCTAAATCATCACTAAAGATGTTAAACAGGACTGGACCCCACACTGACCCCTGGGGAACACCACTGGTGACCGGCCACCAGCTGAATGCAGCTCCATTTACTAGCCAAGAATGTGCCAAGAAGTTCAGAGTTTCATGTACAAGTACTATTCCAGTACTAAGCAAGTGTAGATACTTTATGGATTTTTCCTATATCACACATACTAATATTCCTTGATCACTATAATGGGGATGTGCTGCTCCAAAGGAGCCCTGGAAGTGTCCTTTTATGATGATAAAAAATGATCCACCCAGTGACATTTCTTTCAGAAACAGAGAGATATGTCTACAGGATATATTGAATATTTGTGTCCTCTCTCTGCCTTAAGCAAGACAAAGATTTTGTCTCGTGTTAGGCAGCCCTGTGGGCACCTTGTACTCGAAAAGGAGAAATGTCTTTGTTCTGGAAATGAGTTACTACAGAAAATTGGAAGGAGGGAAGGAGGGAGTGGTGGGTGGACCGTGAAGATGTGGAGGGACCAAACACCATCATCAGTCATGGAGGGGTTGGGTGACTGTCGGCAAAACTGGGATAAATGGACTTGTGGGGCACTTTTTCTCATGTCCCTTGTTTGTTTTCCCTCTGTACTCAGGGTTTGGTGCACGAAGCAGCTTCATGTTCCATTCACCAATCTCAAAACTTCCATGATTAATACACAACTCAGGTGTCAGAGTGTTCCAGTTTCTTTATTTAAAACCATGTCCTGATGTGCAGGTGAGGGAAAAAAATGCTGAGGGCCCCAAGGGAGCTTTTCCAGGGCTTAGCAGGGAAAAATTGTTTTCTAATGAGAATCATGGAATCCTGGAATGGTTTGGGTTGGAAGGGACCTTAAAGATCATCCCTTTCCACCCCCTGCCATGGGCTGGGACACCTTCCATAACCCAGGTTGCTCCAGCCTGGCCTTGGACACTTCCAGGGATGGGGCAGCCATCTCTGGAATGCCTGAAGAAGGACATCTTCAGCTTCTAGGAAGACCTGGCAAATCCAGAGACATATCAGAAGGCCTGGCACTCTCAATATGTGCCATAGACTTTGCAGAAAATATACTGAATAAATTTGCAGGGCAAGCCTTAAATATGCTCTGTAAGTGTATCCTCACCTTGGGAAATTGAGGATCTCAGGGAGCAGAGCAGGATCTCATCCTCTGTTTGTGTTTGGCCTGTGCCAACTAAACAGTGGGACTTTGTCAGGAACAGCAAAATGACACAAATGCCACCAAAACATCTCTCGAAAATCTCCTTCAAGTCAATCTCCAAAGGGTTTTGTTGTCACAGTTTTGGCAGTTGAGGGAGGATCCTCGAGCAAACAAGAACTTGTTTTCTCTGAAAAATATGCTTTTCTTCCTCTTTTTTTTTCTGCTCTATTTGCACAAAAGTGTAGTTGTGTTTTCCTTTCAATCTGGAAGGCAAAACCTCCATGTGAGATCCTCCTGAAACCCCATCAGAGCAGGCGATAATGAGCACATTAAACACCTGATGGTGATTAACGAGTTACTCCTCACATCTCCCTTTCTCACACGGAGGAATTTGGGCGTGGAAATGCATTCCATGATACCTGAATCCTTCCAGAATTCCTGCAGCTTCCCAGGGGGAGTTCACACGNGTATATATCTATATATATATATAAAATGTATATAAAAGGGATAACCTGCTCACTTTGGAGCTGATGGGAATTTTATTTTTAAGGAACATACTTGAAAACTCATAAACATTTGCCCCAAATTGCTACAATCTGGATTTCATCTGCCATGACCCTGATTTTTGTCTTCACAGTTCCTGCCAGACCTTGATTTCCCCCTTCACAGTTTCTGCCAGATCCTGATTTTTCTCCTCATTGTTCCTACCAGACCCTGATTTTTCTCTTCATAGTTCCTACCAGATCCTGATTTTTCTCTTCATAGTTCCTACCAGTTCCTGATTTTTCTCTTCACAGTTCCTACCAGTTCCTGATTTTTCTCTTCACAGTTCCTGCCAGACCCTGATTTTTCTCTTCACAAACCTTTGGTGAGTTTATATTTGTGATTTGGCTCCAGTGTAACTTCACTGTGTTGTAGCTGGAATGTCATTCGTTCCAAAGGTTACTGGAAAATCTGATTTGGAAAATCTGAGGAGAAGAAAACAGCCTGAAAAATAGAAGAGAAAATACAAAAATCACAGAATTAAAAAGGCACCCCAATAATCTGTCCAACAACTATCATATATATATTATATATATAATAGGGATAACCTGCTCACTTTGGAGTTCACTGGAATTTTATTTTTCAGGAACATCCTTGGAAACTCATAAACATTTGCCCCAAATTGCTGCAATCTGGATTTCATCTGCCATGACCCTGATTTTTCCCTTCACGGTTTCTGCCAGACACTGATTTTTGTCTTCACAGTCTCTACCAGATCCTGATTTTTCTCTTCATAGTTTGTCCTAGACCCTGATTTTTCCCTTCATAGTTCCTACCAGACCCTGTTTTTTCCCTTCACAGTTTCTGCCAGACCCTGATTTTTGTCCTCATTGCTCCTGCCAGATCCCGATTTTTATCTTCATAGTTTCTTCCAGACCCTGATTTTTCTCTTCACAAACCCTTGGTGGGTTTACATTTGTGACATGGCTTGAGTTTAACTTCATTGTGTTGCCACAAATGTAATTTATTGTAAAGGTTATTGGCAAATCTGATTCCGAAAAGACAAAAGAGATAAAAGGAAACAGAAACCCCAAGGAGCTAAAGAGGCACCCAAATAATCTGTCTAACAACTCCTAAAGTGATAAATTTGGATTAGGGGGTAATTTAGTTTATATATCTTGCAGCTTTCCTGCGTTTCTCATCCCAAGGTGATGCCAAAGATCTGACACTGCTCTCAAAGGTACAACTGCAGTTTATTCTGCAGCAGAGGGACCTTTCACAGGAGTCCTCTGTCAGAGCTGGCACTGAGTTTGGCACAGCTGGGGCAGAGCTGAGCATTCCACTTCTTCCTTCTCAAAACCTCACTCAGTGAGATGCTCTTCTATCAAAACAGGGTTTATAATTGCACTTAGCGAGGTTGCTGTGTCTCTGTGTGTTTTATGTGCAGAGGTGGGTGAGGATGAGGAGTTTTCCAGGGCAGTGCTGGAGAAGGTGGCAGAGCTGAGGAGCTGCATCTCTGACGGGCGTGTGACAACTCCAGGCACACCACAAAGGCCCTGAAGGAGCTGTGAAGGAGAGTTTGATGTTGAAAGGGGGTTAAAATGTGTATTTTCGTCCTCATTGGCACCGTGTGCCAACAGATCCCTGCAGGGATGGCAGCACCTCAGGAGAAGCTCTTGGTTCAGCCTTCACCTGGTGGCTTCTCAAATATCTCTGTGGCTTTTCAGGCTGCTGTTTGGTGGCTTGGTCTGGACTCTGGGGCTGGGGGTAGTCAAAGGGGCTTGATTAACTCCTTGTTTATCCTGGAGAAGAGGAGGCTGAGAGGTGACCTCAGCACTGTCTGGAAGTGCCTGAAGGGAAGTTGTGGCCAGGTGGGGGTTGGTCTCTTCTCCCAGGCACTCAGCAATAGGACAAGGGGGCACGGGGGGCTCAAGCTCTGCCAGGGCAAACTGAAGTTGGAGAGCAGAAGGAAATTCTTTGCAGAGAGAGTGCTGAGGGATTGGAATGGGCTGCCCAGAGAGGGGGTGGATTCCCCATCCCTGGAGGTTTTTCAGCTGAGCTTGGCCGTGGCACTGAGTGCCATGATCTGGTGACGGGACTGGAGTTGGCCCAAGGGTTGGCCTTGATGATCTGGGAGGGCTTTTCCAACCCAATCCATTCTATCATTCTATGATGTCATTTTCTCAAGTGTGAAGCACCCTAAAATATTTCCCTTTTTGCAGGGAAAATTTTCACCTTAGAGAGCTTAAGGGGGGGGTTCTGTCAGCTTGTCCTGATTTAATTAATAATTAATAATAATTAATTGCTTGTTGGGAGGGTGGGCAGGCCCTGGCACAGGTTGGGCAGAGAAGCTGTGGCTGCCCCTGGATCCCTGGGAGTGTCCAAGGCCAGGTTGGAACAACCTGGGCTGGTGGGAGGTGTCCCTGCCCATGGCAGGGGGGAGTGAGATGAGTTTTAAGGTCCCTCCCAACCCAAACTATTTTTATTGTATTTCCTAACTGGAATTCCAGCCCCATTGCTGATCAGGGGCCTCAGGGGAACTCCCCAGTGCAACCTCTGCCTCCTTTGCCTTGCAAAGGCTTCAGAAATATCTTGAATTTCATGAAGTGCTTCAGCAACCAGGAAATTTTCCAGAACCAATCCCAAATAAAAGGTTTCTTGGCTTTTAGGGCAGCATTACCTTCTAGAAACTTGGTGAACCAACTCAGAAGTTGGCTTGGTCTAGATCTGCAGCCATGGAAAGCAAGAGCATTAGGAAAGAAAAAAAAATTAGCAGAAGAGACCAATTTTTCATTGTAAATTATGCCCAGCTTTCTTAAGAAAGCAAATTAAATTGCACTTAACCAAAGAATACAGATAACAGTATTAAGCACAATAGAACACTTTAATTACTAAGAGAAACAAATGTCCATGTCTGGGGCTGTAATTAAAGGAGTGCTGCATTTGCTGTGCATTAGTGTGACTTGTATGTCTGCCATGCAGTAATTGGCACAATCCATCAGGGCCCTGAGCCCTGGCAGTGTGGGCACTGGGTGAGGAGACAGGATTGGGTGAGGGGGGATGACAGGGGAGTGACCCCTGATGGGGCAGAGCTGGTGTTTGGATCCATCACAGCCCAATCCCAGGGCCCCAGCTGTGCCCCAGGAAGCTGCACTGGGTCCTTGGGCTCCCTGGGAGCTCCAGGGCTTTGCTGGAGCCTTCAGAGATGTCCTGCTGGTGATGGTCTGACATCTCCTACTGTGGGGTCAGGGGCACGGGTGGCTCAGGAGACACTGTGGTGCTGCAATGTGACCTCTGCTGAAACCCTCTGTCCTCCCATCAGAGGGGCCCTGGGAAGGAGGAGATGAAGAAGGAGGACCAAAAGGAGAGAAATTTACATAGAGGTGAAGGAATCACAGACTCACAGACTATTCTGAGTTGGAAGGACCCACAAGGACCATCGAGTCCAACTCTTCAGTCAATGCCCACACAGGGGATTGAACCCATGACCTTGGCATTATTACAACCAAGTTTCAAATGGCCTCAGGGGAGTTTTAGGTTTGATATTAGTTAAAACTTCTTCATTGAAAGGGTTATCAAACATTTGAAAGGTTTCCCAGGGCGGTGGTGGAATCTCCATCCTTGGAAGGATTTAAAAGCTGCTTGGATGTGGCACCTGAGGACATGAGTTAGGGGTGGGCTTGGCAGTTGGACTCGATGGTCTTAAAGGCCTTTTCCAAGCTGGATGATTCTGTGATCCCATCAAACAGGGACTGCAGAGGGCAGAAGGTGGCTGAGAGGGAAGTGTGCAGGAATGAGTGGGAAGAGCCCAGGAATGAAGAGGCCAATCCTGTTTCCCAGGTGTAGTCCTTGCCTTGTTTCTCCTCCAGTTCAGGATGCCCAAGGACAGCAGGACTGTTCAAATGTGGAAAGGGTTGGGAGAGAACAGCAGCAGCCTGTGCTCCATGTCCCTGGTGATGGAACATCAGCAACGAGATGGAACAGTCAGAGCACAGGGAAGCGGTTTTAGTATTAAGGTAGTTAATTACTGAAATTAATTCCCTGTGAACACCATGAGAAGTTCTTCTGTGGAAGCCTCAGGACAGTGTGTGAGAATCCCAGAATGGTTTGAGTTGGGAGGGACTTTAAGATCAGCTCATTCCACCCTCTGCCACAGGCAGGGACACCTTCCACTGTCCCAGGGTGCTCAAAGCCCTGTCCAACCTGGCCTTGGTCCATCATCCTGAACTCATTTCAAGCAGAGTTGTCCTCCTGTAGTGGCCAGTAATGCTGCTTCACTCCCCCAAAATCCAGGTAGTTCTGTCACTTTACTGTTAGAAATATGTTGTACTTGGCAACCAGTGAGAAATCACCATTTCTGCAGAACTTCCAGTAAGATTTATAATGCATGAATACAATAATTATAGTTATTATACAAGTGGTAGGTTTGATCACCCCAGTTCTAAGATATCTACCTAAGCCATGGTGTGCACCAAGTTATTTGTTGTGTTTGGGGTGCTCTCAGGTGTGAAGTTGCTCCTCACAGTTGATAGGAACTGTCTTGTCAAAACAACCTCAAGGTTTTAGGGTTGTGGTAATCCAGGTGTGCTCTGTGAGCCCCTCAAACAACAGCAAAAAAGGTGGGTTTGCTTTAACTTTAGGCCAATAAAAAAAAAGCCAGTGAATAAATGTAATTTCTTTTTACAATACACGATTTTGGGATGCCTGAATCCAGATACCCACTGAATGCAGCCGGTTTAGGACAAAAAATAATTCCATTTTATGTGAAAGAAAAATGAAGGGTCTTGCATGTGAAACTGATAAAATATTTCATAGAGACATGGAATGGTTTGGGTGGGAAGGGACCCTAAAGCCCATCCAGTGCCACCCCTGCCATGGGCAGGGACACCTCCCACCAGCCCAGGTTGCTCCAACCTGGCCTTGGACACTCCCAGGGATGGATCCAGGGGCAGCCACAGCTTCTCTGCCCAACCTGTGCCAGGGCCTGCCCACCCTCCCACCCACCAATTCCTTCCCAACATCACATCTAAAACTACTCCTTTTCAGTTTAAAGCCATTCCCTGTGTCCTGTCCCTCCATCCTTGTCCCCAGTCCCTCTCCAGCTCTCCTGGAGCCCCTTTAGGCTCTGGAAGGGGCTCTCAGGTGTCCCTGGAGCCTTCTCTTCTCCAGGGGGACACCCCCCGCTCTCCCAGCCTCACTTCTTAAAAAAAGCAGGACTTTTTGATGATCCAGAGAAAAATGAGAGCTGTGTTGCCACTCCAAGCAGCCTCAGGCAGAAGCAGCTTTTGCTTCCAGCAGCTCCTGTGGGAATGTTTCCCCAAAGGCCAGAGCTGGGAAGGTGGACAAGAACAAACCTTTGCACTTTTATTGCGTGTCTGGTAAATAAAAGAAGAGGCAGAGCTTGGTGGGGTGGAGAACCAAATGGAGCTGGGAGAAAGGAGGGCAGAGGAGAAGGCTCAGCTCCCAACATGGGATTTTGCTCCCTGAGCCTCCCTTCAGTCCTGGGGGATGTTTCCTGCTCCTCCAGCTGGGTCAGCCATAACACCATTCCTGGCTTACACACCCCTGGTTTACTCTCATTTTCATTCTCTGCTTTCATTTTGCAACTTCTTGATTTCCTTGAGCCCAAAGAAAGGTGGCAGCTGTCCTGGGCCATCACCCTGAGCCATGGAAATCTGGATGATTCCAGCTCAAAGCTTGAGACCCTTTTCAGACCCCCAGTTAAAGACCTGGATTAGGGGGATCTCAATTTCCCTGTCTCAGAGAGCTGCCAAATTCCCTTCTCTCCTCCTCTGGTTTTTGGGCCACTCTTCAAATAACATGACTAATATTTGTCATGTGTTCCTTGTCCTTCAGGTCTCTGTGGATGCAGAAATATGTGCATTGTTTTGTCTGGCTGTGTCAGGGCCTTTTGATATAAATATATTTATCTGTGTGTGTTAGAGGGACAGGGAAGGATGGGAGGGCTGCAGTGGGACTTGGATCTGGAGTGGGGCTTGGGTCTGGAGTGGGGCTTGGGTCTGGAGCACACTTCGCTTCCAGAAGGAGTTTATTCCAGCCTGAGTTAATTCCAGCCTGGGTTAATTCCTAAAACCCCCTTTTTTTAGAGAAGGACTCTGGTTTTGCTGTCCGAGTTTATGGCTGTGGCATCATGACCCGCAGAGCCAGGTGGTGCTGAGGACCTTCTGCCTGCATTTGGTGGCTTTGTATTCCCACTCAGTGTGGGTTGGTGCCCTGGGAGGGCATCTTTGCCAGGGCATCCTGCATTTCCCTGGGACATCTTTTAGTTTTTCTTCATAAAATCCCAGAGTAGTTTAGTTTGGAAGGGACCTTAAAGTCCATCCAGTGCCATGAGCAGGGACACCTCCCACTATCCCAGGTTGCTCCAGCCTGGCCTTGGACACTCCCAGGGATCCAGGGGCAGCCACAGCTTCTCTGCCCAACCTGTGCCAGGGCCTGCCCACCCTCCCAGCCACCAATTCCTTCCCAATATCCCACCTAATGTCAGTGGGAAGCCATTCCCTGCGTCCTGTCCCTCCAAGCCTTGTCCCAAATCTCTCTCCAGCTTCCCTGGAACCGCTTCAGGCCCTGGAAGAGGTCCTCAGGTGTCCCTGGAGCCTTCTCTTCTCCAGGGGAACATTCCCAGATCTCCCAGCCTTTCCTCACAGGAAAAGAACCAGAAGTCCATCCCCACCAGGTGAGGCAAACCTTGGGAAGCAGGGAAGGCCATGGAACACCCCACCCCTTATCAGAACTGACCCTACAGCATGTCTGTGCCCCCAAAATGCTGTTGATCAGGAACAAAAACCTGTGACCAATCAATCCCCCACATGAGAAGTGTAAACCCTGTGCTAAAACTGTCACTACCAGGGAAAATCTTTTCCCAGGATACTTTTTGGCGCATCTATTGCTGTTTGATTTCTCTGCTGATAAAAGCACCACTCAGACCACCCCTTGATGTGCACCCACCACCACACAGACTCCACAGGTGGCACCTCTTGCCCTTCAGTTGAGTTCAAGCCCAGGATGACCTGAATCATAGAATCACAGAATGGATTGGGTTGGAAAAGACCTCCCAGATCATCAAGTCCAACCCTTGGGCCAACTCCAGTCCCGTCACCACATCATGGCACTCAGTGCCACGGCCAAGCTCAGCTGAAAAACCTCCAGGGATGGGGAATCCACCCCCTCTCTGGGCAGCCCATTCCAATCCCTCAGCACTCTCTCTGCAAAGAAGTTTTTTCTGCTCTCCAACTTCAATTTGCCCTGGCAGAGCTTGAGCCCCCCGTGCCCCCTTGTCCTATTGCTGAGTGCCTGGGAGAAGAGACCAACCCCCACCTGGCCACAACTTCCCTGATGTGGCACTTCCAGACAGTGCTGAGGTCACCTCTCAGCCTCCTCTTCTCCAGCACAAACACCCCCAGCTCCCTCAGCCTCTCCCCACAGCACTTGTGCTCCACTCCCTTCTCCAGCCTCCTTGCTCTTCTCTGGCCCCGCTCCAGCCCCTCAATCTCTTGCCTCAACTCAGGGGCCCACAACTCAACACAACACTCAAGGTGTGGCCTCCCCAAGGCAGAGGCCAGGGGAAGGCTCACTGCCCTGGGCCTGCTGGCCACGCTACTTTGGATCCAGGCCAGGAGCCCATTGGCCTTCTTGGCCACCTGGGCACACTCTTGGCTCCTCTTGAGCTTCCTGTCCCTCAGTCCCCCCAGGTCCCTTTCTGCCTGGCTGCTCTCCAGCCACTCTGTGCCCAGTCTGGAGCGCTGCAGGGCTTGGGGTGGCCAAACAAACACCACCCCCTCCTTGATACTTTTCAGCCCTTTTTCCCCCAAGTTTAAGAATTCCCTTCCATCCATTCTAAATATAAGTGGAGCTAAATATAGTGAATATGTGAAATCACAGCTCCCTTGGACTCTGCTGGCTCTGAGCACCAGCTGTGGGGGGAAAAATGTGCTGAGAAGGGGAACATTTTGTCTCTTCTCATTTAGCAAACACGCAGTCATCTGTTTGAGGAGAGCTGAGAGGCTGCTGAAATTATTCCTTTGGTGCTTCCATGAATTCGGATCACGATTTTCCTCCGGGATTTCAGGTGACTTTGTCTGGATAAGCCTTTCAGTTAAAAAAATCCCAAAAAACCAACAAAAAACAGAACAAACAACCAAACAAAAAAACACCAAAAAAACCAAAGCAAACAAAAAAAACCAAACCAACCAACCAACCAAAAAAAGCAAAACAACAAAAACCCCCGAATCAACAACAACAACAAAACGAAACAAAAAATCCCTTGGGATAATGGAGGTCTTTTTTTTGTCTTTTTTTTTTTTAATGTAGTTGTAGACTTTAGCAGCAATTTTTTTCATTTATTTTTTAAGGTAAGCAATGCCATTTTCTTAGATAGCTGGAAACACAGATTAATAAATCTGCCAATGAATCCAGGTATTAATTAATTTCTTTTTTTCTCTTATCACAGGGGAGGTGGTTTGCTGATGTGACATCAGGGGTGACATCCCCATCTCTCACAAGGCAGGATTTGTATGTTTATACAGTTCAGGTCCTTGAATGGACCTGTGTGAGGAGGGAAAAGGCCCAAGTCGAGTCCAGGTAAAAGGTTTTAAGCAGACCCGAATCTTCAACCTTCATTTCCTTCTAAAACCTGCCAGAATCACAGAGAATGTTTCAAGGTGAGCCACAGAAACTGTTCCCTGTCTGGAAGAGTTTTCTGCAGTTGAACTGATGCTGTAAAGTCTCTCCAAAGCCAAGGGAAGGAGAGATTTTTGCTTGCTCTCCTCAAATCCTCCCATTCCTTCTCTGCCTGTGTCCCATGTGAGCCCAAATCCTCATCCCCCTCAGGATCCCTCTTTTTTTCTTTCTCCTTGCCCATTCCCTTAATATTTTGTCTCCTCTTTTTCCAGCTCCTGGTACAAACCTGTAGTTGGCCTCTGTCACCTTAAAAATGTCTGATGATGCTCCTCCCATTGCCCTTTGTCCTTTTCTCCCTTTTTCCTCCTTTTCTTTTTTCCCCTCCTGTTGCCCTTTCTCATTTTTCCTCTTTTTTTTCTCATTTTTCCTCTTTTTTCTCATTTTTCCTCTTTTTTCCTCATTTTTCCTCTTTTTTCTCATTTTTCCTCTTTTTTCTCCTTTTTTCCTCTTTTTTCTCCTGTTTTCCTCTTTTTTCTCCTGTTTTGATCTTTTTTTCTCCTTTTTTCCTCTTTTTTCTCCTTTTTTCCTCTTTTTTCTGCTTTTCCCTCTTTTTTCCTCCCATTGCCCTTTCTCCTTTTTTCCTCTTTTTTCATTTTTTCTCCTTTTCCCTTCTTTTTTCTCCATTTTTCCCTTTCCCTTCCTTTTCTCCCCTTTTCCCCCTTTTTTCCCCCTTCCCCCCTTTTCCCCCTCTTTCCCCCCACTTTTCCTCCCCTTTGCCCCCCCTTTTTTCCATTTTTTCTCTCTTTCTCTCCTTTTACC
>VWZD01010023.1:89795-111575 GCA_013396695.1 Sakesphorus luctuosus | reverse complement strand
TTTTCCTTTTTAACCCCCCAACCCCCTGACTTCCTTCCCAGTCTGTTTTTCCTTTTTAACCCCCAACCCCCTGATTTCCTTCCCAGTTTGGTTTTCCTTTTTAACCCCCCATCACCTGACTTCCTTCCCAATTTATTTTTTCCTTTTAACCCCCCAACAAACTGAATTCCTCCCAGTTTGTCTTTCCTTTTTAACCCCCCAACCCCCTGACTTCCTTCCCAATTTGTTTTTTCTTGTTAACTCCCCATCATCTGATTTCCTTCCCAATTTCTTTTTCCTTTTTAACCCCCTGATTTCCTTCCAATTTTTTCCCCCTGTCCTGACCTCCCAGAGCTCCATCCCCTTTTCCCTCCTCTCTGCTCCCACCCGGAGGTGCCTCCAAGACCCCCCATTTTCCGTCAGCAGCTCTGACGTATCTCCCATCTGAGGACACCCTCCTACTCAACAACCTCCTCCTCTTCTCCGAGACTTCCTCAAACCTCCTGGAGTTCCTGGTGACAGGAAAGGAGTTCATCAAAGTGCTGGCACGGAGCAAACCTCCCCCGTCCTGGGGATAAAAATAAACAACAACAGGCAGAAATGTTGCTCCCAAACCATATGCTGTACATTTTTTTTTGGCTATCACCAAAAGGATGGGGCTTGGTGGGTGCTCTGGGAGGACCAACCCAGACAGCAAGGGAAGAAAAAATGATCAGGAAGCCTCCAGAGAAGTTGGGAGCGCAGACAGTCTGATGGAGCACATCAGCTCGGATTTGTTCATTCTTAGTGAATTATTTCAGATGGTTAAATTGTCTGTTGGGTTGTTTTGCCTCCCAACTCCGAGCCCCAGACAGCTGGAGGTGTTGAAAGTGAAAAAAAAAAAATAAAAACTATAAAAAAAGAAGCAATGTGCATTTTTTTTTCCACAACATGGAGAATTCCTATTCCGGTATTAGCTTTTATTCTGGGAGGCTGGAGCTGAAATTTGAGTTCCACTGCAGTGCTTCCACTAATTGCCTCGAATAATTCAAATTTTACCGCTCTCAAGGGCACAAGTGGAGCCAGACTCTTACACGCCGTGTTTGCTGCTCCAGAGCCAACGAAATAAGGCTGTTTTTAGAGCTTCACTTGCATTATTTAATTTGTTTCAAATTTAGGCAAGTGAATAAAAAAATCCCACTGGGTTGGCTTTGTTAAAGGACCCCACCAGGGAGCGCAGGACAAGCCCCATTTTGCTGTTCAAGCAGCAGCAACACACCAAAAATCGTGGCACAACCCCGAAAATTGGACTTTTTCTGGACTAAAAGGAGGAGAGGCCTGAACTGTGGGATCCCTCTATTTTTGGCTCCAGAGAGAGAAATTCTGAGGCTGTTGCTGATCCGAGATGGGGCCTGAAGAGAAGGAAGGAAATTGGATTTTTTTTTTTTTTTTAACTCACAAAATTGTCTTGCCTGTGTAATAACACTGAGCACGACTGTCACTCCGAAGACATATTAGCTCATTTAGGTAATTAGTGTGAGCAGCATGTTTCCCTGCTTATTCCATTCAATTACAGGCTGCTCACTTTGTCATTACTGGAGAATCTTAATGTGACTTGTAATTAGTGTAATTACAATCCAATGTTAATTATATCTGCCACTTAGACATAATTTTATATAGTAATGGCCTTATTCTCAATAACCTGATTATGTTGTTTATTCAAACAGGAATTTCGCCTTCGTTTCGTGCGTCGAGTCTGGAGGTTGCACCAAGTGCTGCCTTGTGGGTGCTGGGCTTGTGGCTGGGGCAGCAAAATCAGGTTTGGGGTGATCAGTGAAGGGAACAAACCCAATTAGGGAGGCTAATTAGCGCAGACATGCTGACCTGACAGGAATGGCTTGCACAGGAGGCTCTTCAATGCACCTTGAGTGTTGTGTTGAGTTCTGGGCCCCTGAGTTGAGGCAAGAGATTGAGGGGCTGGAGCGGGGCCAGAGAAGAGCAACGAGGCTGGAGAAGGGAGTGGAGCACAAGTGCTGTGGGGAGAGGCTGAGGGNGGAGGTCTTTTCCAACCCAATCCATTCTGTGATTCCATGATTCTAATTCTGTGATGTTGAGGATTAAAACACTGGGAGGGGTTTTGTCTCTCCAAAGAGCAGAGGGAGGTGGTTGGAAGACAAGGATGCTCCTTCCATTCCTTAATCCCCACTCAGGATCCTCCCCCAGGCTCTGCAGGGCCAGGGATTGATTTATTTATAACACAAGGTCTCTGCTGTTTATTGGGATGGTTAAGGAATATCAGACACACCTGCCAGGGGAATTTTAAGTTGGATATCAGGAAAAACTTCTTTGCAGAGAGAGTGCTCAGGCATTGGAATGGGCTGCCCAGAGAGGGGGTGGATTCCCCATCCCTGGAGGTTTTTCAGCTGAGCTTGGCCGTGGCACTGAGTGCCATGATCTGGTGACGGGACTGGAGTTGGCCCAAGGGTTGGACTTGATGATCTGAGAGGTCTTTTCCAACCCAATCCATTCTATGATTCTGTGATTCTTGGGGAGGTCTCTGTGAACTCCTCCCAGCCAGTGGGATTGTTCCCATCACCAGCTCCAGCTTTGGGTGTCCTGAAAAACAGGAGAGAGAAAACCCGGCTTTGGGCACAGACCCCTGAGGAGCAGAAAGGATTGATGTGTCTCCATCCTTTCAGAGCTGGTTTATTTGGGATAAATCAGGTTTTAGGGGAAGCAAAGAGAATCCAGCTGGTGATTTTACAGCTCAGGGGCTGCAGGAGGAACTCCATGGGTGGCTTTTATAGCCCTGATGTCTCAAAACCTTAAAAACCCTGGGGTTTTATTCAAAGAAAACACTGACCAGGAAACAGCCCAGCTCAGGAACCCACAGGAAAAGCATTGACTGCTCAGTTAGGTGATATATTAAGTACCTGTGCAAGGTAGTCATTTGAAATTTTGCCTTTTATGAAAAATAAATGGCTGTGTGATTAAAACACTGAGTCTGATAACTTGGGCTTACAGGAGGCAGCCACCAAACCAGTTTATTTAAAACTTACTCAATTTATTCAGGTCTCCCAGAAGGAGTTTGAAGCATCTTGGTAAGCTCAGACAGAGAAAAAAAAAAAAAAGCAGGAATTCTATTTCATAGATTCCTTCCCAACCTGGAACACAATTAATCCCTTTCCCACCATCCCACACAGAACTTGGTCTGATTAGTTCCACTTGTTCAGTCCTGCAGTTCCTTCACGTGATGTTTTATTTCCATATAAATTGATAAGGACCAGAAATATTTGGATTTTTCTGACTGTTTCATGCAGAAATGCCACAATGTTATAAAAACCTGCTAAAATGACTTCATTTCTGCACCAGATTTGGGTGCGATGAATCAGCAGAGGGACTAATTGGGAGGGGAAGTCTGTGCCTTGCCAAATTAAGAGATTAGGGAGAGTCTCCATGAGCTAAAAACACCAAACCTGTTGCCAAACTGTACTTACAATAAAAAAAAAAACAAAAAAACCAACTCATCTGCAGAAAATAGGAGGGAATTTGAGGGGAAAGGGGTTTTTAAAAAGTGGGAAAATTATAGTCTTGCTTATTAGAAACTGTTATAGAAACTTTAGAAGTTGCAGACTGAAAATAAAGGAGATGAGGTGGAAAGAAAAGGGTGTTTTTTGCCCTTTTTTTCTGGGTGAGGTGAATGTAACTTATCAGCCCTCAGAGTAAGGGTGATTATCTGGGGTTTATTCATCTCTCTGTTTTGGTGGAAATTACACATTTCAAGCCTCAAACCCAACTTTTTCAGATTTTTCCTTATTTTTCTTGTGAAAAATAAAGGTTTGAGGCTTAAAACAGCAAATCCTGGACAGGAATCCACATGGAATGCTGTTGAGAAGGTTCTCCCCATTCAGCCCATTGACTGTTCTGTTTTACCATCAATCCAATCAATAATTCCCCTGAAGATTCCAGGGCTGCAGGAGGTGCCTGTCAGGACAGAGATTTTATTGCTTTTCTTCATCTCCCTCAATCTGGGTCTGACTGAGGACTTTTCTGGAAAATTACCAGTAGAATAAGTACTTGAGGCACTTTTTTTTTCCTTTTTTCCCCCCCAAGACAGAGGCACATCTCAAGACTTTAATAATTTCCTATTTCCCATTTTTACTCTTCTCAATTCCCACAAGGGCCTGAAATTTTAACAGCTGCNCTTTCCTTTCCTTTCCTTTCCTTTCCTTTCCTTTCCTTTCCTTTCCTTTCCTTTCCTTTCCTTTCCTTTCCTTTCCTTTCCTTTCCTTTCCTTTCCTTTCCTTTCCTTTCCTTTCCTTTCCTTTCCTTTCCTTTCCTTTCCTTTCCTTTCCTTTCCTTTCCTTTCCTTTCCTTTCCTTTCCTTTCCTTTCCTTTCCTTTCCTTTCCTTTCCTTTCCTTTCCTTTCCTTTCCTTTCCTTTCCTTTCCTTTCCTTTCCTTTCCTTTCCTTTCCTTTCCTTTCTTGTCTCTTCCTGGAGTAGAAGGATGGAATTAAATACCATAAAGCTTTGGAACAAGCTCTGGCTACAGGTCTATGTTGCAGTCCAGTTTCAAACAATGACTTAAAGCCATAATTGAGCAATTTCAGTTAATTTAAACTTTATTTGAAGGGCCAGAAGGGGGGTGTGATGTGGCAGAGATGTTGCTTGTTAGCCAAGGATTGCCTGGAGTAAATTCCTGCCTATTCCTGGAACAGAGTGAATTCCTGTTTTGGACAACACCATTTTCCACGTTGCCCATGAAGGGATGGGATGTTCTTCCTCCCAGGCCATGGTTCTGTAGCACAAATCCACACTCAGATGTTTTTGGATGGTTTCTCCTCAATTCCTGAAATTCTCCTTTGCTGACAATTTCAGAACGTGGTTTCTGTAATTGGTGTCTTCTCCAAGGCTCATCCCAGAAGAATCTGGATTCCTTGCTAAATCCAGAACCTGGAACTTGTGTTGCTAAACCAGGAGGAACATTTTTACTGGATGAGGCTTTGTTGTGACCAGATTCCAGGATCCTGGTCCAGCTACGAGGGGAAATTTCAAAACTAAAGCACTTTTGGGACAGAGGCTTTCAAAGATGGTCTATCAAGGATGTCTAGAATTAATCTCATGAAATGAAACACTCCAAGTGATGTCAGTGTGGGGTGAAACACTCCAAGTGATGTCAGTGTGGGGTGAAACATTCCAAGTGATGTCAGAGTGGGGTGAAACACTCCAAGTGATGTCAGTGTGGGGTGAAACATTCCAAGTGATGTCAGTGTGGAGTCCAAGTGATGTCAGTGATGTCACTGATGTCCAAATGATGTCAGTGTGGGGTGAAACACTCCAAATTATGTCAGTGTGGAGTCCAAGTGATGTCACTGATGTCCAAATGATGTCAGTGTGGAGAAAAACACTTCAAGTGATGTCAGTGTGGATTAAAACACTCCAAGTGATACCAATGTGGAGAAAAACACTCTAAGTGATGTCAGTGTGGACTGAAACACTCCAAGTGATGTCAGTGTGGAGAAAATCACTCCAAGTGATGTCAGTGTGGACTGAAACACTCCAAGTGATGTCAGTGTGGAGAAAAACACTCCAAATGATGTCAGTGCGGACCAAAACACTCCAAGTGATGTCAGTGTGGGGTGAAACATTCCCTCAGTAGTTCTGCTGCTGAACTGGGACTGGCAGCACCTTCCTTGCTGGCAGGTGATGAAGTTCCTTAATTACAGCCCCAGCTGGAATGGGGACTCTTTGGGAACTGAAAGGAGTTCACATGAGCACTTACACCATCAGGAAATATAAATATTTATTCATAGGGCAACTCCCATTCTCCTCCTTCGGGGCTTTGCTGGACACTTGTACTGTCTCAATCCACTCTCATTTCCAAACCTGTGGTTTAATTTACCACAAAGCCTTTCAAAACAATGCTGTTTGCTTTTCTGAAGTGCCTGTTTTCTCTGTTGTGTTTAATTAAAATCCAAGCCTGCTGCTGCTCTCAGAGACTCGAGCTCGGGTTGAGGAACGCAACAATCTTGACAGGGAACAGCTCTTGGTGATGAGACAGCCCCGCCATTGCAGCCACAGATTGCAGACATTTCTCTGCTGAGCTCTGCAGGCTCCACAGTCCAACAGCTGCAGAGGAGCTGGAAAGGAGCCTGGGAAGGGAGGTTGGAGGGGCTGGGGGTTGAAGGGGTGTATTTACCAATCCAAAGGTGGTGCCAGGAGGTTTGGTTGGGTTTAATGGCACAGCAGCCTCTTGGATGGTTTGTGTTGGAAAAGCCCTTGGAGATTGTGGAGTCCAACCATCTCCCAGCACTGCCCAGGCCACCACTGACCCTGTCCCCAAGTGCCACATCCACAGGGCTTTGAAACCCCTCCAGGGGCGGGCACTCCAAACCTCCCTGGGCAGGCTCTGCCCACCCTTTCCATGGGGAAATTCCTGCTGCTGTGCCACCTGCCCCTGCCCTGCCCAGCCTGAGCCCATTCCATCTCCTTGTTGAGTGCCTTGGAATTGTGGGATCACTAAGGTTGGAAAAGACTGGAGTTGGCCCAAGGGTTGGACTTGATGATCTCAGAGGTCTTTTCCAACCCAATCCATTCTATGATTCTAAGACCTTGAGATCTTTGAATCCAACCATCCCCCCAGCTGTGCTAAAGCCACCACTGCCCCCTGTCCCCAAGTGCCACATGCAAGGGGTTTGAAACCCCTCCAGGGATGGGGATCCACCACCGTCCTGGAGTGGACAACACTTTCCATGGAGAAACTTCCCCAATATCCACCCTGCCCCTGTGCCCTGGAGCAGAGCCTGACCCCTGCCCAGCTCTCCCCTCCTGGCAGGGATTGCAGAGCCAGAAGGTCCCCCCTGAGCCTTCTTTTCTCCAGCTGAGCCCCCCCAGTTCCCTCAGCTGCTGCTCACAGGACTTGTGCTCTTCCAAATAGAATTGGGAAAGATGTGACTTTTTACTAGTTATAAATGACAAAGCTTCACTTGATTCTCCAGAAAGGGAGTTAGAACAGAATCACAGAATGGATTGGGTTGGAAAAGACCTCCCAGATCATCAAGTCCAACCCTTGGGCCAACTCCAGTCCCGTCACCAGATCATGGCACTCAGTGCCACGGCCAAGCTCAGCTGAAAAACCTCCAGGGATGGGGAATCCACCCCCTCTCTGGGCAGCCCATTCCAATCCCTCAGCACTCTCTCTGCAAAGAAGTTTTTTCTCATCTCCAACTTCAATTTCCCCTGGCAGAGCTTGAGCCCCCCATGCCCCCTTGTCCTATTGCTGAGTGCCTGGGAGAAGAGACCAACCCCCACCTGGCCACAACTTACCTTCAGGGAGTTAATTGGTTTGAGATAGAGAAGGCTTGAAAAAAATATGAAAATACTTGAAAAGAATTTCCCCTGAATATTGAGATGCTGAGCTTTGCTCTTTGACCAGTGGAGCTGCAGATGTTGGCTTTGGCCACCCCTCTGCCCAGAGGAGTGTCCAGCTGGGAGCTGAGCTCCTGCTGCCCTGTCCCATGGCTTTGACAGTCACAGAGTCACAGCACGGTTTGGGTTGGAAGGGACATTAAAACTGATCCCATCTCCCTGTCCCATGAGCAGGGACACCTTCCACCAGCCCAGGTTGCTCCAGCCTGGCCTTAGACACTCCCAGGGATGGATCCAGGGGCAGCCACAGCTTCTCTGCCCAACCTGTGCCAGGGCCTGCCCACCCTCACAGGGAAGAATTTTCCCCTAATCTCTAATTTAACCCTGTCCTATCTCATTTTGAAGCCATTCCCCCTTGTCCTGTCACAACCCTCTGAGTTCCCTTGAAAGCCCCTTTCAGGTGCTGGAAATACTTTAATTAATTAAAGCACCTCCAGAGCAAAGCAGGACTGAAAACTTTTGGTTTTTTCATCTCCAGCCATGGAGTTGCAAATCTTTCCAGGACCCTCCTTAATGTGGAGGCCCTGTGCTCCCATAATATTAATAATATTAATATTAGTAACAGCACTGTGAGCTGAGCACTGCTATCATTAATTAGATGTCATTAATTAGAGCACGGCCCTTGGGATGCCAGCAGATCCTTCCCCATTATTCATGTGGGAAAATGTGTGTGGATGGGCAATGCTGGTCCCACGTGGAATGGGAAGAATCGTGGTGGAAATTCATTACTTTCCCCTTCCAGAAATGCAAACCATTGGTGGTCACAGGTTGGGGTGAAACTGGTCACCTCTCTGAGCTGAAACTGGTCACCTCTCTGAGCTGCAAGGGCAGGTTGTCAGGAGAAAATTGTTGTGATCATAGAATCACAGAATCATAGAATGGATTGGGTTGGAAAAGACCTCCCAGATCATCAAGTCCAACCCTTGGGCCAACTCCAGTTCCGTCACCAGATCATGGCACTCAGTGCCACGGCCAAGCTCAGCTGAAAAACCTCCAGGGATGGGGAATCCACCCCCTCTCTGGGCAGCCCATTCCAATCCCTCAGCACTCTCTCTGCAAAGAAGTTTTTTCTGCTCTCCAACTTCAATTTGCCCTGGCAGAGCTTGAGCCCCCCGTGCCCCCTTGTCCTATTGCTGAGTGCCTGGGAGAAGAGACCAACCCCCAGCTGGCCACAACTTCCCTGATGTGGCACTTCCAGACAGTGCTGAGGTCACCTCTCAACCTCCTCTTCTCCAGCACAAACACCCCCAGCTCCCTCAGCCTCTCCCCACAGCACTTGTGCTCCACTCCCTTCTCCAGCCTCCTTGCTCTTCTCTGGCCCCGCTCCAGCCCCTCAATCTCTTGCCTCAACTCAGGGGCCCAGAACTCAACACAACACTCAAGGTGTGGCCTCCCCAAGGCAGAGGCCAGGGGAAGGCTCACTGCCCTGGGCCTGCTGGCCACGCTACTTTGGATCCAGGCCAGGATCCCATTGGCCTTCTTGGCCCTCATTTCCATGTTTATTCCATAGACAGACACAAAAAATAGGAATATAACTGAATAAACCCCTGAACTCTCTTCAGTGCAGGACTCCTTTTGAGACTTTCTGTCTGTCTTCTCTTCTCCGTTCCATCCTGAGCTTGTTCCCTGCTGCCAAATTCCTTCTGAGGCTTTTCAGACGCCTCAAGATCCAGAGATTCATTATCCTCTTACTCATTTTTTCACAGAACAATATTTTGACCAGTTTAATCATCTGCATGGAGAGTGTGGAAGTCTTGGCAGCTACTTGGCATACTAAGATAGATTCCCAAAAAGACCAGATATGCTTCTGAAATGTTGGAGAAGAAGAGAGGATGTGTAATTTGCTTATTAATCATGTAGGAGAACAGAGGAATGTCTCTGCTCCTCACTCACTCCTCTCCCTCTCCTCAAATTCTTTCTTGCCTGATTATCCCAATCACTCAGATATGAATCCCTGCATTGTTGTTTCATGTGGAATTGGCTCCACATTGTCTTTGGGAAAGCAAAATGAGTTCCTTAAATGTTGGGCTTAGTCGTTCTGCGTTTTTGTGGCTTCAAATGAAGTTGTCCCAGTGCTGTTTCTTTGTTTCTCAATTTATGTAATCTCAAGTCTGAGCAGGGTAAATCTCAAGCACAGAGTGATGAACAGTCTTTAATCAGATTCTTTTTTTTCCTCTCCTTTATTCCTCAGAAAAACAGGGAAATTTGCACTCAGGCAAGTCCTGTGACCTTTGTTGTCTTCACTGGTCATGGTGATGCTGATGCTCTTTTAACACTTAAATTTACAGTAGTTTTGCTAAGCTAAACAGGACTCCTTTAGAGAGTTGGATCCCTCTTGGTGACAAATCCAGCAGAAACACAGCCTGGATCAAACGGAGTCAAGTGGGATGGGGTGGTGTGAAATAACACCCCATGCCCAGAGTTCGCTGTTCTGTGTCCTCTGGGTCTGCCCAGACCGGCAAGGAGCAGTGCAGAGAGGGATTATCCCAACATATTTCCAATCCATATGTTTATTCCTCCTTCCTCACAAGGTGGCAGCTTGCATGGAGTGAAAAAAAAAAAAGGTGCAATAGGCTCAGATCCTGTAAAAGCAAGAAGGTTCCGGAACAGGAGTCTCCTTGCTATTGGCCTGGCTTGGAGCTGAATTCCCTCTGCTCTGCTCCGTGTGGGAACCTTCCCTTTTGGGAGCTGCAGGTTTAGAGCAGGATTCTGAAGCAGGGACTGAGCAGAGGTCACTCCATCCAGCTGGGGAATGCACAGGGAGAAGGGAGGAGGGATGAGAGTAATGAGTGGCAGCCCAGGGGTTATTCCTGCCTTTCTGGCCAGTGGCTCCTTAACTTGAGAGGGGAGTTTTAGGTGGGTTTAGACACATTTGAGGCAAAGTGAATTCTGTGGGTGTAGAAGGTGCTTAGTGAATCACAATCATGGAATGGTTTGGGTTGGGGGAAACCTTAAAGCCCATCCAGTGTCAGCCCCTGCCATGGGCAGGGACACCTCCCACCAGCCCAGGTTGCTCCAAGCCCTGTCCAGCCTGGCCTTGGGCACTTTCAGGGATGTCTCAGTTCTGATAATAAGCCATAATTCTCTTTAAGACACTATTAAAGCTTCAAATAACTGCTGGGCACTTCTGTTGGTGGGACCACAGAGGGTGACCTGGAGATGGTGTCTTCTGCTCTCCCAGTGGGAAGTTTCCCCCCAAGGCCAACCCTTGTGGATTCAACAAACTTTACCAAAGACGTCAGGGAGAATTCCAAAGCTCGTGTTGGTTGCAAGATTTTATGGAAGAAACACTTCAGTGCCAGTGGATTTGTCAGGAGCTGCATCTGTTTATTTCTGGATGTCTCACCTGGAATCCGTCTTTCCGTTGCAATCCTTCACTCCCTTTGAGAAATATTCCTCCAAATTCCAGTGATTACCCACGGATTCCTTTTTTTTTTTTTTTTTGAGGTGCAAATTTTTCATTTATAACTCATTTTTTTCCCTTTTTGTGGCTTTTTTTCCCTTTTTTTTAAAAAAAATAATACTCGACTTCTCCTGTTTTGAGATGTTTCTGGAATTTTTCGAGGGTCACAACTCTCTGCAGTTCCTGCTACAGAAAACACTGATGGTCTCAGAAGGGTCACCTATGCAGTGTGAGCTCCGAGTTTGCAGCTCTGCCCTCCAGCCCCTTTGGAGCTTTGCTCATTCCCAGATCCAGGAGCACACACGATTCCAGGGTTTCCTCTCGGCTCTGAAGCCCACTTGGTTTGTCAGTGGGAGCTTTTCCTCCTAATGCAGCTCCACTCTCAGCTTTGGAGGGCTCAGGACTGAAAGGGAGGATGGAGGAGATGTCCTTCCCCTCTCCCATTTCCACCACTTCCAAACTTTCTCCCAGTGCTTTGTGTCCCTTTCTCTCGGGTGCCCTCCCACCTCGTCTCTCCTCGCTGCTGCTCCCAGTGCAGAGAACAAACTCTCCAGCCACAAACCCATCTCTACCGTCTCTCTGTCCCCTGTTGCCTCTCTCAGGGTGGGGTTTTGTGGCATTAAAGGCTTTGGAGAGCCCCGTTTTAACGCCGAGCCCTGTTTTAACTCCGAGCCCTGTTTTAACTCCGAGCTCCGTTTTAACTCTGAGCGCTGTTTTAACCCCCAGCCCTGTTTAAATCCGAGCCCTGTTTAACTCCTAGTCCTGTTTAACTCGGAGCCCTGTTTGAACTCAGCCCCGAGCTCTGTTAAACTCCGAGCCCTGTTTCATTCCGAGCCCTGTTTTAACTCAACTCCGAGCCCTGTTTAACTCTGAGCCGTGTTTTAACTCCGAGTCCCATTTAACTCTGAGCCCTATTTTAACTCCGAGTTCCCTTTAACTCCGAGTCCCATTTAAACTCCGAGCCCTATTTTGACTCCGAGCCTTGTTTCAACTCCGAGCCTTGTCTGAACTCCGACGCCCGTTTAAACTCCGAGTCCTGCTTTAACTCCAAGCCCTGTTTTAACTCCGAGCACTGTTTAACCCTGAGCCCTGTTTTAACCCCGAGCCCTGCTTTAACCCTGAGCCCCGTTTAAACTCTGAGCCCTGTTTAACTNCTCAACTCCGAGCCCTGTTTAACTCTGAGCCGTGTTTTAACTCCGAGTCCCATTTAACTCTGAGCCCTATTTTAACTCCGAGTTCCCTTTAACTCCGAGTCCCATTTAAACTCCGAGCCCTATTTTGACTCCGAGCCTTGTTTCAACTCCGAGCCTTGTCTGAACTCCGACGCCCGTTTAAACTCCGAGTCCTGCTTTAATTCCAAGCCCTGTTTTAACTCGGAGCCCTGTTTAACCCCGAGCCCCGTTTAAACTCCGAGTCCCGCTTTAACTCCAAGCCCTGTTTTAACCCTCAGCCCTGTTTAACTCCGAGCTCCGCCATCCGTCTGAGGACGCCTCGTTTTTATGTTGGCTCTGCGAGTGCAGGAGCAGAAAAAAGGCTTTTACGCGGAAAAGGATTGCGAAGAAAGGTCTCAAAGCTGTTCTGCTTCCCTGGCACAGGGACTCACTTGGACTAGTTCAGCTCAGACTTCTGGCAGCTCGTTAAGCTCCGGGTGGCTGAGATGACTTTTATTACGTTCCCTGCGCAATAATTTACTCCGAGTGTTCTTTGTGTCTCTGAGTCACAGACGCCACGTTACTATTCAATTTGAAGTCGTCATCCTGTCTTTGTGGGCATTTTAGTGCACCTGGATGGCAGAAAAGTGCTTTATTTTGGTCTTATTTTTCACATTTTCCTCCCATAAACGTGAGGATATTTTCCTCCAAACGTCTGACCACAAAGCTGCGTTTGAAGGTTGCAAATTGAACTGTCGCAAATACAAGATGTTTATTGAGAAAAAAAACCCTTGAAGGGTCATTTTAAATGTTTGGATACATTAAAATTTGGCTCTGCTGGGCTGTCCAGTGCATTCTCAGGGTAATAGTTGCATTTTTACTCGGTGGGGATTGGTGGCATCGCTGCCCATGGAATGGGATGATCTGTCATGTCCCTTCGCCCCAAACCAGTCTGGAATTCTGTGATTTCGAATGAAGATAATAATGACAATAAACAACCCCTCCCACTTCCCTCTGTCAGCAGCACTCCCAAGTGTGCAGGAGCCACTGTCAGGTGCTGTCATGCTCCCTAATGACTCTAATCCATCACGGGGAGCCATCAGCTTGGCAATGAAATATTGCCCTGGGGCGTGGAGATTGATGGCCACGGCCTGTTTATGGATTGCACTGCAAAAAAATGAACCAAAAATTTAAAAAAAAGATTAAATTTTTGCAAGCTGATAGCACCGTGATAACTGATTCCAAATCTGCCATTTCCCTTTTTTTAATTTAATTTCTTTTTTTTTTTTACAGTTCTGTGTCATGTGGCTGCAACAGAGGAAGGCACAGAAAATATGGTGTTATTGTGCAAAAGCCAAACTTCGCTTTCTTTTTTCTCCCCATATGTTTTTCGGTGCATTAAATATTTAAAGCAGTGTCATCCCTCTTCAGAAGTGAATATACCTGTCAGCTCACCCCTATCAGCCCTTCACCTCTCAATCTTTCCTGTCTTTTGAAGAGCCCTGACTTCTGCAGCAGGAAAATCTGTTGGAAATAAGGGGGAAGGTTGAGCAAAGCAGGGGAAAGGACAGGGTGCCTTTTTCCCCAAATAAATTGGGTGCCATCTGATTTTCTCATTTCTGTTTGTTTGTTTTGAAGGCAGAGAACCAGATTCCTGGGTCCACAAGTTTGGGGTCTCCCAGGCACTCAGCAATAGGACAAGGGGGCACGGGGGGCTCAAGCTCTGCCAGGGCAAATTGAAGTTGGAGAGCAGAAAAAACTTCTTTGCAGAGAGAGTGCTGAGGGATTGGAATGGGCTGCCCAGAGAGGGGGTGGATTCCCCATCCCTGGAGGTTTTTCAGCTGAGCTTGGCCGTGGCACTGAGTGCCATGATGTGGTAAAAGGACTGGAGTTGGCCCAAGGGTTGGACTTGCTGATCTCGAAGGTTTTTTCCAACCCAACTGATTCTATGATTCTGTGATTCTGCTGAGGGGAGAACAGCCCATAATAAAATAAAACCTTAGACTGGAGGGCAGGTCAGAGAATCCCAGAATCCCTGAAGCTGGAAAAGCCCTCTCAGCTCATGGAGCCCATGCTGTGCCCAATGCCCAACTTGTCCCCCAGCCCAGAGCACTGAGTGCCACGGCCAGTCCTTCCTTGGGCACCTCCAGAGGTGGGCACTCCAAGCCATCCTGGGTAGCCCCTTCCAGTGCCTGTCCCCCCTTTTCAGGAAGAAATTCCTCCTGATGTCCAACCTGAGCCTCCCCTAGTGACTCAGGCCANGGAGGTTTTTCAGCTGAGCTTGGCCGTGGCACTGAGTGCCATGATGTGGTGACGGGACTGGAGTTGGCCCAAGGGTTGGACTTGATGAACTCAGAGGTCTTTTCCAACCCAATCCATTCCATGATTCTGTGATCCTGTGGGACAGGTCAGTGAAACCCCAAATCAGACAAAAATGAGGCTTGAGGGTGATGATGCCACTGAAGTGGATGCTACAAACTGGGCTAAGAAATCCCTGAGTGAATTTGGAGCAGGGCTGATCTCTCCTTTTCCCTGTTTGGGAATGCTCCCAGGAGCAATTGGGAAGGTTTTCCTGAGTCCCAATTATTGTGGATCAAATCATGTACCTTGCACACATGGCACTGGTTCCCAGTTGGGTAGCCATGGTTACACCCACTCCACTTTTGGAAGAAATATATATGACCTTAATGTCTTTTGGGGAAAGTAAGAAAGCACAGAGATATTTTATCTGTGAAATTCCAAACTGCCTTTCTAAAAATACAGTCACGAATTAGAGAAGATATTTATTCCAGAAAGAACTTTTTAAGGCAATTTTGTGCTGAAATGAGGCCTGAAATTCCAGATTTTTGTTCATGGGGACATAGGGAAGGAAGAACACAGGATCACCCTTAGGTTATAGTGATCAGAACTGAGAATATTTGCTGATCTTCCTTCCACTTGGGCTTTTATTGACTTTACTGGATCTCAGCACCTTCAGCTGCAGATTCAAGGACCAACCTCTGTTCCACTAATCCCATTGTAATCCATGGAAACACTTGGCAGATAATTTGTTTGAGACTGTTCTTGCTCCAATGGCACATTCATATCTGGTGTAGAGTCTTTTAATGTTTTAATTCTTGCTTGCCTCTGATTGGAAATTATTAATTAGCCCAAAACTAAGAGGAAAAAATCGATGTTGGTGGTTTCCTGGAGTAGAAGAGGCTCAAGGAGACCTCATTGATCCCTGGTGGGGGGAGGTTGGTCTTTTCTGGTGTGTCTCAACTGGGAGAACAGGAGGAAATGGCCTTGAGTTGCACCAGGGGAGGTTCAGATTAAATATTAGGAAAAAAAAGAAATCAGTGAGAGGGTTGTCAGGCATTGGAATAAGTTGTTGATTCACCATCCCTGGAGGTGTTCAGGAGACACTTGGATGTGGCACTTGGTATATAAACCTTCCCATAGAGATATAGATGTATAGATACAGTCTCTGATGAGTTCCAAAAACATGCCAGTTAAAAATAACCAAGTCCAACATGTCCAGTCAAGGCTTTGCTTTAAGCCCCAACTGCAGCTCCAGGATCTCGTTCCCTTTCAGTTCTGTTTTTCCTCCCCACAAAGAGGAGCCTTTGTTTGCACTCAGGAAGAGCACCTGTGGAATCTTTAAACATTTCCAGGCATGTTTGAAAAGCTCATCTTTGTGGTAAAGATTTAATCTATCAAAGTGGTATAAATAATGCAGACATAGCCCGAGGTGCCACTTCTTCCCCTTGCAGGGTGGAAAAGAACAGAAGCAGCTCTGCTGCATCTTAAAATCCAGCTCAGGCAGGGACAGGATCCTGGAACACCCTGGAATTAGAGATGTCTATTTATTCCTGATTATTTCTAAGGTCCAAAACCACACTGACAACCCACCAGGCTCCTGACCAAGAGAAAAACATAAAAAGTAAAATACTGTATTATTAAAAAAGCTGAAAAAGTCCCAGGTGTTCCTCCAAAGTCTTTGCTTTTTAAGTCATTTAAGGGAATTACTCAGCAGAGGTTAATTGATTTATTCTTGACAGGTGACATGCTGCTTGATGGATGTCTCTTGAAAACTGAACCTCGAAGACAAAGCCACCTTTTTTGCAGGATTTAAGTGAAAGCACCTACAACGTGCAATGTAAAACCCCAAAGTATTAACACTTGGCCAAAAGTCTCTTTCTGCAGCAGAGTCCAGGAAAGCAGCTGCAGGTTTGGGGATGTATCTGCAGCAGAGTGAGCTCACAGATCCTGGGAGCCCTCCTGCTGCTGGGCAGTTAATTCTTTAAAAGAAAAAAGAATCACTCCCAAACTTTCCTTCCCATTTTATTAAATATCTGCATTTTCTCTCACACCTCAAAAATTATCTCTCGGCCTGGACATCTCTGTCTGTAAATCCAGAGGAATTTAGTGGCTGTAAATGTAATTTTATATTTATCACACACTCAGATTCAGGTTTCCACCACAGTAAATATAATTGGGAATATAATTTATGGGTGAAAACTCAAATGGAAGCACAATCCATGAAGTGCTCTGCTGGTTGGGATATACAACTGACGAGGCATTTCTTGTGTCACTTCCTACTTACAAAACATGGCATTTCTTTCCCTACATGAGGAATGTGTGAAAAGCTTTAAGAACACGAAGCCCAGAGTTGAAGAAGTCACTGTAGAAATATCCGTGTTTTCCGCGTTCGCTCCAAATGCAGCTCCCAGAGTGGGAAACACCTTGAAAAAGGCCTTCAGGGAGGGGTTGGGAATCACCTCTGGTTTGTGGGAATGCTGGGGGGGGGTTGGGGGCTCTCCCTGGGCTGTAGGAAGGAGCCCTCAGAGTGGGGTGAGGCACAGGGGGAGCTGTACCAGGTGGGATGTTGGGCACATCCAGAGGGCCCTGCTCCCCTTCCCGACGCGCATTCCCAGACGAGCCCGGATCGATGCGAGCGCAGCGCTGACACTTCCCCACGGATCTGCAGGAGCTGCAAGTCCAGACTTAGCAGACACCTGCTCTTTCTTTAATTTAGCTTTTCAAGAGAGCTAAGCCTGCGAAGGGTGTTGCTGTCATGTCTTGTTCCCATCACCTTCCAGGCGGCTGCTCTTGGGTTGGAGAGGTGGCTCCGGAGGGTCTGCTCCGCAGTGACAAGTGTCTCCAGAAGGAATTTCTGTGTCCCTCCCTGTGAAGCATAGCTAGCCCACCTGAGGGCTGCCTCTCACTCCTCAAGGCTCAAAGGGTTCAAAGAACTGGGGATGATTTATAAAACATGCAGCTGAAACTTTTATCCTTGTAAATCTGGGGGATACTGGACACAAATTCCTGTGGTGTCTGAGCTTTGTGGTGTCAGACGGGCACATTTCACAGTCTGAGTTTCCACAAAGCCCCTCAGAACCTGCAGGATGAAGGTCTGGTGGTTCATGGAGCCCAAAGGAATAAAAAAAAGGGGCAGGAACTGATAAGGAGGACAGGACCTGATGAGCAGGACAGCGTTGCCATCATGCCCTCAGCAGGTGCTTCTTTGTCCATTCCAAAGTCTCCAATGAACCACAGAATCACAGAATGGATTGGGTTGGAAAAGACCTCCCAGATCATCAAGTCCAACCCTTGGGCCAGCTCCAGTCCCGTCACCAGATCATGGCACTCAGTGCCACGGCCAAGCTCAGCTGAAAAACCTCCAGGGATGGGGAATCCACCCCCTCTCTGGGCAGCCCATTCCAATCCCTCAGCACTCTCTCTGCAAAGAATTTCCTTCTGATCTCCAACTTCAATTTCCCCTGGCAGAGCTTGAGCCCCCCGTGCCCCCTTGTCCTATTGCTGAGTGCCTGGGAGAAGAGACCAACCCCCACCTGGCCACAACTTCCCTGATGTGGCACTTCCAGACAGTGCTGAGGTCACCTCTCAGCCTCCTCTTCTCCAGCACAAACACCCCCAGCTCCCTCAGCCTCTCCCCACAGCACTTGTGCTCCACGCCCTTCTCCAGCCTCGTTGCTCTTCTCTGGCCCCGCTCCAGCCCCTCAATCTCTTGCCTCAACTCAGGGGCCCAGAACTCAACACAACACTCAAGGTGTGGCCTCCCCAAGGCAGAGGCCAGGGGAAGGCTCACTGCCCTGGGCCTGCTGGCCACGCTAGTTTTGATACAGGAATCCTTTGAAAGCTTCCAGCCAGATCACCAGTGGTGCAGAAAGATGGAAGAGGGAAAGAGAGCAGAAAAAACAGTGGTTTTCCTGCTCCCAGAACTGGGCATGAGAAAGAAAACAACTGTTGAACAGCTTATTGGGCACATCCATCGTTGAGGGACAGGGCACAGCTGGAAGTGCGGTGAAATGTTGTGTGCCTTGGAATTCTGGGATAACTAAGGTTGGAAAAGACCTTGAGATCTCTGAGTCCAACCATTCCCCCAGCTGTGCTAAAGCCACCACTGGCCCTTGGCCCCAAGTGCTACATCAACAGGGGTTTGAAACCCCTCCAGGGATGGGGATCCACCACTGTCCCGGACTGGACAAGCCTTTCCATGGAGAAACTTCCCCAATATCCAACCAAACCCTTCCCTGGTGCAACTTCAGGCTGTTCCCTCTCCTCCTGTCCCTGTTCCCTGGAGCAGAGCCTGACCCCCACAGCTTCCCCCTCCTGGCAGGGATTACAGAGGGCCAGAAGGTTCCACCTGAGCCTCCTTTTCTCCAGGCTGAGCCCCCCCAGCTGCTCCTCATCTGACTTGTGCTCCAATGACCTCCTGCCTTGGGCGACATCACATCCCTGAATGGCCCTGGTGGGACCTTGCATGGGTTGTTAGGGCAAGAAAACCAGGGTGAGGAGGTAAACTCTGCTGGGGAACAGCCTCCAGCTGGTCCTTTGTGCTGCTGAAGTCCCACCTGAACGTGAAATGTCATTTTTTTTAGTGTGTTCTGGGTGTTGCACAGAAGCCTTTGACTGTGAAATGTAAATGTTTTAAATTTATTGCTGGTCTTGCTTCAACTATCAGAGTTGCTCTTGACTCTGCTGTGGGCAAACATGAGTCAGTGAGATGTTGTTCTGTCAGCTGGGGAAGCATCCAAAGTGAGGAATGGGCTGGGAAAAGGTGGAACAGTTAGAAAAACCTGTAAGAATTACTGTAAAATGTTGGGTGATTTTGGAGTGTTGAAGACATGGTGATAATTAAATAGAAATGTGTATATTAAAGGAAATAAGAGAAAAATACCTGAGGCTCAACCTGATGCCATAAAATCATTTTAATATAAAAGCCCAAGTTCTGAGGTCACATCCACCTGGGGTGAACTTCACCCCTTTGAGGTGTAAGTGTGGAAAAGTTGTTTCTTACAGATATTTTGGGTTTATCTAATCCTACAGCCAATATATCTCATCTCTGCCTGTGGAAATTAGTTTTAATGTGTCTCCTTCTTTTTACTCATGGAAATGAGGTGGAAAAGTTCATGGGTTCTTGTCTCACCAAGGCCTTGCTGCCTTCAGACTTTGTATTTTAGCTCCTGGATTGGTAGAGATGAAAAACTTCTATAAAGTAATCCCAGTTAAACTTCATCATTCCTGTGAACTTTTCTAATTCCTCTACATTTTCCGACCCTCGTCTGGTTTCTTATGCCAAGGACTGAATATTTTTTAGAGGGAGCCATTAAAAATTTGAGAGGAAAAAACCTTTCAGGTACAAAAATTAATTAGCCCAAGAATTTTAATTTTAATACTGGCAAGTCCTACTAAATTAGCTTTCCTGTGGGAAAAGGAAAGTTCAAGTGACACCAAGGCTTTCCACTGGTGTGACCTCAGAGCAAAGTCTCTTTGGTTGCTTGGCTTGACAGAAGTGACTTTAAACCAATTTTTTGTGTGTTTTGGATGTTTTCTCTTATTCCCTGCAGTGTTGTCGTGCTCAGATCTCCTGGTGGGGCTCAGAACTCACCTCAGCCAAGGGTTGGGGACAACCAACCAGCCTGGAGTTCAGAGTGGGTTTATCCCAACTTCTGTGCAGGCAAATCAACAATTCCTGAGGTTCCTGTGGCTTAACTCAGTCCTTACACTCCAAGAACTCACCGAAATTTTGGCTTATTTCATCTTGAGTAAGTTGCCTTTCCACATAGAGGTGATCTCAGGTGGGTGCAGTCAGGGAGTTTTCCTGGTGGTTTGATGAGGACAAGGTCTGGAGAAGGAGCTGGAAGGTTCTAGTTGAAGATCGGAGGGAATTTCATAGATATGGATGAAATCACAGATGTCATTTCCCCTTTACTGTGTTTTTCCTCCCAAAATTGGGTGGCAGGAGAACATCAGGGGGTCATTTTGACACCAGGTTTCTTCTTGGAGCTCTTGAGTAAATGTTTTTCCCATTTATTTTTGGCTTAATTTGGAATAATTTCCATTGCTTCTGAGGGCTTGGATACCTAATTGTAGTTTCACCAGTTATGCCCTTGACCTTCTCTTTGGCCAAGAACCCACTCAGGGACTTATTTTGGGTGAACTTGGGTCATTAACCCACAGCAATTTGCTTCCATGTGTGAATCCAAGGAAAACAGCACTGGGCTGGATGTCTGGCACTTTGGGAACAGGGATGGAGTTAAAATTGTTGGATGTGGGAGGTCCTATCTTTGGTCCATCCCCTCAACCACTCAGATGGATAATGGCAAAGTGTCTTTGTTTGGGTTGGAAGAACCCGGGTTGGAAGAACCCAGGAATTCTGAGCAGATAAAGACGATGGATGAGGACAGGGAATGAGATCTGAGAAATGATAAAGGACAAAGCAGCAAGAAAGGAGGTGCCAAAGGCAAACAGGGAACACGGACAGAGTGGTTTGTTCCTGGATCAATCTGTGTGTGTTTCTCTCTCTCTAAAAGCCACCAGACTCGAGCTCCTTAGAGAAATTAGTAATTAAATGACTCTACGAAGTGCCTCAGCTCAGAGCAAGGCCCAGAGTTTGTGGAGACCTGGTTTTAGCAGGGCTGAGCCTAAATTAACATTCCACTGGGGCTGCTTTGCAGACACAATCTCTCTGCAACAGGACACTGATCCCTCCAGCTGGCAGCTGTGGTGGCCACATTCACTCCTTGGAGGGATCACTCCCAACAAAACTGCACAGGGTGAGACTCAAAATTCCTCCTTTTCTCGGGAATAAATTTGGACTCTGACAGTCCAAAGGTGTGGAGGTCGAGTGGTTGCTTTTTATTTTACTGGGAAAGTTAAAAAGCCAAGTTCTACTTGCAGGTAACTAGTTAAAAATATGATTTAATAAGTATTTACCACACTGATTTGCAAAATAGTGTAGATTTGCTGCTGAGAATGCTCCCCAGCAAGAACAAACCTCTCCTGAAAACCTCCTCTGAAAAAGAATGAAATCCTCTTTTATCTGCCAAACTCCTGAATTAAGTAACACTTGGATGTTGAAGGATGACGAGAGAGCTGGAACAACAGAGAGGAGTGTGTGACTGAGAGAGCAGCTCATTCAAACGTGCCTGGCAAAGGGTGTGGAGAGTTTGCTGGTTCCTCCCCAACCTTCAGGCTCCTGTCACTGTCTCTGGGAAACAAAAGCCTTCAGACCTGCAAGCACAGGGTGCAGCTGATGAGTGTCTTCTTCTCATGGAGCAGGTGCCAAACAAATCTGCCTCCTGGTCTGGCCATGGATTTGGGCATTATCAGGGAGCTCAAGGGTTTGGGAGGGAAGCTGGAGATGAACAGCCTTCCAGGGGCTAAGGGGGCTCCAGGAGAGCTGGAGAGGGACTGGGGACAAGGGATGGAGGGACAGGACACAGGGAATGGGATATTGGGAATAGGTGGGATATTGGGAAGGAATTGGTGGGTGGGAGGGTGGGCAGGCCCTGGCACAGGTTGGGCAGAGAAGCTGTGGCTGCCCCTGGATCC
>VWZD01010023.1:69580-89607 GCA_013396695.1 Sakesphorus luctuosus | reverse complement strand
TTAGATATATTTTGATATTTTTTATATATATATATGTTTATATTTACATTATATATTTTATATATTTATATTATATATTTATATTGTATATTTATTCATGAGCTCGGAGTCTTTGTCCTGTGGATTTGCTTCAGTGTTCAGTGACTTGAAAGCTGGTTTTTATTAACCCTTCCCTTGTGTTTTCTGACTGACTTTGTAGGGATCACTGGATTTAGGTTTCACTTCTGTATCACAAAGAGAAGGCAAAGCACCAGCAAAATATGCCTGACTTGACTTTCACTCTCAATTATTCCATCTCAAGTTATCAATTCTCCGTGACTGATTTTAGCCTATTTCTGTTGAACAGTCAAAATACAGAGTGAGTGAAAATTCCTGTTCATGCTGATTGGAAATGAACTTCATGGAATAGCTGACTGTAATTTCAGAGCATTAAGATCATTTACTAGCCAAGTCTAACAGTGCTAAAATAGAAGTAACTATAATTTTTTTCAGTATTTTACTCTTTTGAATACCTTTTTTCTCTTGTCTTTCAATCCAGACTCAAGTTAATGTCCTCACTCAGTTTCTACTGCATTTATGTAACTGCAAAGAACACGATTATTTGGTTCTAAGAACTAAGTCAGTTTATTAAACAAACAAAGACCCACTAGTGATATTTGGTTTGAATAAAAGTGTTTTCCTGGGTTCTCTTGATCCAGGTGATTTGCTTTCATTTTTCCCTTGAAAAGTGCATTACTTGCACCTTTTTTATCCTAAAAGCCAGGGACCTGGATAGACTGGAGGGATGGGCTGATTGCAATGGGATGAAGTTCAACAAGGCCAAGTGCAGGTCCTGCCCTTTGGCCACCCCAAGCCCTGCAGCGCTCCAGGCTGGGCACAGAGTGGCTGGAGAGCAGCCAGGCAGAAAGGGACCTGGGGGGACTGAGGGACAGGAAGCTCAAGAGGAGCCAAGAGTGTGGCCAGGTGGCCAAGAAGGCCAATGGGCTCCTGGCCTGGATCCAAAGTAGCGTGGCCAGCAGGCCCAGGGCAGTGAGCCTTCCCCTGGCCTCTGCCTTGGGGAGGCCACACCTTGAGTGTTGTGTTGAGTTGTGGGCCCCTGAGTTGAGGCAAGAGATTGAGGGGCTGGAGCGGGGCCAGAGAAGAGCAAGGAGGCTGGAGAAGGGAGTGGAGCACGAGTGCTGTGGGGAGAGGCTGAGGGAGCTGGGGGTGTTTGTGCTGGAGAAGAGGAGGCTGAGAGGTGACCTCAGCACTGTCTGGAAGTGCCACATCAGGGAAGTTGTGGCCAGGTGGGGGTTGGTCTCTTCTCCCAGGCACTCAGCAATAGGACAAGGGGGCACGGGGGGCTCAAGCTCTGCCAGGGGAAATTGAAGTTGGAGATGAGAAAAAACTTCTTTGCAGAGAGAGTGCTGAGGGATTGGAATGGGCTGCCCAGAGAGGGGGTGGATTCCCCATCCCTGGAGGTTTTTCAGCTGAGCTTGGCCGTGGCACTGAGTGCCATGATCTGGTAAAGGGACTGGAGTTGGCCCAAGGGTTGGACTTGATGATCTCGGAGGTCTTTTCCAACCCAATCCATTCTATGATTCTATGATGTGCTTGGGAAGGCAAACACCTCCCTCCAGCTCAGAGGTCTGGGCTTTAAATCCTTTCCTTGGAGCTGCAGTTCTTACAAACCAGCAGGTAAATTTGTGTCGAAATAATTGTGCTGTCCCAGAATTTGAGATCCAGGGATTCAGGGGAAACTTTTACAACTCCTGTTCCAACTGAGCTGAACTTTGGAGGACGGGAATATTCCTCTTTCTGCCGCACTCCCTCTAGTGTTTAAGGTGCTCCAAGGCTGGAAAGGGAAAGCAAAGAGTGATTTGTTTTCACTCAACCCAGGGGAAAGGGAAAAAAAAATCATGTAATATTTTATTTCTCCTTTAGCTCCCCTTGGGGTTTGCTCCCATGGGAATTTGATCCTGTAGCAAATCTGTGTTTTGTGATCAGGTTTGCCTGAAAAAAAAATCAGGGGTAAGTTTGGCTTTAACACAAAACAGGTTCAAAATTTACCAAACAGAAAAGGACAACAAGAAAAAAAAACCATTTTGCTGTTGGTGGGTGCCTTGTGAATTATTAATTTAGACACCCATAATTTGATTTAACCTTATCTCCAAATGTCTATTTGTTGCAGTCCCATTTAAACTGGGGCTGCAAAGAAAGACCTGGGTGAAAGCAGGGTTTTTTTTCAGTTACATAAAACTCTGAAAGGCTTTTTACAAATTGCTTCTGTGTGGGAGGGAACTTGCTGCAAAGCTGTCACTTGAAACTTTATCAATCAGAAGACAGTGCTGGTTTTAATTATGCAGATTTTCAAAGTAAAATAACTTTTTTTTTCCCTCTCCCCCCCCCTCTCTCCTGAAAATGTAGAACAGAGTCAGGTGAGATCTGCAAGAATCTGAAAGATTATTTTTTTGAAGAGTTTGCTGAGTTTAATTGAAACAGCTTCAAAAAGCTTGAAGGAGTGCAGGGTAGTTGAAGCTTTTCAGCTTTCTCCTTTATAAAAGAAAGATCTTTTTCTCCTTGTTTATTGTGAAAATTGCCATTAACTTCTAATTATCTCTCTATCCACCGATGATTCCCATCCCAGTGTGTCCCTCTTGTAAAGATCTCCACTCTCTGCATTTTTATGGCCTGATTTAGGGGCTTCAGGTCCTAAAATAATGTGATTTAACACCAACCTCTGTCCCTCAGCACACAGTGCTGTGACAAACCCTCTCCCCAAACAGGTAAAACCACTGCAGACAGGACCATATTTGCTGTGAAAACCCCAAAGCCTCTCAGCTGTGCCTCTGGCCCGTTCCAGGAGACGTGACCTCATGGCATCTCATGTATCTTCAGAGAGAGGCAACAACGAGTCTGGTTTTCTGCTGCTTTAGCCAGAGCCAGGCTGGGAGAGGAATGTGAATTAATCATGCCCCCTCCACTTGGCTGATGCCATCTGGGATGGGCCAGAGAGGCAGGCAGAGCCTTTCCTTTCTGCTCCTTTGCCTTTTGGGGGGCTGTTTGGCTTCATTAGAAGTGGATTTGTGCTGTTTGTTCTCTCCCTCAAATGCGCAGCACCAACACGTCGTGCCGGGTGCCTTCTCCAAACCCTCTTCTCCAGCGTTTGTGGTGCCACCCAGTTGGCACCATGTCCTAGTTCAGCAGGTGGGACCAGTTTATCACTGTGTGGGGGTGACCAAAGCTGTGGATTCTACACCCTCCATCTCATTTCCCATGAACTGTTACCAATGGACCATTTGCAGCAGCTGCCCAGGGCACACCTGACCCCTCAGGCTGGGAGATGGGTGGGAAAGGGCCCTGGGAGACAGGGGAGTGTTCCAAGGTGGGTGTGAAAGGGCCCTGTGAGACAGGGGAGTGTTCCCAGGTGGGTGTCACAGAGCCCTGNGGGAGTCCTTGGCACCTCCACACCCACCTGAGGGCTCAGCTCTGCTCATGGGCCAGCAATGATTCCAAAATCCCCCCTGACTCCCAGAGTCAGATCATCCAGTGTGGAACTCTCCACCCTGAGAGAAGGACTGGGTGCTCCCACCTGGACCTGACGGTACATAATCTTGGGGTTTGGAGACCTCAGGGACCACTCATTGGATCCAGAGGAGGAGCAGACCCTGGACAGGAGGAGCCCACCACTCTCGCCCAGACTGTGCCATCATCTGCACCAACAGGTTTGTCCCTTCCTTTTCCTTTGGACTCGGGGGAACCACGTGGGGCTCAGCACAGGGGCCACCAAACCCCCCTGTGTTTGTGCCCCAGGGGGCTGGGTTACGCTGCTGGGTTGTGTGGGAGCAAAACCAATTTTTCTTTGTGCCATTGAATTTATTACAATATTCTTATTAATTGTAACTCTGACTTATAATCCTTTTTGTGTTGGATTCGTTTCTCCTGCCGGTTTCCTTTAACCCAGCACACACCACTACCTGTTGAAATTGGATGAAAAAGGCACTTCAGAGATGTGACACCAACCAGAAGCAGTTTTGCCTCTGCTTTCCTCTGCTTTCCTCTGTTTTCCCCACTGGTTCTCTCTCTTTCCCATGTCATCTTTCATTCCCTTTCGTCTGGCAGCTCTGGCCTTTCTCTGAGCCTCACCAGTGGGGGTCTCCTGAGAAGTCCTCCCAGCATCATCACCCAGCCTGTGGCCACCTGAGCTTCTCCTTGCCCCTTTCCCTGGAATAGCTGGTAATAAAAATGATGGATTGCAGCTCTCCTTGAATCTCTTCCAGCCCTTGGGCAACCCAGTGCTCACACTCAGATGGGGTCACAGCTCCTCACCCTCTGACTCTTTGCAGATTCCCTGTCAGTGTGAACTTGCATTGTCTTCTCCTTGTTCTTGTCCTCCCTCAGCCTTCTGGCCCCTCCCCTTCCCCCAGCTGCTTTGTCTTCTCCTCTGACTCTGCCTTAAACCACATTGTGGTTTTGGATTCAGCAGCTACACGGCCATGACCCTTCCAGAGGACTTGAAGAACAGCCCATTGGGTGGGTTTGAGTCCCTCAGGGTCCCACCTGCTGCCTCTACTCTCTGCCAGTTGGGCACCTCCAGGTCAACTCTCCTGTTTTTTGGCACTCAGACCCCAAGCCAGTAAAAGAGAGGTCACCCTAACTTTGGGAATTTATGCCTCCCAACCCAGGAGTCCTTCTAGGTTGGTCAAATAAAAGTGCCAACTGCTATGGAGCTGCTCTTTTATTCCTCCACCTCCTAAACTTCTGGCTCAGCAAGACAAACAATCCTCAGGCCCTTTGGAAATGTAGAGGCAGGTCCCCGAAGACACTCCCAGTGTGCCAGAGATCACAATCCCTTTGTGCTGGAAGACCTTTGAGTGCAAAGACCCTTCAGGAGGAGCTCATTTGAAAGCTGGTTTCTTTTCTCAGGCTGGCAGAAGTCCTTGGCTCCATCTGTGTCATCAAAGGGAGAGGGAAGCTCTTCAGCACAGCCCTGGGCCACCCTGAGGCAAAGGAGAACTTCTTGGCGATGCCCTGGAGCAGCACATGGAGCTTGTGACCCCTTGATGATCCAACTTGTGGATTAACATGCAGCCCTTGATGTCTTTGGGGCATTCAGGATGCTGCAGGAACCACATCCAGAAACTTCTCCACACAGAATGATTAAGGTTGGAGAAGATTTCTGAGACCATCAAGTCCAACCATTCCCCCAGCACTGCCAAGGCCACCACTGCCCCATGTCCCCAAGTGCCACAACCAAAGGTTTTTTGGATGCTTCCAGGGGTGGTGACCCCACCACACCCCTGGGCAGCCCATTCCAGTGCTTGGTCACCCTTTCAGTGAGGAGACTTCCCCCAATATCCAAACTAAACCTCCCCTGGCAGAATTTGAGACATTTCCTCTTGTTTTATCCCTTCTTACCTGGGAGAAGGGACTGACCCCCACCTTTCTTCCTGCTATTCCAACTCCAACAAGCTTTGAGGGAGAGATCCCCCTTTGAGCCTGTTCTTGGATGCTGAGGAATCCCAGGTGTTCCTGCAACGCTTCAGAAACCCACACAGAATCCAAATTCCACTCTCTCATTTACTTCCCTCTGAATTATGCCTGGAAATTACCTACATTTCTTTGAAACCAGTTGAGCATCTTGTGATTCAGAGGTGTCTTCCCAGCAGCACCGCAGTGGATGGTTACTCACATCTAGCAGAGCCTCCCAATTTTATTTTCAAGCTGCAGACTGTCAAGTGGGATTGACAGTTGCTGAATTTTATGGCATTTGGAGTTTGGAGAGGAAAAATGTACCGTTTGAAGGAGGACCCAGCAGCGTTTGGATTACAGGTTGTACATCCAGAGCACTCCTGCACTAGCCCTGGTGAAGAAAGAAGAGGGGAATTCAACATTTTAAAGGTTTGTAGCTAACAGAAAAAGCTGTAGAAGTCAGAAAAAAATCGGCTCTCCAAATTCTCTCGCCTCCCTTTAGGAAAATGGGGTGATTTAAAATGCCACTTGGAGATTGACATGAAAATGTGAAGGCTGTAGCAGTGACTGTTATGTAAATGGTTCCTGAAAAGCCTCTGGATCATTTACTCAGAGGTGTATTTAAAGGAGGAAATGACTTATTCATGCATTGTTTCAGGAACTCATACTGTGATTTTTTGAGGATTCTGAGAGCGTAGAAAGCCACGTGGCAAACGAGGGCAGCAGAGTGGGCACGGGGGTGGCATGAAAACAAAACCTGGCAATAAACACTGAGCAAACAACTGAGGCAACAAAACAAGCTGAATGAAATTGCTGAGCAAAGGCTTGGCTTGGGATCCCTTCCCTGTGAATGTCAGAAATTCCTTCAGGAATTCAGCTGCAAAGGAAAGATGTTCTGATCACACCTACATTGGTCTGGGGTTAACTCATGCCTAGGAAGGATTTTGGTCTCTTTTTATAGGGTGTTGTGTGCTTTTAACCCTGGAGAAGTTAGGATTTTAACCCTGGAGAAGTTAGTTTTTAATCCTGACAAGGTGAGGTGGTTTTAAATCAAGGGAATGAGCGCGTGAAATGTGTCACCTGAATGGCAGAAAACTCCTTGTTCCCATGGAGTTGTGTGACAAGGACATGGCAAGGCAAGAACATGGGGAAGCAGAGAGAGACTTGAACTTGGAGGGGGAAAAAAAAAAGACCAGTCTGGCCAAGCCAATTTTCCCAGGTGTGTTCACACCAGCAGGCACTGCAGGAGAGCTCCCTCTTTCCTGGATTTCCTGCTCTCTCAGGGTCCTGTGGCACTTGGCACAAAGGATTTCACCCTTCCTTTCATTCTTTCCCACCTGTAAAGAGGAAATTCTCCTTTCAGAAGGGCCATGGGAAGGACCAGCCTGCTGGGGTTGGGAGCTACTGGGATCCTTCAGTGCTGTGAACCTGGATAAGGAGCAAGGAGAGACTCACACAAAGATCCTTTCCAATGATAGTATTGCTGGCCTCAGTTTCCATAATTACATATTTGTGCTTTGATTTCTTTTTTATAGACATCTTTTTCATATGCCTTTCTTATTTAATTAGTCTCTCTCCAGTCCTTCAGCTCATCAGGATTGTTGTTTATCCACATACAGCTACAAGATTATTGTAGCACAGAAAGGCTTTACCTGCCATGAACCTTTGCTTAGCATAGATTTTTGGGTGTTATTTTAAACTTAATGATGAAATTGTTCAGCATTGCCTTACAAAAAGGTCTGTGGGAAACATCAAACCATCTCTTTTAAAAGTATCTGGGGAGAGGAATGGTCACAAAGAAAAGCCTGTTTGCTGCAGGGGCTGTAATCTGTGGATCAGGTTCCTGTTGGAAGCTGTGTCCATCCCAAAGGCACCATGGAAGATGTTCAATGGGATATTTCTGCCCCTGTGAAATTGCAATTGGAGTATTAAAGTCACCATGGGCTTTCCTTGAAGCTCAGATTCAGTTTTAAGTTTACGGCTCTGAGCACCGTCCCTAATTTTACGTGTGGGCTGAAGTTTGAGTGCACTTTGATTCTTTGTTCTCAAACTGATTTTTGTTTTACTGCTTGTTAGTCAGTTGGAATAGACGGAAAACAACCCTGGAAAAGGTGAAATGTTGACTGCAATGAAAATGTATCTTTATATCTAATGGATGAACAGAGAGAATAGTTTTTCAGTATTGAGGGGCTGGAGCGGGGCCAGAGAAGAGCAAGGAGGCTGGAGAAGGGAGTGGAGCACAAGTGCTGTGGGGAGAGGCTGAGGGAGCTGGGGGGGTTTGTGCTGGAGAAGAGGAGGCTGAGAGGTGACCTCAGCACTGTCTGGAAGTGCCACATCAGGGAAGTTGTGGCCAGGTGGGGGTTGGTCTCTTCTCCCAGGCACTCAGCAATAGGACAAGGGGGCACGGGGGGCTCAAGCTCTGCCAGGGCAAATTGAAGTTGGAGATGAGAAAAAACTTCTTTGCAGAGAGAGTGCTCAGGGATTGGAATGGGCTGCCCAGAGAGGGGGTGGATTCCCCATCCCTGGAGGTTTTTCAGCTGAGCTTGGCCGTGGCACTGAGTGCCATGATGTGGTGACGAGACTGGAGTTGGCCCAAGGGTTGGACTTGCTGATCTCGGAGATCTTTTCCAACCCAATCCATTCCATGATTCTATGATCAACATGGAGAGTCTTTCCAAACCTTTTGCCTTTTGTCATCTCTCAGACCAGCTCTGGGAAAAAAACCCCAAACAAAAAAAAAAAGGGTTGTTGAGCTCAATATAGTCAATAACTTGGTTGTTTTGCCTTTGAGAACCACAGACCCCTTCAGGTTGAGGTTGAATGTGGTATTTTCTTGAATCAGTGCAAACCCTACTGGAATTACAGAATCTTTAAGGCTGGAAAAGGCTTTCAAGGTCATGAATCCAACCTTTGACTTGATGCCCACCAAACCATGTTGCAAACTTCCCTTTCCACATGTTTTTTGGCACTTCCAGGAATGGGACTCCAGCACTACCCTGGGCAGTTTGTGTCAAAGCCTGACTCTCTTTTTGGTGAGGAAAATTTTCTGCTCTTCAATCCAAACCTCCCTGGCCACAGCCCGAGACCAGACTTGGCCAATAAATGTCCATTTTGAAAGCAGAGCTGCAGAAACCTTCGTGGTTTTGCAGTTCAGAATGGCTTGTAATGAATAAACCAGAGTCAATGTTCTTGCCACAGCCATGGGAGAAGAATTACGGTTCAGATCTCCTTGGCTTTGTGTCCTTGGCTTTGTGTCTCTGTGTTCCCACCACCTGGACTTGAAGGTGACTATTCAGGGTCCTGAAAGTGCAAAGGTAATGGGTTATTTCTCATATTTATCTTCTACAGAAAAGACTCCTTTGACGTGTAAATTCCTCCATGCAATGCATTGATTGGGCTGTGCTGGGATGAGAACTTATTTTTCATAAAATACACCTCAAAAGCCAAATTCTGAAAGCTCTGGAAGGCCCTGTTTGCTCAGTGTCCCCTTTCTGGGGCCCATTTAGGAATGTCCTTGGAGGAATCCCATTTTTTTTGTCCCCAGTGGGCTGTGGGGAGGAAAATGCTGTCCAGAGTTAGTTTTAAACAAAGATTTAGTCAATGCAGACACTGTGATTGCATTTCATGGCAAACAGGAGAAATCCTGTGTTTGGAAAATCAGTTTATGGGAAGAACCCTGGACGTGCAGGAGGCAGAAAACAGGGAAGAAAATGGTGCTTGGGAAAATCAAGGCATTGTGGTTAAATAATCCTTGTTTTTCAGCAGAGAAAAGAATGTGTAACTCAAACACTGAGGAGGGCACACTTATAAATCTGAACAATAAATCAACAGAAAAACATCTATTTGGGCCAAGTGTCCCTCTTGAAATACATAAACACGGTGTTTCTTATTCAAGTTAAGAAATTAAAAAAACTTGTTTTTTACTGTCTTGCAGCTCTTTGCTTGGCTCCACAAGGTAATAACTCACACAGTCCCTCTCCATGTGACCTGCACATGTTAAAGGCAAATAAATCAAGGGCTGGATAAGAGTTATTAATTGCCCACATAAAAGACCTCGGGCCTGACGTCATGTGGGTGGAAGGGGTGATCAAACCAGAGTGGAGTTTGAAGAAGGAAAAACACTTTTCCTGCGTCTTTCCAGCTGGATTTTGCCGTGGCCTGCCCTGCCATGGGGTGGGAAAAGCTTTGGAGTGGTGAAAGTAGAATTAAATCCCTCCTCTGTGTTTTGTCCCTCTGGGTTTATAGTCCCTTTAAACCCTAAAAAAATGACCGTCTTGCCTGGATGTGAACTTGGATCAAAGTCTGGTTTATTCAGCGCCCCCAAACACTTGATTAGCTTTGATTTCTCTTTAATTTGCTGCCTGTGTGTGAATATTTTGATAGGACAGAGATTTGGCAGTGAAACAGATGCTGGCCTGGACTCTGTTCCTTGTATATTGAAAAGAAAAGCAATAGATATGCCTCAAGGTTTTAAATCCCCCCAAATCGGGTCTTGCCTCAAATTTCTTCTCATTTTATTGGACTAAATCAGTTGCTTCTTTTTATTTGCCCTTCAGAAAGTGAAAAATATGTGAACTCACATATAAACATCACTAATTCTGCCAGACAGTTCAATAAATAACCAAACCTGATTTTTTTCAGTGCTCCCATCTCTGTGAGCTCTGAAATTCTGAATATTCAGAGGCAAAACCAGCCAGATCCCCCACTCTGGGATTTTTACACATGGTAACCCCAAATTCCCGGGGCTGGGCAGAGCCTTTTGTGCACACAAAAGCTCTTTAGATATTCCAAATGCCTCCTGTGCAGCAGCAGCAGCAGCAGAGATCAGGCCCTAATGGGACAAGAAGCAGAAGAAAGAGCTCGTTGTCAGGAGGTAATAACTCCTTGTCATTCTCCGTGGGAGGCTGTTGGAGGTGAAAAAAAGACTTGGGGAAGATTGTTGCTAAGCACTTGCCAGATCATCTCCTGGTTCACCAGCACCCAGGGCAGCCTGGCTTTGACATCTCCTCTCCTGGAAGTCTTAAAGATCTGTCCCTCAGCCTTTTACTGCAAAGTGAAGCTGAATTTCCTTCTTTTATTGAGGGAAATACATATAGCTAAGTAATAAAAATATACATCATTATCTGGTCCCTCTGGGGGGAATATCTTGAATCCCTTCTGGAATATCTTGAGCCCCTTCTGGAATATCCTGAGCCCCTCCTGGAATATCTTGAGTCCCTTCTGAAATATCTTGTGATTATATCACATTTTTCCACCAGGATTTCATAGTTGCTGTCCCATATTCCTTTTGATCCTATTGATATTTATCAGCACATTGCTGGGATTTGATCCTGGACCCACATTTTTGTGGAAATGCACATTTTTCTATAAGTGATGGGAATGTGAGGGGACAATTCTGAGTGGCAGCCCGGGGGATTCCTCATTCATTCATCCCTGGCTGCCCATTTGGGAGTTCCCTTCACCTCCACCATCCTCCCAACTTGTTTCCCAGCTGGGAATCTTCTCAGAATCCCTTCCTGCAGCTGGAAGTCTCTGCCCTGCAGAGCCAGAGAGGAGGCTCTTGGACATTTGTTGGCTCTGATCTGTTTGAGAATCTTACATAAACCGCAGGAGGAGCTGCCAATTCCTGTGTTGGAGGAGGAGAAACGCTGCCTTATTTGGAGAGCTTTGCTCCCACTCGGGGCCACCACGGAGCTTTCCAAAACTCCTCTGGTATTTGATGACTTGGGCATAACTTTGGAGACCTTTGTGAGCTTTATAGTCCTCCTTTCAGCTGCTTGGAGATAACTGGGTGGCAGCTGAGGAGAGAGAGGCCTTTGAGCTCTGCTGCCTTGGGAGGGTTGGTTGTGATGGAGGAAGGATGGACTTTTTCCATGCCCAAAGGACTCCCATGGGAAACCCCCAAAACTAAACCTTCCTCCTGTTAACCTGCATTTTTTTTTAATTTTTTTTTGGCTGAGGAATAGGAAATATCAAGATGAGTTTGTCTGAATTTGTGACAGACATCAAGGGTGGCTGCTCAGCTTTGGGAAGGTCCTCACCTTCCTCATGGACAGGATGTCTGTGGGCAGCAGCTTCTTCCCTTGGCTCTGATCATGCTTTGGTGGTTCCCTGGGACAAGGGTCCCTGTCCAGGGAAAGGAACAGAGCTGGAGAAGGGTTTGGAGCACCAGGAGGGACTGGAGGCTCTCAGCCCGGAGAAAAGGAGGCTTAGGGGGGACCTTCTGGCTCTGCAATCCCTGCCAGGAGGGGGGAGCCAGAGAGGGTCAGGCTCTGCTCCAGGGAACAGGGACAGGAGGAGAGGGAATGGCCTCAGATTGTACCAGGGGAGTTTCAGGTTGGATACTGGGAGAAATTTCTCCATGGAAAAGGTTGTCCAGCCCATGGCTGTGTCATGCCCCCATCCCTGGAGGCATTTAACAGCCCTGCGGATGTGGCACTTGGGGACATGGTCAGTGGTGGCTTTAGCAGAGCTGGGGGTTGGCCGGACTCCACAATCCTAAAGTCCTTTTCTGTTTGAGTCTGTGGTTCAGTGGCCACCAGGGTCATTCTGCAGCAGAGATGTGAAGCCACATTTGGGGGATGGAGTTGATCCTCCTTCCACGGCAACCTCTTTTGGTGGTTCTGGTGCAGAAATACCTGTAATGAATCCTCTTTGTGGGCTGTGGTAGTGCTGCCACTGCTGCAGAAACACCCTGGAGGGACTCCAGAATCTCCTTCCCCTCCCTCTGACCTGTGTATAAACTCAATGCACCCTCTGCACAACAATTCCCTCAGTTTACCCACTTTTTTCCTCCTTTTCTTCGATGAACTGCCCGTTTGGAAACGTGTATGGCTGTTTCTCTGGACTTTATTTGCTAACTGCCATCTCCAGAGCTGGTTTTACATGTTTAATTTTATTATGTTCAGGAGGCAACGTTGGCAGGAACGGGGCTATAAAAAGCGTTCGCTTCGTGGAGAGGCACAAACATGTTTTCAGCTGAATTGGTGACACTGAATATAAAACACTTCTCATTTACTCTTCCCCTTAAGGTTTGTTTAATGAACTAAAGTTTTTCTCATGACTTAGAGGTGCAGCTCTTTCTACCCATCCAGGAAGGATACAAAACATGAGGTGAATTTTTAGCTGTCATCTCTTGAGAGCGACCAGTTTCAGGAACATTTCTCCATCAATCTTGGTGGGTTACAATTCTTCTGCTCTTCTTTTTCCTTACTATTTCTCCTTATTGTGAGCAGCCAGGCAGAAAGGGACCTGAGGGTACTAATTGACAGGAAGCTCAAGAGGAGCCAAGAGTGTGGCCAGGTGGCCAAGAAGGCCAATGGCATCCTGGCCTGGATCCAAAGTAGCGTGGCCAGCAGGCCCAGGGCAGTGAGCCTTCCCCTGGCCTCTGCCTTGGGGAGGCCACACCTTGAGTGTTGTGTTGAGTTGTGGGCCCCTGAGTTGAGGCAAGAGATTGAGGGGCTGGAGCGGGGCCAGAGAAGAGCAAGGAGGCTGGAGAAGGGAGTGGAGCACAAGTGCTGTGGGGAGAGGCTGAGGGAGCTGGGGGTGTTTGTGCTGGAGAAGAGGAGGCTGAGAGGTGACCTCAGCACTGTCTGGAAGTGCCACATCAGGGAAGTTGTGGCCAGGTGGGGGTTGGTCTCTTCTCCCAGGCACTCAGCAATAGGACAAGGGGGCACGGGGGGCTCAAGCTTTGCCAGGGGAAATTGAAGTTGGAGATGAGAAAAAACTTCTTTGCAGAGAGAGTGCTGAGGGATTGGAATGGGCTGCCCAGAGAGGGGGTGGATTCCCCATGCCTGGAGGTTTTTCAGCTGAGCTTGGCCGTGGCACTGAGTGCCATGATCTGGTGACGGGACTGGAGTTGGCCCAAGGGTTGGACTTGATGATCTCAGAGGGCTTTTCCAACCCAATCCATTCTATGATTCTGTGATTCTATGAAAAAATGACTGTAAATAAGGAGATCTGGATTAAGAAGCCAGTTGGGGAAGGTACCAAAATCTGGATGCAGACACATCTTTACAGGTGGAGAACTAATTTGCTTGAGATGGTTTTGGGGGTGAAGACCACAGTTTGTGGTCTTCGGGTTGCATCAACACTGCCTGTGAACAAACAGCCATGATTTATGGAATTCACACAAAGAAGTTCTCCTGGCAGTGGGATTTTATTAATTGACATGCTCATTAGTGCTTAAGTAGACGCTTTGCAGGAGGCACTTCTTGGGCTGTGATGAAGACACAGATGTCTCTGGTGCCATTCCCTGCGTGGGTGTCTGGAGGCTGGAAGTGGTTCTGTCTCACACTGCTCCACCCAGCACTCACCTCAATGCTTAGTTAATTTTCTGGAGAGGTTGTTCAGGTGTTCCAGGCCATGTGGGGAAACTGGGAAGGAGCAGATGGGTAGAGCAGAGCTTGAAGTGAGATAATCTGGTTGTGCTGCTTTCTGTGTGCAGGTATCAACAGGCAGCTGGTGCTTCCTCAGGGGCTTAATCCCTCCAGCTGACCTCTAATTTGATGTAAATATTGAAAATAATTAGAACAAGGTGTTGTATGAAAGGCTGTGTCTTATGTTCACATTGTTGACTCTTCATCCCCTGGTGTAGCTCCTTTCCCACCACTGGCACTTCTGTGTCCAAAGTGGCTCCATCTGGAACAGCTTCAGGCTGGGCAAAAATCAGGGATTTATCAAATTCCATCACACCTGAAGGGCAAATTCCAGTGACCAACATCAGTGGCACTGCATGCCAAGAATGGGCATCACATCCAGGAGGTGCCACATGCCTGACAGACACAGGAGCCTTGGAGCAGAAGGAGGTTCTGAGCCGATGACTCCTCAAAGGCTGTCAGAATAACTGTTTTTCTTCTGATTTCTGTCACTTGCTGCCTCACAATTGAAAGGGAAGACTATTCAGGAGTGTTCACCCACGCCAGTGCCTGATCCTCAGGGCTCTGCAGCCACAGCCTGGGAGGAAAAAAGGGAAAGTGCTCACATGAAGCACGAAATGGGGGTTGTTAATGAGTTGTTTGGCTTTGGAATGTGGTGAGGTTATCAAAGTATCCTCAGGAAAGAAGGCAAATGAATTTCCTGTGCATCAAAATAATTTGGAGCCAGGGGGTTAATGGAAGATTCTCAAAATAAGGGGCAAGATGCAGATGACAGAGCCCTGAAATTCAGCTCAGAAGTGGAGCCTTTTCATGCTGCAATGATGCAGCTCAGGCACTTGTAGGGATGGGATTAAACACAGAGCAAGGTAACGATTGGGAAAGGCTTTTCATTTGGTTTTGGTGGAATTTGCAGCCTCCTGAGTACGACTTGGAAAGACAGTTCAGTTCTCACCAACATTATTGGATCTTAACTCAGAATTACTGAGTAATAATGGTGAGTTACAGATTAACTGTGTCAAAGCTGAACCCAGAATTCAGTTGAAGTCTCATGATTTGGGCTTACCTGTCCATGTGACTCGCAAAACTGCTCTAAAACTCAGAATGCAACAGCAATTCATTCTTTTATTGGATGAAAGGGGGGCAAAAAAAGATGCCAAAGGCTACCCACAAACCAAACCTTGCAGAGCACAGATAAAATCTGATCTGAACACCAGTGATTATATTTTTAGGAGGATGAGTGTTCTGACTGAAACGCAGCAATCTGTCACTTGGCCTTTCTGTGACATTCAGTGCATTGAAATTCCCAGGGGAAGTTGCTTTTTGACATGCTGAGTTAACTGAGGTACAAACTTGGGCTTTCTCATCACTGCTAATTGTTACAGGGAGAGGAAGAGTTGTTTGACTTTTGTATGCCAAGCTGGAGATTCAGACAGCAATTAATAACAAATTAAAAAGAAATCTATTCTTTAGAAAGGTCATCTTTGGAAAGAGGAGAATTGGTTGAGGAAAAGAAAGAACTTTCAATCTGAGCTGTGGCAGGGTAGTGATTGTGCTGAATTCTGGTTGTCCCATCCCTGGGAGTGTCCAAGGCCAGGTTGGACAGGGCTTGGAGCAACCTGGGATGGGATGGGATGAGTTTTAAGGTGCCTTCAACCCAAACAATTCTAGAATTCTGTGATTCTACAGAGTCCTTCCTGGGGTTGTCAAGCCCTCCTTGCAGTGGCTTCTGCTGCAAATCAATATTTTCCTTCTTTTCAGGATAAAGGCATTAATTTCAGTTCAGGAAGTATTTTCATTTCTGGTAGTTTGTTTTCTTTTCCAGGTGGATGAAGACAAAGCCAAATAATTACTGGTGTATAAGTCAATGTTCTGTGAAGAGCTGGAAGACCTGGCAACAACATTAGTAGGTGAAGAGTAAATGATTTAAAGGAGCATTTTAGGCAACCAGGAATTTATATTCTTGCCCATGAACTGGGATGTTTCACTCCTGGGTTTTTATTCTTGCTGTTGTGTCTTCAGACATGTAAAAAGCCAACCTGACCTAAAGATGCTGCTTCAAAACCTTTTCAAAACCTGTTGCAAACACAACCCTTAAATTTGACTAAAAACTGAACAAGAAAATGCTTTGTGTAATTATATTCTCTTTAGAATGGGCCACATTTTCTTTTCTTTCTGCTTATTTTATTACATGTAATCTTCTGATTGCAATTTTTTTACAGTTAGTTTACAATTGATTTTTTTTGATAAATGTAATTTTTGTTTCTGAATGGATAAATGAATAATCCATGTAAACTGTGGTAGGTGATGGCACTGGGACCCTCTCTGTAAAGCTGAGATGTGTCAGATCTGAAACTCTCTGTACTCAAGGAGTCATTATCTGCACTATCAACAAACCCATTTATTTTTAGCTCCCAGACTAACACGAGTTCTGGATAAATGAGCAAATGACATTTCTTGAGGCTCTCAATTGGTAGTTCAGTATCCACATCAGTGGCCTGGTCATGAAAGGCAGATTTCACTGGTATTTATCAGTTATCTGAGAGGTCTCCAACTCTGGCTTCCTATTCCCAGGAGTCAGATATGAATTCCTAGGCCTTGTGCTAAGGAAATACTTGGAGAAATACTTGCCCAGTCTGGGTGGTAGAGTAGTAGAATTTTAGGGTCATAAAATCCTGGAATGGTTTGGGTTGGAGGGAACCTCAAAGAACATCTATACCAAGGGATACCTCCCACCTGACCAGGTTGCTCCAAGCCCTCTCCAGCCTGGCCTTGAACACTTCCAGGAGTGGGGTGGAATTAAGAAAGGATAAAATAAAAGATCTCAGTCCATGGGATTACATTGATGTAATGAGGAAGATGTTTAATGGCTGATTTAGGAAAATACAACCGTGAGAAAACCAGGAGGAGGTTTCTCTGTCAGGTCTTGGCTTTTTCCATATCATGTATGGGGAGAAAATGAGCACAAGGCACTGACAGCTGGACCCAACCCCTGTAACTGAACCTGTGTGTGAGGAGAAGAAGTGCATGGCTGATCTCAGGAAGGCTTTGGATGCTGTCACATCATGTACATGCAGTGCTGCCTTCGCAAGGGGTTTAGTTCACATCAACACCCAAATATCTGAGACCCACAGCATTACTCTCTTGGCTTGCCTGGGCTCTGCCAGGGGTACAGAGGTCCCAATGCCAAACCTGCTGCCTGTAAGTGATGGGGAAAGGCCNCTGAGTGCCATGATCTGGTGACGGGACTGGAGTTGGCCCAAGGGTTGGACTTGATGGTCTCGGAGGGCTTTTCCAACCCAATCCATTCCATGATTTTATGATTCTATGATAAGTTGGACGGGGCTTGGAGCAACCTGAGCTGGTGGAAGGTGTCCCTGCCCATGGCAGGGGGTGGAACAAAGTGGGCCAAACAGTTCTAGGATTCTATTACTGTTATACACCAATAAATACATTAAATAAATAATATATTGTTTATTAATTAGAGAACTGATGGTATGATCATGGATAGCCCAATGCATGCTGTGAGGAAGTGAAGAGGAAAGCAGTCGTGTCACTTAGTCACCAGCTCCTTTAATTACAGACCAAGTTAGTTAGCAGAGCTAAATGGAGAAAATGAGGCCTCTGAGAAGGGTGCAGTGCACTGTCAAATCTCCTCTCAGCGCATGATAATTAGTAGGTAGGAGATGTGGTGCTTCCCATCCTGGCCCCTCCTGCTCCACGACCCACGGGTTTCAAAGAGGAGCAGAGGATTCGGGTGGAGGTGGAAGTTGTGCCTCAAACTTTTGTCTTTAAGCTTTCAGATCATGTGACCTTGTAAGAAGTGGGGACAGGTATATGATAATGTGCCCCAATATTGTGGCTTGCTGTGCAGAGACACCTCCTTCAAACTAATTTTCACACTTTAAAGTTTGCAAAGCATGTGAAGTGATCTGGAGCTGCTGTGAAGGAAGGCAGGGTGAGAAAAAGGTCCTGGTATTTTAGTAGTTCAGGAAGACTCTTGATAAATCCTACATTTCCTTCATGATGCCTTTCTCTTTCAAACTGCTTCTTCTGCTTGACTTGTTTTAATGCCTTGGAGGGGAATCACAATGGACAAGGGTTTGGTACCTAAAGGGGCTCCAGGAGAGGTGGGGAGGGACTGGGGACAAGGCCTGGAGGGACAGGACACAGGGAATGGCTTCCCACTGCCAGAGGGCAGGGCTAGGCGGGATATTGGGAAGGAATTGGTGGGTGGGAGGGTGGGCAGGCCCTGGCACAGGTTGGGCAGAGAAGCTGTGGCTGCCCCTGGATCCATCCCTGGGAGTGTCCAAGGCCAGGTTGGAGCAACCTGGGCTGGTGGGAGGTGACCCTGCCCATGGCAGGAAGGGTGGAATGAAGTGATTCTTCAGGACTTTTCCAACCCAAACCATTTTATGATTCTGTGGCAGCACTTCCCAATACAGGAGTTCTTCTGGTTTCTGAGTCTTGCCTTTTCCAGGCTTGGGGCTCCAACATCTGACAGAGGGTTGTCCTCACACTGAGGGGGTGCTGTGTCTCTGCACCCTGTTGTGTCCATCAGGATTGTGTTGAGTGCTGCTGCTAACACTTTATTCCATGACTTTTGGCCAACCTTTAAGCCATCCTCGTGGAGGCAGTGGTAGATAAACATCCAGAAGGTGACTGCAGGGTCTTCTGCAGTGGAGATGGCACAGGATTGCAGGAAAGCACAGCTATTTTGGGTCAGAATCAACCTCAGGAAGGACTGGAATGGAGGCTGTGAGAGCATCCAGCTCCCTTTGCTGCACTTGGGAAGGTCTAGGCTGTAATTCCACCCTCTCCTTGAGGAGCCAGTCACACCTAGGGCACGTGGCAGCAGCAGGAGGGGAGGTCAGGAGGCCAGAACAAGCTCAACTTGACTCATTTCAATTTGTGATGTCAATATTTTCTATATTTCTACATGTACACCAACTCTGCAGGATTTGGAGGGAAAAAAACCACCTTGGCTGCTTTAGCACCCACTTGGTGATGAATGAGGTTGGTCCAGGGAGGCATCCAGGCTGTGTGGATAAAGCCCTTTGGACTGGACCCTTCCAAATGCTCACTGGGGCACAGCAACACGATTTATGGGGCAAAACACGACAGTTTTATACCTTTCATCTCCTATTTCTGGGGTCAGACTTGTCCTACTCTTGCCTGTGAATTTGACTGATATTATTAGCAAATTATCTCGCTTTTGGGGCAGAAATAATGCAAGTCTAAAGTTTCTCTGTGTTAACTCATAAATGAGAATAGTATAAAAATTGTATTTTTTTGCTCCCTAGTCGAGGATTTCTTCTCTCCTTGGCTTTTCCGAAGGCTCTGCTGGGATGATTTGGGGTTGGTGGTGCTGGCCCTGGCCCGGGGGCTGCGATTTTTGGCGATCGGTGCCCGCTTTGGTTTCGATACCCCCGAACCTGCGAATTTTTGAGGCCATGGCTCCCTCGCGTGGTGGCTCCACACAAGCCAAAGAAAACCCCAAATTCCCTGTTTTCCCGAGAATATCAATTTTCACCTGGCTGTGCAAGGACCTTTTCCACTCAGAGAGGCTGAGAAAGGAGGAAAACATCCCTGAGCTTTTCTGTTCCTCGGTGGTCTCAAGGGCATCGTGTCACCCACCACTTCATTTGAGAAGGAGGTGCCCACCTGCCCTAAAATCCTTATTAAAGCACAAGGGACAACGTGGACCCCCATGGCAAGGCTTGGAACTGGGTGGTCTCTGAGGTCCCTTCCAACCCAAACCATTCTGGGATTGCAACCCCCAAACCCCCACGAGTTGTTGTGTTACACAGAATTCCACAGAACTTCAATTCTGGAAGGATCTACTGAATATTATTTTGCTAAATATAAACCCTTCCTGAGGTTCCAAATCAGATTTTGGTGCAGAAAACAGGGGGCAGGTTTTTAGTGTGGTGTTATAGGAAAATCAGTATTCCTAAGGAAAATCGGTGTCCTCAGAACAGGGCAGAATTTTGCAATCAGCTGCTGTTACTTCAGGAATATTAATTAAATTACATCAGTGTGGTGTGTTATATACAGAGTGAACTGATAATACATTAGTTATATATAAATATATATTATATATTATATTATAATATTATAAATATTATAAATATTATAAATTATATATCTCAAATGTGTTTTCTGTATATATATAATACATTACCTATTTATATAAATTAT
>VWZD01010023.1:51803-69420 GCA_013396695.1 Sakesphorus luctuosus | reverse complement strand
TTCCAGACAGTGCTGAGGTCACCTCTCAGCCTCCTCTTCTCCAGCACAAACACCCCCAGCTCCCTCAGCCTCTCCCCACAGCACTTGTGCTCCACTCCCTTCTCCAGCCTCCTTGCTCTTCTCTGGCCCCGCTCCAGCCCCTCAATCTCTTGCCTCAACTCAGGGGCCCACAACTCAACACAACACTCAAGGTGTGGCCTCCCCAAGGCAGAGGCCAGGGGAAGGCTCACTGCCCTGGGCCTGCTGGCCACGCTACTTTGGATCCAGGCCAGGATCCCATTGGCCTTCTTGGCCACCTGGCCACACTCTTGGCTCCTCTTGAGCTTCCTGTCCCTCAGTTCCCCCAGGTCCCTTTCTGCCTGGCTGCTCTCCAGCCACTCTGTGCCCAGCCTGGAGCGCTGCAGGGCTTGGGGTGGCCAAAGGGCAGGACCTGCACTTGGCCTTTTTGTACTTCATCCCACGTGCACCTTCATTGCCTGCAAACAGGATGTACTCAGTGTCCAGTGCTGCTCCTGCATGGAAGAATTCCAGTTTCTGTCTGTAAAAATCCTTTTCCTTACAATCCATCTGGTGACTCATCTCTTTTGTGTACTTAGTGGGCATTATCCTTGTCTTTAAAAGCTGGAATGTCTTGCAGGATGAGGCACAAAGAGTCTCCTCGTCTCATTGTTTCAGAGTGATAAAGGGAGTGTGTTTCTTTTTCAGATTTCATGGTTAAAGTTTGTATCTGTTTTGTTTTATTTTTATTTTTTAAATTTATTTTTTATTTTTTTATTTTATTTTCATTTTTATTTTATTTTTATTTTTTAAATTTATTTTTTATTTTTTTATTTTATTTTCATTTTTATTTTATTTTTATTTTTTATTTTATTTTGTTTTTATTTTATTTTAGATCTTTTCTGGTTTGAGGAAATTTCCATTTCCTCTCTCTTAGTTCCGCAGATATTGAAAGTTGCATCTACCTTAAAAAAGACTGAACTGGGAGTGTTCAAATAGATTTATTTTGTTATATATGTACATAATATCAGAGATACTTCCCTTACAGATTCCAAGTCTCTTTCTTTCTATGAACATACTATTAAATCCATAACTGTAGATATTCAACTCACTCTCTCCTATTCCCTTTGGGGTATTTTGGTGTTCCAAACATCCTCTTATTTTCCAGTATTCAAAAATCATAGAATGGTTTTCATTGGAAGGGACCTCAAAGCTCATTTCATTCCACCTTCCACCAGCCCAGGTTGCTCAGGGACATCTGTCACAAGAACCATCACGCCAAGTCTGCTCTTTGGGTCCATGGCTGTGGGAAAACAGACTTTGCACAGCAGGGAAACGCAAGCAGAACTTCTTCTTCTTCTTGGCTGCCTGGTGGTTTGCAGGGAAATGCTGAATCAGAATTATTTAGGTTGGAAAAGATCTTTTAGATCATGGAGTCCAACCATCCCCCAGCACTGCCAAGGCCACCACTGACCATGTCCCCAAGTGCCACACTTGAAATCACTCCAAGGATGGCAATTCCACCCCTGCCCTGGGCAGTTGGACCCAGGTTTGGACAACCCTTTCAGGGAAGAAATTTCCCCCAATACCCAACATAAACCTCCTCTGGTGCAACTGGGAGTCTTTTTTTCCTCCTTTATGTCCTCCTCCCACCCCTTGTTTTACTTCCCCCTTCCCAGCCCCTTCCTCTGCCTGCAGGCCCAGAGACTTCCAGCAGGGATTAGAAGGACTTTTTCCATCTTATTTTCAAAGTTATTCAAGGAGGGAGCTGAGCTTCAGGACTCGTTTTGGCCTCTTTCCCCCTGACATGAGAGTGTAGAGGGGATGGTGTGGATGTAGAGATGGGACCCAAGACCCTCCAAGCGTCCCCACAGGGCATCTATGCCACGTGCCCAAGGCCAGGGGTCACCCAGGAACAGCTGCACAGACATATGAGTTTCTGGGCTTACCAAAAGAAATTAAAATATATTTAAAAAAAACCCCAAACCCCACCAAAACTCTTGCAGTTTAGACAGCTGGTCTGGCAGTTGGTGATGTGAAGGCCTATTAAAATATTTATGCTATTTGTTATTTAACTTCATTTTCTTTTTTTTTTTTTAAAAAGGATTTGGGAATGGGCTGATTAAATAAAACCACGTGAGGTCGGAGGGGTCGGGAGTGAGATGTATTGGCAGAAATTTGGGAGCACTGGCAGCACAGGGGACTAATATTCTGTCTTTCACTCTTGCCTGATCTGTTTTCACTCTGAGCAAGAGGAGGTGCTAATAAATACACTGCAAACATTTTCACACTCCTCCTGGGTGGAATTTTGATGCAGAAGCTGCTGCACCAAGGCCTGGCTTCGTCAGAGCTTCTGAGGCAGTGACAAGACTCCCTTTAACTTGGCCCCAGCAGTGGAAATCAAGGCTAAAAAATGACAACCCCACCTGAAGGTTTCAAGGACACTTTATTTTGGGTCCTCAGAAAACTCACTGTGGAGGTTTTAATGAGGGATCCAACCTGGGAGACTTCTCAAGTGTTCAAACTGCAACAGCCCAGAGTTTGGACAAGTTTCAAGGATCATTTAATTGTTTTCCAACAGCTCTCTTGAAAAGGCAGAGATGGGAATTTGATTAGAGAAAAGTAAAAACAGTGTAATTAAGTTTGGTGTTCTGAGGGAATGGTGATCACAGAACCATTCAGGATGGAACAGCCTTTTAAGATCTTGGAGTCCAACCATTCCCTCAGCACTGCCAAGGCCACCACTGCCCCAAGTGTCACATCCAGAAGGCTTTTAAATCCCTTCAGGAATGGGAATTCCACCCTTGCCATGGGCAGCCTCTTCCAGGGCTTGGCCATCCTTTCCATGATGAAATTTTTCCTAATTAAAGGTTCCTGGCACAACTTGAGATAATTTCTTCTCTTCCCAGATACCAAACCAGACATCAAATTGATAATTTACAGAAGGGAGGTTTGAAAAACCTCAGGAAGAGAATTCATGTGTCCACTTGGGTTGTTGCCCATGTTCAGGAGCCCAGTTGGATGTGCATGTCCTTGTGGTTTACTGGTAAGGGGCACTGTGGACTCAGCAGGAAAAGGGGAAAAATCCCCAATGTTGTGGCAATAGAAAAGGTGTTTCCACAATAATAAAACCAAAAGGAACAGATTACCAACAATGGCCAAGTTTTGAAACAAGGTATTTCCACAATAAAATTCCCCAAAGGAACTGATCACCAACAATAGCCAAGTTTTGAAACAAAGAGGAAGGAGGAGGATGAAAGAGAGAGAGGGAGGGGGAAAGGCAGGACAATGAATCCCCAAATTGCTTCTTCTCCAGCTCTCTCCTTGAAGGACAAATTTCCTCAAAAATTGATGTAAATTCATAAAAAAACCAATGGTAAACTGATTAATCTGCAACTCAGCTGGGTACTTTGTAGGTCCCAGCACTGGTTTCACCGGGTTATGCTCAACTCTTTTGGCTTTGCAAGCTTCAGAACTGAGACCAAGAGGTCAAATGGCAACCTCTGTTCAGAGATGGTGAGGTTGGAGCATGAGAAAATGGGGTCAGACATGTGGAGATGCAATTAGCAAAGCTTGGTGTCATGTTAACCAGAGATAACATGCTGTGAAATTATTTAATGAGGGAAAACTCCCCAGATATTCTGGGAAACAAAAAGGAGCAGATTGGAAGAGAAGGGATGTCGGGGTGGTCAAGGAGGCAGTCTCTGTGACTTTGTATTGTGACTAAAACGGTGAGAAAAAGGGCAAATTGTGTTCTCTGCTGAGCTGGGGTCATGTCAGATGTGTTGGATGTGCTTGGTGAGGGACTGGCACCCACAGCCCTTCCTGACTTCTCCCTCCTCCAGTATCTCACTTTATTTCTGTATTATCCAGACGCTTTTAGGTCATTATTTGCTGTTTTATCATTTTGAATGAGTTGCTCGCTCTGGAGGGCTGCAGTTTAGAGGCTGATCTTTGTCAGGGCTTCTACACTATGGCAAGTTGTTGTTGGGCTTTTGAGTCCGAAGGTTTCTAACTTGTTCTCACACCGAGCTGTTCCCCAGACTCACATGTGTCTCCTCGCAGAAGCTTTTTTGGGTGCTCAGCTGGTTAGGGGTTTTTTTCTCTACCACTCCCCTGCATGGGTTGGTTCAACCATATTTGATACTAAAATCTGGTTTAAGTTTCAGGGAAACTCTTCCCTCTTGCTCTTTCCTTCCTCTAGGAAGGTTAAACTTGCCTGGAATGGTTTAGGTTGGGAGGGGTTTACTCACAGTGTAAAGGTATTGAAAACAATCTGGAGAGAAGGCACTTACATGGCAAGTGTAAATCTTGACTTTCAAGTGATTCCAGTGGAGCTACATCTCCTGGCTCTTCAGCACTTTTAGCCCTGTGAAATTTGGAAAAAAACCCCAATTTACAGTCTGAAGATCTCTCAGCATTTTTAATGGTCCTCCTGAATCTTGTATTCTTCCTTAATTACCTGGTGTCATTTAAACCCACAATAACTAAAGGGAGAGTAGATGCAAATCCGTGGCCTGGCTTGTAATTTTTGTTATCCTAATGGACAATATTTGTGGGTTTGCTTTTAATTTAAAATATGTTTTCCTTTTGTACAGAAAGGATAGAGAAATTTGGAAGGCTGATGGCCAAGGGAGCTGCTTAGGGAAAAAAAGAATTGCACTTTTTCTTGTGCCTTGAAAGAAAATCTCCTGAAAAAAAAAAGAAAGAAAATCTCTCAGGGAGCTTCATATATTTTCAGTTATGGTGATCAAACTGCTCTTTGCCTTTTGCCAAATGACTGAGGAGAACAGTGGCCTGAAACTGTGTTGATTGAGCTGAAAGAAGTGAACAGAAAACATGATGATGCGTGGCCCCGACAGTGCCTGTCTGCACAAAGTGGTGTTATGTGTGTCAGCAATTCCTGCACCAACCTGCCACAGGAAAGCTGAAAAAAACCCTCTGCTGATCCCAAGTGCTGCAGAACTCACTTGGAGGGGCTAAAAATAACGGCAGGCTCTTTCCAAGCTTGTGAGGAAGTGAAGGGAATGTGTGTCTGATGGAAGGGAGAAGGGGCAGGAGGGGCCCAGACGAGCGTTCTGGAGAGCAGAGAGGTGTTGAAACACCCTCAAGAGTGAAAGCTGAGAGAGGCATTTGCAGCATGTGAAGATTCTTGGGGTCCACAAGGGCACAGAGACATCGACAGCTTGAACTCGACATTCCTCCCAGCCTTAAAGAAGTTGGGATGAAATCAGTGACAGGAGGGGAAAGTGTGTCAGGGAAATTGTCTGGCAAATTGGCTTTAATCTGGGAACTTGTTTGCCAAAACAGGATCCTGCAGAAGGGCAGCAACAACCAAAAGGCACTGAGTTATTCCACCATTCAGGCTCCTCATAGTTCTCCTCTCCAGCTTCATTTTTAGGACCTGTATAAATAGAATTCAATCCACTGACTGCTTTGGAGAGGACAATCCATCAATATTTAATTTGGTAAGAAGGCAAAGGCTTTAAAATAATGAATGGAGTTCATGGCTCAGATGAGCCGTTGGGTTCCGTTATTAAATGTAGATGTATCATATCGGTGGCCTCGTGTTTGTTATTTTAATAATTCTAATTAACTTCGGGTAATTGTAGTGGATCTGCTGCCAACTATCCCAGCCATGATCATTACTCAGGGTTATTATTTTCCACAGTCAGCCAGTGAATGGAGGAAGTTTTATGGCAAACTCAACTTAAGTAGCACAAGAAGGTTTTCTGGCTGAAGAAAAAACGCCTCTCGGTGAACTTCATCATGATGTGTCCGTGTTTAAGAGCTGCAGAGAGACTCAGGCAATCTTTATGGTAATGCAGTAATTTACAGACCCCTGTAAACAGTATTTCACCCCCTTGTCCCTGATTGCTGATGATTAGTGGGATTTGCATGAAGTACCACAAGCTTTTTCTCCCTGACAATTATCCCAGCCCTCTTGTCCCTGTCTTTTTATGGTCCCACGTTCTTTTTTTTTTTGCCATGGTGATAATGGGGATAAACTGAGACACTCCAGCCTGAGCTGCACCCCACACAGAAACAGCAAATGAGCACATTTGGGGATGCAAAGAGGAATTCTTCAATTCATTTTGTTGCCCAACAAATCCATCGCAGGTCGGAGATGCCACTGAGGAACAATCCAAGAAATGAGCTTAGAATCATACAATGGATTGGGTTGGAAAAGATCTCCAAGATCATTAAGTCCAACCCTTGGGCCAACTCCAGTCCCGTCACCAGATCATGGCACTCAGTGCCACGGCCAAGCTCAGCTGAAAAACCTCCAGGGATGGGGAATCCACCCCCTCTCTGGGCAGCCCATTCCAATCCCTCAGCACTCTCTCTGCAAAGAAGTTTTTCCTGATCTCCAACTTCAATTTGCCCTGGCAGAGCTTGAGCCCCCCGTGCCCCCTTGTCCTATTGCTGAGTGCCTGGGAGAAGAGACCAACCCCCACCTGGCCACAACTTCCCTTCAGGCAGTTCCAGACAGTGCTGAGGTCACCTCTCAGCCTCCTCTTCTCCAGCACAAACACCCCCAGCTCCCTCAGCCTCTCCCCACAGCACTTGTGCTCCACTCCCTTCTCCAGCCTCGTTGCTCTTCTCTGGCCCCGCTCCAGCCCCTCAATCTCTTTTCTGAACCGGCCACGCTATTTTTGATACAGGACAGGATCCCATTGACCTTCTTGAGCTTGAGGCCTTTGTCGTTCCCCTTGGTGGCCCTTGAGGCTTCTCCCACCTTGGAGATGGCACTGGGAGGCATTTTTTCCATGTCTGGATTAGCTCTTCTGCAGCTGCAAAAATACTGCCCTATTTCAGCGTGGGAATTGCCCCAGGTGGCAGTTTCCCATCAAAGACTCTTTGCTGTCACTGCTGTTGCACTGCTGGGGGGCAGCTTTAAAAAAATAGATTTAAAAAACCCCACCCAGATTATTATAATATCTAGAACTGCATTTCCAATTAATTGATGATGTTGCCATATATAAAGGCTGGAAAGATTTATTCCTCTGCTATAGCAGCTTTTCCATGGGAAGGAACACTTGAAGACCCAGAGGTTTATGCCATCTGACTTTATTTCATTGAAAAAAAAAACCATACCCACAAAACTCTTAATTTGAGTTATTTTAACTTGACAAAGAAATTTTAAGGGTAAATTTCCAATGATCCTTGGTGTAAATGAGTAGAGTGAGTGAAACCCAGCACCAAATCCTCCTAGACCTGTTCTTCTTCTTGACTTAATCACATCCCTCAGTGGAAGGTCAGTACTCTCCAAAATGTTGCTCTCATCTTTTTAATTTAATAAGTGAAGGCAGGACTTGTGGAATAATGAGTTAGAGGGAGAGCAGGACATTGATAAGGACAATTAGGAGACTGCAAACATCCTTCGGTAAGACCTGAAATCCTGTGCTGGGAGAAGTGACTTTTGCAGCCCTTTAACGTGTGAGTGGATTTAAAGGAGATACATTGTCGATTTTAAATATGCAAATAGAAAATTCTCTAAGCAAATTGAATTAATCCCAAAAGAGTGTTTGGGGTGTAATTGAAGACTCTGGGGGAAAAAAGGGAGCTCAGGATGAATTTGGGGATGCAGCTGCTGAGGGAAATGTGTGTGTGACAGCCCAGGAGTACAAAGTCAGGCTGTCATCTGATGAAGTTATTAGAGCTGAGGGATAGTCCCCATTAAAACAACTGCTGATTTCTTCTGCTGGCTGCACTTTCTTCAAAGCACATTGTGTTGCTGAGAAGGTTATTGAACTCCTTCTGAGCTGCCAGACAATGCTCATCTTCAATTTGCCCATCAGAACATCCCCACAGTTATTTGGAGCGTCTTCAAAGTGGTTTTGAGTAGCTGGTTGAGATAATGGGTTCTCGTTTGATAGTGGCATCACCTCCTGGATGACAATGGCCCCAAAGAGAGCCCCCACCTCCCAGGGGTCTTCTTCTTCCTTCCTGCACGTCACACCAGCAAATGCCAACCCTGAGATCACCTCTAACCTGTAGATTCCTCAAAAGAAATGCATCCTCGAGGTTTTCTCTCATTTTCCCTGTGTTGTCTGCTGCAATTTGGTCTCTTAATTTGCAATTTGGTCTCTTAATTTGTTTTTGCAAAGGATGAGTTTGATTTCCTGCTCTCAGTGAGTGTCTGACTTTCAGAGGTCTCCAAGCATGACTGGCATAATGAAGAGTCTTTCATGCTCTGGAGTTGTGAGTTGGAGTATTAAGGAGTCCCCTCTCATTTAATAACTAAGATCAGATGGCAGAATTTCTTCACTCCAAGTTGCTGCTGATCTTTATCATCAAAGATGATAATGATAATAATGATAATAATAATGATAATAATAATTATAATAATAATGATAATGATAATAATAATAATAATAATAATAATAATAATAATAATAATAATAATGCTTATGAGGGTGCAGTGGAAGTGGAAAAAATAGTTGGAAAATTTAGTTAGTGGCAAATCTCAGCACTTTCCTTCTTTTGACACTCTACAAGACCCTGTACTTTAAAATTCTGTTGCTAAAGAAACATTTGGGATCTGTCAGGGGGTTCTTTTGGTTGTTGGAAATGGATGTGGGTGGATCTTGAGCTTTTTTTTTCTTCTTGAAGTATGGATCTTGTTGTTGTTTAGAAGTTGTTCATATCATACTGGTAAGAGTATTTTGTGTTTTATTTGGTGGGAACAACACAAATTAAAACTTTATACCCTCAGCAGCTGTAACATGGATGAGACAATTTTTCTAAGTGGGTTTTTAGATCCCTGATGTTCAGGGGAAATTTATTTTGGTCTTGGGTAGGGTCAATGAAACAATTCTGGTCTCTGCCATCAGTGCAAGTAACACATTTGCTGTTGTGGTTTGTACTTGGTCCCTGCAGGTAAACCCATCACTTCCCACCCACCCACTGCTCAGGCTGTTGTTGGCTGGCACATGGGAGGTGTTCATGGGATTGCTCATGGACTCACAGAATCAACTGGGTTGGAAGAGACCTCTGAGATCATCAAGTCCAACCCTTGATCCAACCCCACTGCAATCACCAGCCCAGGGCACTCCGTGCCACGTCCAGTCTCACCTTAAACACCTCCAGGGCTGGAGAATCCACCCCCTCTCTGGGCAGCCCATTCCAATCCCTCAGCACTCTCTCTGCAAAGAATTTCTGATATCCAACCTAAACCTTCCCTGGCAGATCTTAAGCTGTGCCTTCTTGTTCTACTGCCTGGGAGAAGAGACCAACCCCCACCTGGCCACAACTTCCCTTCAGGCAGTNTTGGGGTGGCCAAAGGGCAGGACCTGCACTTGGCCTTGTTGAACTCCATCCCATTGGAATCAGCCCATCCCTCCAGTCTATCCAGGTCCCTCTGCAGAGCCCTCCTGCCTTCCAGCAGGTCGACACTCCCTCTCAACTTGGTGTCATCTGCAAGTTTGCTGATGATGGACTCAATCCCCTCATCCACATCATCAATAAGTTCAAGTTGGAGGAGACCCCTGAGTCCATCAAGTCCACCCATTGTCCCAGCACTGCCAAACCCACCCCTAACCCACCTCCCCAGGTGCCACATCCACCCTACAAACATATCTGGAACCAAAGAGGTTCTCAAATTTGCAGCAGTTCACCCTCAACAGTTTATTATTATTTTTTTATTTCTTTCTTTTTATCTACATCTCAATTACACAGTGAGATGTTCTTTTTCAAAAACTTGTTTGTTATTAAGATATAAATCTCCTTATTTCAGTCACGCAGTGCGTGCCAGAGCAAGGCAATACAAGGAGATTACAAGCTCATGGTTAGATGTTAATAACAGGAACACAAAACATTAAGGCAAGTGACATTTACATAAGTATCTTGATCTTAATACATGTAATTTACATATGAAAATTTAATCACCATAGAGATAAACAGCTGCAATGTTTAATTAAACTCTCCACACAAAATCAGCCTGCAAGAAGTAGTTTGTCACTGCTAATTTATCACAATTCTCCTAAGTATTCTTTAAAATAAAAATGCAAAATAAATGACTCTTATTGATAATTTAACTTCTGGTTACTTTATCGTATTCTCAACAGGCTTTGATGATGCAATTACAATACGAAGATTCCAGGCTCATTTTCTCCCCATTTAGGAGACAAAACATAAATATCTGGAGAACAAATGGATTTGTTTACAGACTTGAGGGTCAGCAGCACCGGAGGACAATTTAGGCAAATTTAATGCCCTGCTAAAATTTAATGCCCTGCTAAGTTCGGGGTAATGTTCCCTCTCCAGGAGGAAACAATTCCAAGGGAAAATTAATGCCAACATTATCATGTTGGAAGGGGCTCCTCGCTCCAGGACCATCCCCCAAACCAATTGGCATCCCTTTGATGGGGTTCTTCAAGAAAATTAAAATCAGAAGGTTGGCTGAGTCCTCTTGGCAGCACAACAGCAAAAAAAAGGGGGGGGGTTGGTAATGGCAGGGGAGGGGAAAAACAGCAAAAAAGGGGTTTGGGTGAATTCAGGGTAGGGGAATAACAGCAAAAAAAGGGGGGTTTGGGTGAATTCAGCATAGGGGGAACAGCAAAAAGGGTTTTTTGGTGACTTCAGGGTAGGTGGATGACAACAAAAAACGGGCTTTTTGGTAAATTCAGGGTAGGGGGATAACAGCCAAAAAAAGGGCTTTTTGGTAACTACAGGGTAGGGGAATAACAGCAAAAAATAAGCAGCTTTTTAGTGACTTCAGGGTATGGGGATTACAGCAAAAAAAGGACTTTTTGGTGACTTCCCGGTAGGGGAATACGAGCAAAAAAAGGGGTTTTTGGTGAATTCAGGGTAAATAGATGACAGCAAAAAAGGAGCTTTTTGGTGACTTCAGGGTAAGTGGATCACAACAAAAAACGGGCTTTTTGGTAAATTAAGGGTAGGGGGATAACAGCCAAAAAATAAGCAGCTTTTTAGTGACTTCAGGGTAGGGGGATTACAGCAAAAAACCTGGGTTTTTGGTAAATGAACAGCAAAAAAGCGCAGCTTTTTGGTAACTTCAGGGTAGGAGGATAACAGCAAAAAAAGCAGCTTTTTAGTGACTTCAGGGTAGGGGGATAACAGCAAAAAAAAAAGTTTTTTTGGTGAAGTCAGGGTAGGGGGATAACAGGAAAAAAAGAGATTTTTAGTAACTCCAAGGTAGGAGGATAACAGCAAAAAAAGGGCTTTTTGGTAAATTCAGGGTAGGGGAATAACAGCAAAAAAAGGGCTTTTTGGTAAATTCAGGGTAGGGGGATGACAGCAAAAAAAGGGCTTTTTGGTCACTACAGGGTAAGTGGGTAACAGCAAAAAATAAGCAGCTTTTTGGTGACTTCAGGGTAGGTGGATGACGACAAAAAAAGGGCTTTTTGTTAAATTCAGGCTAGGGGGATGACAACAATCAATACCCTGCTGAAAAAACCAATCAGTTTTACAACAATGCAAGTTTTTATTTGTTTTATTCTGAATTTTGCGACGTGGCTGAAGGAAAAACTGAAGGAGTGGATTCATCAGCAAATGGAAAAATCACATCTGGGAGAGAGGAAAAAAAATTCCCCCCAAGATGTTCTACTTCACAAATAACCTTTAAATTGAAAAGGAAATATTCCCAATATCAGGAAAACCCTCTTTACCCCTTTGATTCTGGGGAGGTTTTAATGTGTTGGTGGCAATTTCCTGGCTGTGTTTCTATTAATTGCTTTGTTGTCTAATACATAAAGTCATGATTTGGGCTAAACCACAGCAGATTAGGCAGAGTTGCCCAGTAATTAAAATATTTCCACTCAACAAAGCAAAAGTGGAATGAAGATTTCAGGGGGTAATTTTGGAAATACAACTTGAGCTCCACAAGATCTGGAAGCTCTCAGTACTGAGAGGAAAAATGCTCATAAAAAAGGAGTTTGCAATATATGTATTGACATCTATATCTTTGGAAATGCAGAATTACAGCCAGAAAACAAAAGTGCAAATCTTTGCAAAAAAAGAACATTTTAGAATATTGTTGGTTTGCAGCCAAGAGAAGCGATTTTGTTGCGTGTTTTCACCTGTGTTTGCAAAGTTGCTTAATTCAGTGATTGCTTTGCTACTGTTAAGCAAGTGCTGTGAAAAATTAATTCATTATCCCTTGCTGAGTTATGTCTTTTAGCTGATAACCCTCCAAAATTCAGAAAAACAAATAGAGATCCATCTGTAAGTTATTCTTGCTTGAAGGGCAGCTTCTATTCCAAGTAGAATTAGACAATAATATTCCTCCCACCCCAAAATTATTTGTTTCCATCATTTTATCATTTTTTTTTTGCATACCTTTTTTTCCTCAACCATGATTTCTTTCCTAGACATGTATTTCTTAAAGTCTTTATTTAGGTTGTGGATGGTGATGCTGTGTCTGTTATACATTTACTGCTCCATGTTGGGGCAGGAGATGTTTTTCCATATGGAAACATGGACTTTCTCCTGTTGGATGGCCAGTGGATGCAGAGCTGGAGGCACTGGCCATCAGCTCAGCCACAATCACTAAGGATTTAAGCCATTCAGCATCCTGCAAAACCAGGCCCAGTTGCACAAATCTTATGGGGAGAGGCTGAGGGAGCTGGGGGTGTTTGTGCTGGAGAAGAGGAGGCTGAGAGGTGACCTCAGCACTGTCTGGAAGTGCCACATCAGGGAAGTTGTGGCCAGGTGGGGGTTGGTCTCTTCTCCCAGGCACTCAGCAATAGGACAAGGGGGCACGGGGGGCTCAAGCTCTGCCAGGGCAAATTGAAGTTGGAGAGCAGAAAAACTTCTTTGCAGAGAGAGTGCTGAGGGATTGGAATGGGCTGCCCAGAGAGGGGGTGGATTCCCCATCCCTGGAGGTTTTTCAGCTGAGCTTGGCCGTGGCCCTGAGTGCCATGATGTGGTGACGGGACTGGAGTTGGCCCAAGGGTTGGACTTGATGATCTCAGAGGTCTTTTCCAACCCAATCCATTCTGTTATTCTGTGATTCTAAATCAGCCCATACGTTAAGGATGAGCAAGGAATGTATATTTTGTTTTATATTAGGCTGAGTTTATTGCCTAAGTTTATTTATTATTGCCTGAGTTTATTTATTATTGCCTGAGTTTATTTATTGGAGCTGGTCTGAAGGGACTGTGGGAGGTGAGTCCTGGCCACTGTGTGAGAGAGAATGTCCTTTGACTCTCCAGATGGATCATGGAATCAACTGGTTTGGAAAATACCTTTAAGATCCTCCAGTCCAAGCCTAAACCTCCCAGATGGGTTTTGTCAAACTGATGTTCATCCTGCAGAAGGATCCACAGGCAGGATGGTCATTTCCAAACACCAGATGTATGTCCATGGGAAGGGTTGCTGGGTCTTAAGGCTTGTTTTTTTTGGGGGGGGTGAGGGCCCTGCCTTCCTCCTCCTTGTGAGGAAATGCCTTCTGTGAGTGTTGATGAGCTGTGGGATGTTCCCCATCCACACTGTGTGCTGGAAATACCTCAGCTCAGGCTGTCACCCTCCAAAATCCCACCCAGAGCAGGGGCCAGGCTGGACTGAGAGGACAAAAGCTGCTGCTGGGCAGAGTTGGGGATGCTCAGCGGGACGTGGGACTTCCCTTCTCCCTTGGTGTGGGAAACACTTTGCTTGGGGAAATCTTTTGAATTCCAGGGATTAGGTTGTTGAGCTGTTATCCTTGTGCATCCCACGGTTTTTCCTTAAAATTCAGGTGTGCAACCCCACAGTGCCCTGGCCAGAACCCTTTCCATGCCCTGGAGAGCCCAGGCTGGTGGGGGTGACCCCCCCAGATCTGCCCCTTCTGGTGCCACACACACTGCTAAAGAGGCATTTGTATCCCTCTTAAGAGGGGGCTTTGTGTTGGCTGTAGATGAATTAACTGCTGTGTTGATTAGATTTACAAAATCTTTGGGGATAAAAGTATTAAGGAAATACAAAATGATTAAAATCCAACTCTACAAAAAAACTGCAGCTTCCCTTGGATTTCCTCTTCTGGCTGGGAAACCAGTGGCAGCAAAACTGGGCTGTGAGTCAGTAAGAAGGTGATTTTCATATGTTTTTTACGTGACAGACTAAGAGAAAAAAGCTTGAAAGGATGGGACTATCAAGGACTGTCTCCTCTAACTGCAATCTCCACATATAAATCAGTACAAACATAAATTCAAACACTAATTATAATGCAAACCCACTTTATTTATTTGCCAAACACTTCCAACCTCCCTCTGTAAGTGTAGATTTTCTCCTGTGAGAAGTGATGGCTCCCTCAGGACATCTTCCCTCCCTGTCCCCTGATGAAGTCAGTGAGTTGCTGATTAGCTGCTGACACATGAAATTATGGGGGAGCAGAGAGGTTAATGAAAGGCTTCTCTCTCCAGCCATGCCCATGCTCTGTCTCCTGCATCCTCCTCACCTTGGGGTGCTCTGGTGACCCCAGTGACAAAGTCAGGAGGGAAAACATGCACCATGTCTAATCAGTGCTGTCTAATCAGTGGCTGTCTAATCAGTGGCTCTCTGTTAATAGCTAATTATTTAATAAAGGGGTGATGAGTTATTTGCAGTCCAGAGCTTCTCCAAACGGGGGCTGATCCAGGGAAGTGCTGTCCAAGTGTCTCTGCAGCGTTGCCATTAACGTCATTGTTGGATATCTTGGTGCAGGTGTGACTTGCACAGGACATTGTGCTTTGAGGGAAGTTTAGGTTGGATATCAGAAAGAAATTCTTTGCAGAGAGAGTGCTCAGGCATTGGAATGGGCTGCCCAGAGAGGGGGTGGATTCCCCATCCCCGGAGGTTTTGAACCCGAGATTGGTCGTGGCACTGAGTGCCATGATGTGGTAAAGGGACTGGAGTTGGCCCAAGGGTTGGACTTGATGAGACTGGACGTGGCACTCAGTGCCATGATCTGGTGATCACAGTGGGGTTGGATCAAGGGTTGGACTTGATGACCTTGGAGGTCTCTTCCAACCCAACTGATCCTATGATTCTATAAGTTGGAGGCAGGCATGGCCAGGAAGAAGGGCTGGAGTCACCAGGAAGGCAGGTTGGCTTGGACAAGTCCAGGGGGATTGTCTGTGCCCTTGCAGGTGGGGGATGGAGGTCAGCTTGGACAGAGATCATTCCCAGTCTGTTCTAAGGGAAGTGTTTGATCCCTGTGACTCCTCTGTGCTCTTCCCAAATACACTCCAGCAGGAAGTGTTTGATCCCTGTGACTCCTCTGTGCTCTTCCCAAATACACTCCAGCAGGAAGTGTTTGATCCCTGTGACTCTTCCCAAATACACTCCAACAGTAACATCTGACACAGAACCACTGATGTTACAGCTCCCCATCTCCATCTCTGTGTCCATAAATCCGATTTTCAAGGAGCACCTTTATGTTGTCCTTCTCACAGATCGTCCTGAGTTGGAAGGGACCCACAAGGGTCACCGAGTCCAACCTCTAGCCCTGCACAGGACAACCCTAAGATGCCACCTTGTGCCTCCAGAGGACGCTGTTGGGTCAAACTCTTCCCCCCTGGCCTGTGATTGCAGCTGCTTTGGGGCAGCCTGAGGAGCTGAGGGGTTTGTACCTCCTCATTTAAATCATCCTCCTTTCAGGATACAGCTTAGAAAAGATTTTCTGAGTTAGCACCAACATGACCTCAACATATGTCCTGCTTTCTGCAGGGTGGGGGAAGATTATTTCCTTATTAATTGCTGTTACAAAGTTGTTCCTTCTCCAGATGGACACAGTTCCACTCTGCTCCTTCCTCTTTGGGCTTTCCTTTTTATCACACTCCATCCTTTATCACACTTTTTGATGAAAAATTCAAACACAGCAAGGGTTCAGAAGTTGTTTTACTGGAAGTTTTGTTCTTAATATAAATTGATTTTATAATACCAGTCAGTTGTGGATGCCTTTTCCATCCATGGAAGTGTTGAAGTCCAGACTGGATGGGACTTCGAGCAACCTGGGCTGGTGGGAGGTGTCCCTGCCCATGGTAGAGGGTGGAATGGGATGATCTTGAAGGTTCTTTCAACCCAAACCATTCTATGAATCTGTAATAATTCTAAATATTCCTCTCTCCCAGCCCATCTGGAGCCCTGATGGACAAAGCAGATCTCTGGCCACACCTTGAGTGTTGTGTTGAGTTGTGGGCCCCTGAGTTGAGGCAAGAGATTGAGGGGCTGGAGCGGGGCCAGAGAAGAGCAACGAGGCTGGAGAAGGGAGTGGAGCACAAGTGCTGTGGGGAGAGGCTGAGGGAGCTGGGGGTGTTTGTGCTGGAGAAGAGGAGGCTGAGAGGTGACCTCAGCACTGTCTGGAACTCCCTGAAGGGAAGTTGTGGCCAGGTGGGGGTTGGTCTCTTCTCCCAGGCACTCAGCAATAGGACAAGGGGGCACGGGGGGCTCAAGCTCTGCCAGGGCAAATTGAAGTTGGAGATCAGAAGGAAATTCTTTTCAGAGAGAGTGCTGAGGGATTGGAATGGGCTGCCCAGAGAGGGGGTGGATTCCCCATCCCTGGAGGTTTTTCAGCTGAGCTTGGCCGTGGCACTGAGTGCCATGATCTGGTAAAGGGACTGGAGTTGGCCCAAGGGTTGGACTTGATGATCTGGGAGGTCTTTTCCAACCCAATCCATTCTATGATTCTGTGATTCTATAAATCAGTGGGCCAAGGTGGTGGCTCTGGAAAGGTGAAAACACAAAGGGAAGGGAGGAACACAAATATGGAAAGAGGTGGCACTTCATAAACTGCTGGAGGAAGGTTTTTGCCGACCTCTCCAGGGACCTGCTGAGAATGGTGAAGCATCAAAGGAACAGGAATTCCAAGGGCAGAGTGAAAACAGCACTAATTCCAGCATGACATTTGGGAATCTGGGTTTGTCCCTCACTTTGGGATTGGCCTGGACTACAAAGTTCAGGTTTAGTTTTGAACATTTTGAAATCTCTTGGGCTCTAGAAGGAAAACCCGTGGGTAAGAAAGGAAGAGGATGGGAAGGGAGGGATGGGAAGACTGGCAAAAAGTCTGCCTTCAGTATTGGGAGACAAAATTAGACACGTTTTGGTGTCCTGGGAGAGAAAGATTTGCTGGATTGTTCCTTTGCTACTTGTTTGTGTCTCTGGACCTTCCCAGGATGGCTGGAAAGTCAATCCTGAGATAAAACTTTGGAGCTGAGAGTCCCTTTTATCCCTTTTGCAATATTGGGCAAAGGAAGGGAATTGCTTTCCAGGGAAAGATGTGGGAATAATTCACCCAGGCTGCATAAAAGCTTCACTCTGCAACTCTGCCCTTAAAGGTGTGGGTGACAGAGGGTGGTGACGTGGGTGGCACCACTCCCTGGCAGCCCCTGGCTGTGTCCCAGGGGAGTGCCAGATGTTTGCTGGGCACAAAGAGACCCATAGCTGGAAAAGTTCCTGTTCCTCTTGGCTCTTGGTTGTGCCTGAGCTTGTTGTGGACCTGCTGTTGAGTGTTGGGCGGTGTTTGTGGGGGTGGTGAAATAAGTCCAAATAAAGTCCAAACAAACAGGGGGAAAGGATGTTTGCTGGTCGTCTATGATAGAGCTAGAAAAGCAGGAATTGTGTTTTATTTGATTTTATTTTATTTACTTTAATTTTATTTTGTTTTTATTTTATTTTACTTTAATTTTACTTTATTTTATTT
>VWZD01010023.1:9549-39486 GCA_013396695.1 Sakesphorus luctuosus | reverse complement strand
CCATAATAATAATAATAATAATAATAATAATAATAATAATAATACAATAATAATAATAATAACAATAATAATAATAATAATAACAATAATAATAATAATAATATGCACTCCGTTTCCTTAACTTTGGGAGACTCATTAACTGTCTAAATAAAGTTTCTTGCTGTGTTTGTGATTTGTGAAGCTGCTCAACACGTGACAATGTAAATTATTTTAAAGCAGCAATTGAATCCACATGATTTTTCCAGCTAAAAGTCAAGGGCCAGGAGTTCCCACTCTATCCCTCTGGGAGGCAGAGACAGAACCTGCACTTGTTAATGTCATGAAAAGTTAGAACCAGTTTTATGGGCCTTTAATCCCAGGAGCATCTGGATTGACACTCCTTGGAAAAGCCACACCTGCCGAGGAGGTGCCAAGAGCAAGTGACAGGAATGGCAAAAGAGTTTTAATTTTCTGTCCAGTCAAATCTTAGTATTTCCCACTCAGTTCTCCTTCCTCAGTAATCTAAATAATTCCCCACCTTGCTCATGATGAATGTCTTGCCAGTTCCTACTCAGTCCTTCCACTTTACACAACCTAATTAAAGAAAACATTCCATGATTGCCTATTTTTCCTCATGCATGACAACCTATTATTTTTTTTTCTGCCACCTGATTAGGGCTTTATTATCCTTGGATTTAGATTGATTTGCTGGGCACTTTAATAAAACACTGCTTAGTTTGATTTAAAGGGCTACAGGTTTCAGTCATTCACAAGTAACTCCCATTCCAAGTGCTGTGTGGTGTCCATGAAAAGGGATTTAAGGATGCCTAAAAAACTCTGAGGATCCAGGTGGGGTTCCAGTGGTGTGTGGTGTTAATATTCCTGCTCTGAGCAGTCAGGAGAGGACATTTTTGCAATATAATTTGTCAGGGGTGATAAATCTGTTTCATCATTTCTGTCAAGGACAGAACCCGTGTATTAAAACCACCATAAATATCTTCTCCAGATAAACCCCAAACTTTCATATGATTAAATAATAATACATTTATGATGACAAATTGCATTTACTCTGCGTTATCTGAAATGCAAGACAGAATTAGGTAGTTAAAGTTCAAACGGATGGAGATCAGTTTTGATTTCAAATCTGAGGAATTTTATTAAGTAAATGAGATTCTCATTGTTATTTTGTTATATCTACCAGTCTCTTCTTTCAGAAATATTACTTATGAGCTTAGATAATGATTAAAACCCAAACAAGCAAGCTTATACCACAGCAGAATGTAGTCTAGATGAAAAGTTCAGGAGTTAAATCCGTCGTTATTCCTGTCACCTTGTTGATGGCTTTAGGAAAACAAGGAGTGATGCACAGGCTGCTCTCCCTGTCCCTGCCTCGGTGCAGAGATGCTTTGGGGTCCCTCCAATCACACCTTTCTTAGTTATTTCTAGTCATTTGTGCATTTTTCCAGGAAATTTTCTAATGGCTGAAGGTGCAGCTCCTTTTGCTGCAGCTCCTATTTTGCAGAAAGGGACCTGGGGGGACTGAGGGACAGGAAGCTCAAGAGGAGCCAAGAGTGTGGCCAGGTGGCCAAGAAGGCCAATGGGATCCTGGCCTGGATCCAAAGTAGCGTGACCAGCAGGTCCCTCTGCAGAGCCCTTCTGCCTGTCCAGGTCCTTCTGCAGAGCCCTCCTGCCTTCCAGCAGGTCGACACTCCCTCCCAACTTGGTGTCATCAGCAAATTTGCTGCTGATGGACTCAATCCCCTCATCTAAATCATCAATAAAGATGTTAAACAGGACTGGACCCAACACATAAACCCCTGGAGGAGCCAGGAGCATGTGGATGTACCTTACACACCTGATCACCTCAGTAAATCAGTTCATATAATTAGTCCCAAGCTTAAATTTAATCACTGTTGCAACTGCAGACCACAAAGAGCTTCCTTGAAGGGGAAATAATATTTTTTTTCCTGTGGCCAACTAATTTCCGTGTGTTTTAAGTACCTTTAGAAGTGGAGAAGAAGGGGTTTGTGTTTGCATGAAGGCATCTGCAGAGACAATTACAATGAAAATAAACAAAAGGATCATATAAAAGCCAAGTTGGAGAGCTGAAGAGACTTAATAGCTATAAACTGGTAGCTATTAGCTTCTAATTACTCTCAAATAATTACTGAATAGAATAGTGAATGTTATTAGCTTGCTTTAATATTCAACATAAAAGATTGCTCCCAACAATAATTTACTGCTTCCTCGGCTTTAATATATACACGTGTAAGACTGGGCTGCTTTGTAAACATCCTTAATAAATGGAATTATTGGGAGGGTTCTGCAGAGGGGCCCTGCCCACTGTGGATGGTCTTTAAGGTCCCTTCCAACCCAAGCCAGTCTGGGATTCTCTGATTATCAGGAGATCAATAATTTGTCCTGAATTAGTGGCTTAGTTTATAGTACATCATTATTTTTGGAGATTTTTTTACAGATCTCTGCCCTTTACAACTGACTGAGTGTCCATTTTTTTTTTCCTGAAGGAAAAAGGTTTGGGTTTTGAATATCAAGAATAAAGAAGGTCAAGAATAAAAATCTGCTACAGTTGAGGAGATAATATCCAGAAAAATTTGTCAAGCCCGCAAAGGAGGGCTCTATTTATAAGAAATATATATTTTCCCATCAAATGTCCAATTTTAATATTATTTTTCAGTGGAATAACCAATTCTATGGTGCCATCATCACCAAATAAAGGAGCTTTATAGAGCCCCAATTTGTTAATGCTGCATCTCTGCTTGAGCCACTTCCCTTTTGAAGGCCCTTTCATTTTGTGCATTAAGTTCTTAAATTCCTATTCCTGTACTTTTCATCCAGCCCATTTCTGACATTCCTTAATTTTCTCTTTGAACAGTGAGATTCCCACTGGAACAGTTTCCAACTTCACCTTGGTGTCGTGTTGTGGAAGGGTCTCCCTTCAGTTCATGCCTGTTGCTGGTTGTGAATTTACACCTCATTCCTTCGCTCAGGGTATTTGCTCTAGATTAAAAGATGCTTTATATATAAATATATATATAAAAATGAAACTCGGAGAAGTTGGCACTTAATTTGTGTAGGGGAGGAGGTGCCCATGGGGTGTCTTCCCATGGCAACCTCAGGTGTGTGTGTTGCATCCTCATTTGCACACCTCCAATCCCCAAATTCTGATTTGTATTTATTCAAGATGAAGTCCCCTCTGGAGCTGAGAGGGAGGGCAAAGGGAAGAGAGAGAAAAAGGGGTTTGGAGCTTGGTGAACAACCCAACTAAAAGTGTCCCTGTGCGCGTTTTGCCTTCACTGATTTGTGTTCTTTGAGTTGACCTGGGGGTGAGAACAGGTAACTTTTTACTTTGCTGTTTGTAAGAATGAAGCCTTCCCAATGTGGCCAACCAGCAACTTTTTGTTAGTTGGGAATTAGGAAGTGAGGAGTTTGGAAATCCAAGGTGCTCCATGCCAGGGGCTCCGTGGCTCATCCGTGAAGGGACTCAGTGAGGTTTTGTTTCATTTCACTTCTCTTTCCATCTTTTTTCCCCTGTATTTTTGCTCAGAAAATGAGGAGACAGGCAGAGGGACAGGGATCTTCAGTTCTGGGATGAAGTGGGATGAGGTTCAACAAGGCCAAGTGCAGGTCCTGCCCTTTGGCCACCCCAAGCCCTGCAGCGCTCCAGGCTGGGCACAGAGTGGCTGGAGAGCAGCCAGGCAGAAAGGGACCTGGGGGGACTGAGGGANCAGAAAAAACTTCTTTGCAGAGAGAGTGCTGAGGGATTGGAATGGGCTGCCCAGAGAGGGGGTGGATTCCCCATCCCTGGAGGTTTTTCAGCTGAGCTTGGCCGTGGCACTGAGTGCCATGATCTGGTAAAGGGACTGGAGTTGGCCCAAGGGTTGGACTTGATGATCTTGGAGGGCTTTTCCAACCCAATCCATTCTAGGATTCTATGACTGTGTTGCACCCCAAGCTGCTGCTGTTCCTTGTAACATCCTGAGCTTTATCATGGGATAGAGATTTTTACAACTATTGTCTATCATTGAAAGAGCACCTAAACCCCCTTTTCTTTTTCTTTTTCTTTTTTTTTTTTTTTTGGAAAGGCTTTTGTGGCAGCCAAATTTTGGCCTCTCAAGTTCGTTTTCAAAGTGAGCAGATTGAAAATCCACATTGAAATGTTGTAACCTGATGATTCCTTCCTCCAACACTGTTTCCAGTCCCTGCCATTTTTAAACCTCAGCCTTGCAGATAATCACCCAAAAACATAATAACAACATCCTACAAGTAGAAGAAAACACGTTGGAAACGTCCTTTTTCTTTTTCTTTTTTTTTTTTTTCCTCTTGTAACGCCAGATAGCTCTTCCAAAATCCCAAACTGAATTGCTTTGGGGCAGATAAGCATCAAAAAATACATTTCCTGCTTTGGGGGAAGGTGCAATAAGGTGCTCCATCAGTGTAATAGTTCCCAGCGATATGCTCTGGTAGTGTTTTGATGAATTACATGATTATAGCTAAAATGAACACTTTCATCATGCCTGAATTAATAATAGGGGGGGTGATTTGGTGAGTCCTCCTGCCGTGTTCTTCAAGTCATCACTTCACAAGACAGAGTTTTAGAGCCCATCCTTTGTCTTGGGATAAAACTGGGATTCTTTGCTGCTTGGAAACATAAGGAGCAGGAGGGATGTGACAGCTTCAAAGGGGAAAAGAAAACTGATGCTCCCTCACCTTCCCAAGCTCATCCTGACTTAATCCCTTTATTTTTTGCTGCCTTGTTCCAGTGTCTGAGGCACCTGTGACTGTGTCAAAAAGGAAAAGAGCAGTATTTTTGTGTGTGTATGTGTCTGAATTTTATTGCAAAGGTTTGTGTTGAATTTTATTGTGAATATTTATTGTGGCAAAGGGGTTGGTTTCTTCCCCAGACAGGAAAAGAGGAATTGGCGCCTCAGGATGTGCCAGGGGAGGTTTGGGTTGGACATCAGGAAAGATTTCTTCACTGAAAGGCTTGGCAGGCAGTGGAACTGCCCAGGGAGGTTTGGAGTCCCCACCCTTGGAGGTGTCCAAGGAAGAACTGGATGTGGCACTCAGTGCTCAAGGTGGGCATCGGACACAGGGTGGGCTCTGTGATCTTGGACAGGACACAGCCTCAAACTGCACCAGAAGTCCAGGTTGGACATTTNGGACACAGCCTCAAACTGCACCAGGAGAAGTCCAGGTTGGACATCTGGATAAATTTCTCCACAGAAAAGGTTGTCAGGCATTGGAACTGCCCAGGGAGGTTTGGAGTCCCCACCCTTGGAGGTGTCCAAGGAAGAACTGGATGTGGCACTCAGTGCTCTGGGCTGGGGGACAAAGTGGGCATCAGACCCTCTAAGGACATAATTTCCTCTGGAACTGTTGGGTTTACCGTAGAACTTGGGGGATCAGTGTGCTCCTTTCTGGGTGTTCCAGCTTAGCCAACCTGACATTGACCCCACAGCAGCACTTGAGAGAAGCTGTGCACTGGTGTGGCCATTTCCAGGGTTCCTTGGGGGGGTCCAAGCAGGGCATTAAAACTTCCCACAGTGGGGATTTCCATAGATGGGTACAGCAGGGATTAAAACCTGCCCTGCTGATGCCATAATATGATTTGTCTGGCAATAACAGAAGGCTCTCAGTCTTTAGAACTGCCACTCAGTGTCTTTGATGAACAATCATTTTCCTTGGAATAAAAATAACCAATCTGCTAGAGATAAAAAAGCTTTGGCAGGTTATTGTAAAAAAAATGATCATGAACAGCACAACAAAAACATCTGGAGCAGATGTTTCTGTAATTACGACCCTGTTGATGATTATTCTGTGCTCAGTGGCCTTTGCTGGTGCCCTCAGAGCTGACTGATGTCCCAGGCTCGTGCTGGTGCACTGAACTGGAAGAGAGGACAGACTGTCTGGGACAAGGGCTGTCCACTCTGTTTTCCTCAGTGCTTTCTCTCCCTTGGATTTGTGCTGGTGGTTAATTATTATCCTCTCTGTTTGTATCAAATTGTAGTTTGATGGCATGAAATATCTCAGGTGTGCCCATGCAGAAAGTGGAGGGAACACGAGCGTGGAGTTTTCAGAACTCAGACTTTAGGAAAAGTGTTATTTGGTGCAAATGGGATTATAAGATCACCTTGTGGGGTTCAGTGTAGACACGAGGTGTGATATTATGATCTAAGCAGGTGTGTTGGTTTAAAGGTAAACTGGCAGGAGAAATGAACCCAACACAAAAGAGATTGTAAGTCAGAGTTACAATTTAATAACAATATTACAATAAATGCAATGGACAAAGACAAATAGGTTTTAACCCACAAAACCCAGCAGTGTAACCCAGCCCCTGGGGCACAAACACAGTGGGGTTTATTGGCCCCTGTGCTGAGCCCCACGTGGTTCCCCTGAGTCCAAAGGAAAAGGAGGGAAAAACCTCTTGGTGTAGCTGAAGGTTGCAGTCTGGTGAAGAGTGGTGGTAGCAGTCTGGTTGAAAGTGGTGGTCTCCTCCTCTGGATCCGACCAGTGGTTCCTCAAGTCCCCAGACTCCAAGATTATATCTCCTCAGGTGCAGGTGGGAGCACCCAGTGCCTCCCCCAGGGCAGGGAGTTCCACACTGGGGGATCTGACTCTGGGAGTCAGGGGGGATTTTGGAATCATTGCTGGCCCATGAGCAGAGCTGAGCCCTCAGGTGGGTGTGGAGGTGGCAATGACTCCCTGGAGGGGAGTTCTCCCAGCTCCTGTCTCACCTGTGACACCCACCTTGGAACACTCCCCTGTCTCCCAGGGCTCTGTGACACCCACCTTGGAACACTCCCCTGTCTCCCAGGGCTCTGTGACACCCACCTGGGAACACTCCCCTGTCTCACAGAGCCCTTTCCCACCCATCTCCCAGCCTGAGGGGTCAGGTGTGCCCTGGGCAGCTGCTGCAAATGGTTCATTGGTAACAGTTCGTGCGAAGTGACATGGAGGGTGTAGAATCCACAGCTTTGGTCACACCCACAGAGTGATAAACTGGTCCCATCTGCTGAACTAGGACAGCAGGAATAATGAATTTATTTCTTTCTGTTTAGAGAACCTTATGGTTGAATTTAAAAATGTGGTAAAGGCTGAAGACATCATAGAATGCCAAAATGGTTTGGCTTGGAAGGGACCTTGGACACCGTTTCAATCCAACTTTCCTGTCATGGGCAGGGACACCTCCCACCAGCCCAGGTTGCTCCAACCTGGCCTTGGACACTTCCAGGGATCCAGGGGCAGCCACAGCTTCTCTATCCAACCTGCGCCAGGGCCTGCCCACTCTCCCAGGGAAGGATTTCTCCCCAATATCAGAGCAGGTCACCTCAAATGAGAGCAGAGGAAGATCAGCTCAAGAGAACTTTCCATATCTTTCATCATGAGCTGTTAGAAATCTCAGCACAAGGTTCTCCTTCCCAGCACAAAGAGAGAAATGTCATTCAAACTGCATGACCACCTCTGTGGTCCATACAAACTAAATTAACTGGCTTTTTAAATTTTTTGTTTTTTAGTTTTTGGTGCAGGTTATATTGTTTTTTGGCACTCTAATAGTGTAAAACCTGTTAATGGCTCATGTGTAGAGGCCCAGCCCCAGTTTAGCTCCTGTTAAAAGGAAACAAATTGTAATTCTTAATTGAATTCTCCTATGGAAGCACCAGCAATATAAATTACAATGTCACTCCAATGAGGAGGAGGGGAAAGCCCTTTTTACAAGCCTCAAGATGATAATTTATAAATAAAGTAAAACCAAGAAGCCTTAACGAAAAATCCCCACGGAGTCTGACATTAATACCCTTTAGTTTTACTCTGATAAAATAAATCTTGCAGCTTTGTATCCACAACAGAAATCAAGAGACCGGGCCAAGCTGGAGCAGATGTGGAGGAGCTGAAGACAAACACACCCTTTCTTTAATTAAAAGTAAAAGGTGATTTTCTGGTATTCCAAAGTCAACAAGTAATTGCTGCCAACTTGATGTCAATCACTTTGCTCCAAGGGAGGATTTTTTGGTTGGATTCTTTGCAATGTAAAAACCAGAACTTCCAAAGCCACAATGGATTTTTCAGTGTACATTTTTGGGAATCTCAGATTTCCAGTTGCCCCGTGGACTTCAGCGGTTTAAAATTGCAATATTAATTATTTTTATAACATTATGGATTGTTGAGAAGGTTTTTTTCTTTAGGATGAGAGCAAGGATACTGCCAGAACTTTTCCCAGACAGAGGACATAGTGCTCTGTTTGCAGTGGAAATGGGGACCAAGAGGAAAGGGCAAGATGTGAAGTCCTGGAACCCATCACAATAAATGAAGTTTTCCCTCCTACATGTCACACACCAGTGATGGGAACTCAGGATTTTTATGGCCTCTGACTATTGCTAACACCCTGCATTCTAAAATCTTTATAAATGACAAAAATAAGGGGAAAAAATCTTTAAATGGTGCTAAACATCAGCACATTTTCAGTTGGCTAAAACTTGGTTGTAATAATGCCAAGGTCATGGGTTTAATTCCCTGCGCTGGCCATTGACTGAAGAGCTGGACTCGATGATCCTTGTGGGTCCCTTCCAACTCAGAATAGTCTGGGATTCTGGGATAGAGAGATGGATGGATGGATGGATGGATGGATGGATGGATGGATGGATGGATGGATGGATGGATGGATAGATGGATAGATGGATGGATAGATGGATACATGGATGGATGGATGGACAGACGGACGGATGGATGGATAGATCAGCTCAGCTGGTTCAAACTTGGTTGTAATCATGCCAAGGTCATGGGTTCAATCCCCTGTGTGGGCATTGACTGAAGAGTTGGACTCGATGGTCCTTGTGGGTCCCTCCCAACTCAGAATAGTCTGAGATTCTGATTCTGTGACATATTTGCCTTTTCATTTGTCTGCTTTGAGGATGCTACAGAGAGTGTTGAGATTGGGACTGATTTTCTCCAGAGTCATCAGGGCCTGGATTGCAGATTTGTATTTTCAAAGATACCAGCATTTTGTTTAATCTTGGGGTTTTTTTAAGTCTTAACATTATAAAAGAGGAATGTTGCCTTCTTTGGGGTATTTTCTGCATTGTAGGTGGTATGAACATGCACAGGGGATGTTCAGATCTCCAGGGTTGGACAAAGTGCCACCCTTGATCTAAACAATTTTAATTTTACCAGAGGAATTATGGCAAGGTTTTTTTTTTTTTGTGGATAATTTTTAATAACAGTAACACAAAAATGGCATAATCTCAGGTCTGTTTTCTCAGAGCAAACCCAGAAACCCACAAAATCAGTGAGTTTGGTGCAATGTAGAAACATCCAACCAAAATTACATGAACTGAGGAATAAGTGTGAAAAAAAGAGGAAAATTTGCCCCTTTTCCAGCTCTGCCAGGAGCAGCTTTACCCCATCGACAGGCTGGAATTGCCCACCGAGCAGGGGCTGGCACATGCCAGGCTGTGCCTTGTGTGGAGCCACTTTGGTGTTAACCATCCATGTGAAGAGTTACTAAACACTTATTTTTAGATCAGGCAGATGCAGCTTATCCCAAATATTCCTCTGGATAAATTCCTTGTTTGGAATCTGTTGGACTTTTCCCATGTGGTTTTTTTTTTCTTTGATCTGAAGCTACTTATGAGGCCTCCATAAAATGGTGTATAACAACCGAGTACAGTAAATTAAACATGATACTCATTGCATAAATACAATTATATTTATCAGCCTTTTATGACCACACAAAGCGTTTACCAGTAAGAGTTATTTGGGAGTAGATAATTCCCAATTAACTTTTACTACTTGATTTTTTTTTTTTTGCTAATTTGGTTAGAGTTAATTTTTCAAGTAAAATAAAATAACATGAAAAAAAAAGCTGTATCAAATAGCATCTCTGACTATTACGCTGGAGATGAGATATAATTAAAATGTTATGTATATGGGATTGCAGCTGATGGGAACCTCAGCTTTAACTCTTATTTTTTGCCTTTATTTGATTGTTGCCTGCTCTGCACAGATAACATGATTGAATTGCAGGAAGGCTGGAGAAGAGAGGGAAAGGAAGAGCTTGGAATAAAAATGACTTGGGGAAATCAAACAGGTCAAGGTATGCTGAAGAATCCTCTGAAAATCCTTCTCTGACCATAGTGTTTTCTTCTGCAAAGCTGGTGGCGAGGAATCCTGGACTCCTACGGATCCAAGGTGAGAGTGGCAGTGAAGGTCAGGTGTCTCTCTGTGCTGCTCATGCCAGGATTGTCCATCCCCCTGGTTATAAAAATTGTGATTCCCCTGCCCAGTTTGCCCCCAAACTGAGAGTCAGGCCAAGCTTGGGATTGTTTACTCCACACCAGGAAATGTTCTCGTGTCTCAGCCCAGCAGGTGGTCAATGAAGACTCTGGAATTGCCACCAAAGCACAAAGTTCAGAGCAGGAACACTTGGATGAGGGATCCTTCCCAGTGACTTCAGTTTTTCATGCTCTTTTCAGCTCCTTGTTTTCCAAGGATAGTGGTGAGTGAATGTCTCTCCTGGGACGAGGAACACACAGGGAATCCATTGACACCATAGTTGTGTTCTACTTTCCAAAGAAATCCTTCCAAGGAAAAAGAAGGACAAATCTGAAAAGCCTTCCTAACCCACTTTTTGCTTTTCTGGTTTTCACTTTGTCCTGGAACATAAGGCTTCACATCTGCAGCTGGAACTGAGGGCGTTGGATTTAGCCACGGGAATTCCACTGGAGACGTGCCGTGTCCTCATCTCCCTATCCCTACACCAGGAATAGCCTGACTGGTGTCCCAAAGAGTCCCTCCCTTGGCAGGGTTCAACATGCTGGTGTGGCTTTCCAAATGTCAGCTCAGGATTTGTCTTGGGCTCCAGGGGGAGGTCTCCACATCCCAGGATGTCGGGAAGATGCACTCCGGGATTTTTCATGGAGCAACATGAGATGGAAACACATCCTACTGTTGAACCGAACCTCTCTCCATTTCATCTGCCACTAATCATTAGAACACAACCCTAGCGTCGCTAATTGTGTTTAGGACAATATGATTTTCACATAAATGGGAACTCCAAGCGTTCCACACGGCTGGGAGATGGGAATTAATGGATTCCAGCAGGGAAAGGGGGGTTTGGCTAAGGGGAAATAGCAGCACTATCTTTCTAAGGGCAAGGACAGTCACAGCCCCACTGTTCATTACTTTGGATGTGTCACATTTGCTGCTGTGACAAGATGTATTACGGGCAAGGAATTTTACAGATGGAGAGAAATATCCATGGAAGTTGTTTAGTTGATTTTTTCCAACTGTGGTTTTTTTTTTTTTTTCTTTTCTGGGCTACCCTGTCCAACCTTGGGATAATGGAATTATTTTATGCCTTTTGCACTATCATCAGGCTTTGGATGGCTGCACAAAGGCCACTGGCAACAGAATAAGATGGCTGTAAAAAAATGCAAAAAATTGGGATTGGGGAGGGGGGAGGAAGGAAAAAAAAAAAGGTACAACCAATAACTTGCCCTTAAATTTAAAAGGGACTAAATGAGGAACTTCTGGACAATTTATCTTGCTGTTTACAGATAACAAGTCACTTTGTTTTTATGTGCTCAGTCTAGTATTCCATAATTTATTTGAAAGAAGATGAGAAATAATGTAGATAAATGATGAAGTGTCAGGGTCTGACGCTCTTAAATGAAGCTATTATGGTCAAAGAGAAAACGTAAAACCTGCGGCTCATTATGAGAGTGTTCGACTTGTCAGTTAAGTGAAAAGGCCTGGAATGATTTCCAGTTTATTTGTCATTGCAGTTATTAAAGCTGTCTTTTTGGTGCCATGAAAATGAATTGAAGACTTTATTCGGAGTAAATTTGTACTAAAGCTTTCAGATGTATCTTATGTGAGTTCAGTGAGGCAAGAAAACAGCTTAAAAGCTGAAATATTACACGAAGGCAACTACTGAAGTCCTGGAATGCACAGGAATATAAAGTCTGAGGAAGTTACACAAATAAATGAAGGATTTCATCTCCTGGGAAATAAAGCTTACTCTGACTATATTGTACACTTAGACAAAGAAATCAGCCCTTGTTAGTGGCAGCAAAATATTGTCTTTCACGGGCTTGTGCCTGGTGCTTACTTTTATATCAAGCTATTAATTCTGAGACAAGTTTATCAGGGAAGTGAGGATTCTCTGTTTCATTCTTCACAGCCTGAGAGTCAAAAAGATGTGGCACCCATGGCAAGATTAGGCTTTTTATGGGCATCATTTAGGGCTGGACTAGATGATCCTGGAGGTCTTTTTGCAGCCTCAATGACTCCATGACTAATGTGGTTCAAAACGGGGCATGGGAAATGAGGGGTTGGTGAGACCCCCCCAGGAGGATCCCTTTCCCTGATGGAATGATCAGAGCAGTGCATGGAATGGGAGATATTCATTGGGATTTTCATTCCTCTTGAAACACTTCCATGAACCTTGTGTGGCTTGGAGGGCAGAGTGAAATGCTGAGGTGAAATCCAGCCTGGCCTGCTCCTGGGATGGGGATTGTCACTCATTTTCCTGCCATCTCCTCTCCACATTATTCCTATTGAACTGTTAATCTCCACTTTAGGGAGAGAGGATTGATAGGTTTGTTTTATTTGGTTTGTCTGTTGCTCTGGATTCCTCTTCCAGTCATCCTGTGCCCCACCAGCACTTCCCATTTGCCAAGACAAATCAGAGCAGTTCCACCAGGTCTGCACTGTCCAAAAGGAAATGAAGAGCCTATTTTTTTCCCTTTCAAATTGAAAGCTGTAGGAGCACTAAACTGAATGCTTAACTCCAAGCTCCAGCAGTCTTAGAGCAGTAGAGCTGACACTTTATTGCAGATATTACAAATGTTATGACATGTCTTCAGGGTCAAGTTAAAAACAAAAAGGGTTCCACATTCTCATCAGGAGTAATCTGTCAGTTTTGTCATCAGATATTATAGCAGCCCTCGGTGGCAGTGTCACAGGCAAGGGTTTATCAGGCTTGGTGGTATATATGTACATACTCTGATTTCCAGGGCTTTATATCTGCAATAAAAATTCCCTCTGGGGTAGAACTTGGCATTCATAGCCCCAAGGGATTTTTTTAATTAAGAAAAAACAGTACCACGGAAGGTTCTCTTAAATTGATAAGAGCATACAACCCCCAAAATCTATTCTGCTTTTTAAAAAATACTTTAAATCTTTTAAACTGGCAGATTTCAGATGTTTAAGCAGCCAACTCTCTTGGCATAAGAGACCATTAAGAAGGACCCAGGAAGGGGAGAGGTGGCAAAGCAGACAAGTGCTTTGTGCTCCTCACGAGTGTGAGCGTTGGGCGTTTGATGAGATGTATAATTAGCCACACATCTCTACAGCTCTTGGTGTCTCTTTCCCTCCTGTGCACGAGGGAATTGGGATGTCTGAGGCACAAATATAAATCACTTCTTGCTCTCCACCCTTGACACAGGCCTGTGAAAAAGGGGCTCTGTGGTGTGAGCCCCTGGGAGGCACATGGCTCATCTCTTCCCTGCAGGAACACAGGACTTCATTTCCCACATTTTATTCTCCTGTTTCCATGATGGCAGCAACCAAACTATGCAAAGCATGGCTGGGATATCTAGAGGGGGAAAAACACAAAGGGTGGTGCAAACTGTTAACCCTGAACACTCCTTTATTGCCAAGGGATGTCATGGGGTTTGTCTTTGAAACATGAGGGAGGAAATCAGGAGCAACATTGGAGATGTCTGTGCTAAAAAAGGATGAAGGACCATCACTAAAAGCCCCATCATGATTTAGAGGCTTTTCTGCTTGATGGGGCTCTGAAAATCTGTGTTTGAAGAGCAAGAAAGGATCTGTCTTGGTGTGATCCCAATTTAATCCAGTGCCCAGGGATGGGAAGGTTGGACTTGGTGAGAGCTGTGAGATCCTGAGTGGTCTGACTGCACAATATTAACAACCCCCAGGGTCAAGGAGGGGCTTTGAGTTTTCAATGATGTCATCAGAGATGGGACAACAAGTTGTTCTATTGTTTTTGAGCCTCTGTAGAGGAATAAAAACAGAGTTATTGTAGAAGGGGGAAATGATCCAAGAGTTCAGAGTAAAGGAGTAATAACATGTGTAGAACGATAGAATATCCTGAGCTGCAAGGGCTTCACAAAGGTCATCAAAATCCACCTCCTGGCCCTGCACAGGACAGCCCCAAAATCCCACCCTGTGTCTGGGTAGCCTTGGAAAATATGTTTCAAACGTGGGCTAAACTTCCGTTGCTGATCATCTGCTCTTGCTGGCATTATTCCACAAATTTCATCAGGAAATATTGAAATTGTTGTTATTCTACTCTGTGGCAAAAATTGCTTAGTGTTGGCTTGTTTTGGGGGGCTTGGAACACCATGGTGTGCTTTTTTGGGAAAGGGGAGGATGCTGCTCCTTCCCAGGATCATCTCCACTGTCTGGTCTTTCTTAGACATCCCTTGTGGTTCAGCTTTTCTCACCAAATACACTCTGAGTGTACACAGGTATCATTACAAATAAAAGTAAAGTTCTATTTAAACATCTCTTACCCCGGAAATTCCTTTTCTATGACTTTTTTTCATAGAATCACGGAATGGATTGGGTTGGAAAAGCCCTCCGAGATCATCAAGTCCAACCCTTGGGCCAACTCCAGTCCCTTTACCACATCATGGCACTCAGTGCCACGGCCAAGCTCAGCTGAAAAACCTCCAGGGATGGGGAATCCACCCCCTCTCTGGGCAGCCCATTCCAATGCCTCAGCACTCTCTCTGCAAAGAAGTTTTTTCTGCTCTCCAACTTCAATTTGCCCTGGCAGAGCTTGAGCCCCCCGTGCCCCCTTGTCCTATTGCTGAGTGCCTGGGAGAAGAGACCAACCCCCACCTGGCCACAACTTCCCTGATGTGGCACTTCCAGACAGTGCTGAGGTCACCTCTCAGCCTCCTCTTCTCCAGCACAAACACCCCCAGCTCCCTCAGCCTCTCCCCACAGCACTTGTGCTCCACTCCCTTCTCCAGCCTCGTTGCTCTTCTCTGGCCCCGCTCCAGCCCCTCAATCTCTTGCCTCAACTCAGGGGCCCACAACTCAACACAACACTCAAGGTGTGGCCTCCCCAAGGCAGAGGCCAGGGGAAGGCTCACTGCCCTGGGCCTGCTGGCCACGCTACTTTGGATCCAGGCCAGGAGCCCACTGGCCTTCTTGGCCACCTGGGCACACTCTTGGCTCCTCTTGAGCTTCCTGTCCCTCAGTCCCCCCAGGTCCCTTTCTGCCTGGCTGCTCTCCAGCCACTCTGTGCCCAGCCTGGAGCGCTGCAGGGCTTGGGGTGGCCAAAGGGCAGGACCTGCACTTGGCCTTGTTTAACTTCATCCCATTGCAATCAGCCCATCTCTCCAGTCTATCCAGATCCCTCTGCAGAGCCCTCCTGCCTGTCCAGATCCCTCTGCAGAGCCCTCCTGCCTTCCAATTTATTTAAGTCAAACTTTCAGCTCCTGTGTGGAATCCTCTTTTACTACAAGGAGAGATATTGGGGTAAGATAACAGACTTCCTTTACTCTGATGTCCAAAGAAATGTAGGATTTGGGTGTTTTCCCTTTGGAAATCACCTCCTTTGGAGTTCTTGGGCTCACCACAGACCTGTCTGTAGAACCTCATCACAGCCTGTCAAGCAGTGAATTCAAGACAACATTCAGGCCAAAACGTTCACTTTTTTGGTATCCATCCAAAAAAAGTTCCCAAATTTCATTCTTATTCCTGAGCAGTGCCCCAGTGGTGCTGGCTGCCCTAAACCATGCCAAATTAATGGGGTCAACACCAGCAAACCCAGAGCCACCCAACTTAGAGCCACAGAAAGGAGTTCAGGATGAAAATCTCTGCCACCTGAATGTTCTCTCCTCCTGCCTGATTTATCTCCAATTCAGGCTGCCCAGCTGGGATGTTTGTCAGACCTCTGAGCTGACAGGAACAGAGAACTGTTGAGGAAACACAAAAGAACAAGGTCTAAACTCTGCAGGTGAGGAAGGTTTTCATTGACAGCATCAAAGGCCGTTATTTCTGCTGGAGAGTCAGAGGTTGGAGCCAGCCATTTGCCAGCCCCACAATTCCTTGAAATCCCAAAGCTTCCTCAAGGCCAGCTCTCCCATCTCCTTCCAATCCCCACCAGCAGCATTAGCAGCCAGATTTATGGCAATGTCCCTCCCAAGTTCCCAGCTCCATTCCTGGGATTTTAAAACTTCAGCTGCGACAAACACGCGGCCAGCCCATTAATTCTAATTATCACGGTTCATCTTCTCAGCGGTTTTGTACTCCGGAACCTTTCAGCGCAAATTAACGGCCCCAAAAAAGTGTATTAATTAATATCTGTAGCTTTTAATTTCTGTGAGAGTGTTGTCTGGAAGCAGCTGGCAGTACCGGGGCCGTGTCGTTGTTGAATCTTTGCCAAACAAGTGCAGATGTAATTTTGTTATCTCTTGCTTAGTCATTTACGCAAATTAATTTGAACAATTAGCCTTTTGTTGGTCCTTCATGAATCATGCAAAAGGGATCTGCCAAAAAGGAAAAAAAAAAACATGCCAGTTGACAAGGAAGAATTGGGTTAGTGCTGGAAATCCTACAGAAAGGTGTTTGGAATGAAGGACAACTTCAGGAAAGGTGTAGGGATTTTGGTGTTGTGTTTACACTGTAGGAGAGAAAAATTCCAAAAGAAAGGAAAGCCATAGGAATTTGGGAACTTTGTTTTGGATGGACTCCAAAAAAGTGAAGTTTTTGGCCTGAATGTTGTCTTGACTTCACTGACAGGTTCTAAAGACAGGTCTGTGATGAGGCCAAGCACTGCAAAGGAGCTGATTTCCAAAGAGAAAACACCCCAATTCTACATTTCTTTGGACATCAGAGTAAAGGAAGTCTGTTATCTTACCCCAATCTCTCTCCTCTTAAAGAGGATTCCACACAGGAGCTGAAACTTTGACTTAACATGGAGCATCTCAACTCCCCTGTGAAGGCGGGATTTGAACGACACCAAACTCAGACATTTCATTGCTCTTTCCTTAAATATCAAACTGATTTTTCATCAGATAATCAAACTTACCAGCAGACTGTGCCATGCAGAGACTCTGAGTGATGCTCTCAATGAAATTCTGTCCCATTTGCTGTTATTACAGAGTTTATACCCCATTATTTTTTGTTTCCTCAGCAATTTTACATACATCCTTTCGTTTAAATTGTATTGCATAAATCTGAGTTTTGTGATGGATATTCCTGATTCTCAGCCCAGCTGATTGTCAACTGCCCCTTTCATTTCACTCTTGAGACAATTCTTGTAGTTTTGGAAAGGAACTGGAAGTGCTGTAATGTTTTCTAGTAGAATTAAAAAGAACCAGCATTCAGAACCAGGTGATTGGGTTGATATAGTAATACTATATTGATGTACATTAGTATATGTAAAAATGATTATAAGGATGATGTATTTATCAATTCAGTTCAGTAAAACATCTGATTCTGGGTCACATCCACCTTTCTCCCTCACCCACCTCCTGCCAAACCTACTGAGCCACCTTCAGTCCTGCTGAATAGGAAAAGCTTTGTGGCCTTGCTGGGGCACTAATAGGATCCTCCATCCTGTTTTGCCTGACGTGTCATGTGCAAATGACCCCAGAATTCAATATTTCTTCAGTGGAAATCACACTCCAGCCCAAACAGGCTCAGTCTCTTCCTTAGCTGAGCCAGGCAGTGCTGTGCAAACTCCATCCCTCCTGCAGGAGAAGGCGTGGGGTCACTTTCCCTCAAATTGTTCCTCACAAGCTGCGATTTTTTCCCAGCCTGGATTGTTATTTCCATTTGTCCATTTGATTGCAGGGAAGAGAAGAGACCAGATGTTGTGTGACAAATCATAGCTATTTGCAATCTGTTGGAATTCTTATCAGTTCTAACCGGGGATCATTTGCTGATAGCTGATCCCGCACTCACTCCTGCACGTGCATCCCTTAGATGTCCTGCTGGAAGCTGTGGATCTATCCCTGTGCCCAAATTAACCACACCCCATGGGTCCTTGTGGGAATGTTCATGGTGGGGAACATGCTGGGACGTGGAACTCGGCACATCAATGCTTGTTATTGCACCGCGTAGCTTGAAATCACTGTGTGGGTTTTATTATACCAGGGCTCAGAAGGTGATCCTGCAACAGAGTGATGCAATTTTGTTTGCTAAGTCAGCATTCACAACAAACAGTCTGTGCTGGTTTAAAGGTAAACTGGCAGGAGAAAGGAACCCAACACAAAAGAGATTATAAGTCAGAGTTACAATTTAATAACAATGTTATAATAAATGCAATGACATAAAGAGAAATTGGTTTTGCCCCACAAACCCAGCAGTGTAACCCAGCCCCCTGGGGCACAAACACAGTGGGGTTTGCTGGCCCCTGTGCTGAGCCCCACGTGGTTCCCCTGAGTCCGAAGTAAAAGGAAGTGAAAAACCTGTTGGTGCAGATGATGGCACAGTCTGGTGGAGAGTGGTGGCCTCTTCCTGTCGAGGGTCTGCTCCTCCTCTGGGTCTGACGAGTGGTTCCCCAAGGTCTTCAAACCCCCAGATTATGTACTTTCAGGTGCAGGTGGGAGCACCCAGTCCCTCCCCCAGGGCAGGGAGTTCCAGACTGTGTGATCTGACTCTGTGAGTCAGGGGGGATTTTGGAATCATTGCTGGCCCATGGGCAGACATGACCCCTCAGGTGGGTGTGGAGATACCAACAACTCCCTGGAGAGCAGTTATCACAGCTCTTATCTCACAGGTGTCTTTCCCACCCAGCTCCCAGCCTGAGGGGTCAGGTGTGCCCTGGGCAGCTGCTGCAAATGGTCCATTGTTCTTGGGAAATGAAATGAGGGTGTAGAATCCACAGCTTTGATCTCGCCCACACAATGACAAACTGGTCCCACCTGCTGAACTGGGACATAGTCCCTTCTCTGGAGTGCACCAAGACCCAGCCCTGTTATCCAGCTGGTTTTAGGGGCTGTGGCTAATCAGGGAAGTGCTCTCTGAGAAGAACAGAGTTAGCTCCTCTGCAATTGAAAGGATCAGTAGTGAACTTGGCTGGAGTTTGATTAATGGCATATTAAAATCAGGGGCTCCATGGTGAGTGCTGGATAAGGAGTTTGGGGCAAATTACTTGGTTACTAGGAAACCTTTACATTTTAATCATAGAGGCACTTCAGCATCATTAGGAACTGCAAAAGACAATGGGCCCTGGGAGGAAGTTGTGTGGATTGCTGTGCTTTTCAGCCTCTTCTCCTCTGGGGCTGTTGAGTGGTGCAGGGGCTGCAGTCGAGGGTTCTCCTGCTCCCCAAGCCTCTGATTGCTGTTGTTATAATTTAATATTATCCAGTTCTTTGTGATCATGGAAATCAGATGAGTTCCTTGCAAAAGATGGGAGGTTTTAGCATAAGAAAATAGTTTAAGAGGTCAATTTGTCTGTGCTGTTTGGCTGCAGAGCAGAGGGAGGAGGAGGCTGTAACTCAGATTTAGAACTAGTGGAAGTAGAGAAACAGGCTCTTGTACACATGTTTATTGTTTGATGTGATAATAATGTGAATCTCAAACGTGTATTTACACATCACTTGGAAACCCATTCTTGTGCATGTCTGTGGTGTGTATGGGTTCATGTATGTAGCGCCCATGGTGCATGTATATATAAATATATATATATTTATAGAGATGGGAGGTGCTGTATAGCACTTCATGGGGGTGTCTCTCCTGGGTGACAGACCCAGTTCCAACAAGTGCTGTCAGAACTGACACACTCAGGTCCTGCCCCCACAGCTTTTGTTCCTGTCTGGGTGTTTGGAGCAACCCTAAGGATGTCAGGGTCTCGTCTCCAGTGTCATGGAACAGACTGGAAATACCCAACACACCCAAAGGGACAGCAAGGGCCATCACACTCAGTCCCAGCTTTTCTAGGGATGAATTTGGCTTCATGAAGTGACCACTCTAATTTCATAGAATCATAGAATGGATTTGTGCTGGAGAAGAGGAGGCTGAGAGGTGACCTCAGCACTGTCTGGAACTGCCTGAAGGGAAGTTCTGGCCAGGTGGGGGTTGGTCTCTTCTCCCAGGCACTCAGCAATAGGACAAGGGGGCACGGGGGGCTCAAGCTCTGCCAGGGCAAATTGAAGTTGGAGATCAGGAAAAAATTCTTTGAAGAGAGAGTGCTGAGGGATTGGAATGGGCTGCCCAGAGAGGGGGTGGGTTCCCCATCCCTGGAGGTTTTTCAGCTGAGCTTGGCCGTGGCACTGAGTGCCATGATCTGGTAAAGGGACTGGAGTTGGCCCAAGGGTTGGACTTGATGATCTGGGAGGTCTTTTCCAACCCAATCCATTCTGTGAGTCTGTGATTCTAAATACAGCCAATTCATGTGTTCAGAACAGGGGAAATACTCAAAGACGATTAAAAAATCTACTTTTATTTACAGTGCAAGCCTTTCATTTCACCCAGTATCAGGTCATTCTGGATACCTACTGCTACAAAATAAGCAGAATATTTCAGAGTATTATTTCAGAAATACTCACACACTTCAGAAATTGTTTTGATGTGCAGGATTTTAACTGTATATTATGACATAGTTTTGTGTGTTTATGGCCAAATAAAAGTAGGACCATTTTCCCAGTGGTGTCCAACATCCTGTGGTTCCAGCCACCTCATTTTAGGTTTGCACACCCTCTTTGTGAGCTTAAAACTGCACAAGAATTTAAGGCTTCTAAAAATGTGACGCTTATCTAAAGCAGTTTAGATTTGCCTTCTGAGCCTCACACAGGAGGAGTCAACGTGTTTCAGATTGCCAATAAAAATTAATGCAAAGTTGGAGTCTGTATTTCATTTCAAAAGTACAGGAAGGAGTGGAAGTGGTTTTTAGTTGTCTCTATAGCCCTGGAGGGCTCCTGGGTATTGTGGAGGTGTCTGAGCACTGGCATGTGCTTGGCAGCTCCATCTCCAGCCTCCCAGCCCAGGTCCCATCCCAGTGTGGCCCTGGGCAGTGCTTGACTCCAGCCTGGCACTGAGGAGGCTCCAGGAGGTGTTCTCAGGCCCTGGGGACCCAGGTGGGTCATGTTTGAGGGGCAGGGGCTGAATTTCTGCCTGGTGGCAAGGGCTGGAGACAAGGGGCCAGTCCACGGCACATGTTTTTTTTTTCTTTTTATAATTATGGCAATTCATAGCTTATTTTTCATTTATCTCTTCTCTTCTCTTCTCTTCTCTTCTCTTCTCTTCTCTTCTCTTCTCTTCTCTTCTCTTCTCTTCTCTTCTCTTCTCTTTTCTCTTCTCTTTTCTCTTCTCTTTTCTCTTCTCTTTTCTCTTCTCTTTTCTCTTCTCTTTTCTCTTCTTCCCTCTTCCCTCCTCTTCCCTCCTTCGTTCCTCTTCCCTCTTCTTCCCTCTTTTTTCCTCTTCTTTTCTTCCCTCTTCTTTCTTCCCTCTTCTTCCCCCTTCCTCTCCTTTTCTATTTATATCTGTCCCGGTTTTGATGGGATACAGATAATTTTCTTCCTGGTACGTGTCCCAGTGCTGTGTTTTTTGATCTCAGATGAGGATGGTGCTGATAACACCCTGATGTTGCTCAGCAGTGCTTACCCTAAATCCAGGATTTCCCACTTTCCCATGTCCTGCCACCAGGGAGCTGCACAAGGAGCTGGGAGAGCTGTCCCAGGGGAATATTCCATATGGTAGAACGTCATTCCCAGTATATAAACTGGGAAGAGTTGGCTGGGAGGGGGTGATCAGCAGTCAGGGGATGGTGAGAAGTCATATTGGTTTTATCCCTCTTTATCTCCTTGTTATCTCCCTTTTCATTACTATTATTATTATTAATATGATTATAATAATGGATTTCAATTATGACCCTGTTCTTATCTCACCCCACAGGTTTTACCTCTTTCCAATTCTCCTCCCCATCCCATGGGGAGGGAGTGGATGAGCAGGATCCTGAGTTGCTGGCTGGGGTTAAACCACAACAATCTCAATTTCTTTGTCTTCCTTTGTCACCACATCACTGGGAAAAGAGAGAAATCAGGAGGAGAGTTTGATTAAAGATCCATCACGAATTAATGAACAAAACTGCCATCCCAGCACTTCATGCTGGAAGGGAACATTTTAAAAAATCATGAAGTGAAGCATAAGGACACTAGAAAAGTTTGGATTGGGGAATAAAAATTATTTGGGAGACTGTGTGCTAATCAACAGCAAATGGAAGGATCCCTCAGGCTGAAAGGACAGGAATGACTTGTGTTTTTTATACTGGAGTTTTTCAATCAGCACTTTCTGAACATTCCTCATTATGATAATGGTGATGGGATTAATTATCACCATGAGAACGAGGGATAATGGCACTTTGAACTGTATTTGTCACCACATGCCACGGACTGTTCCTTGTTTTTACTCTCTCCAGGACCTGTGTGTGTTGAGCGGCTCTGCCTTTGGCACCAAAAATGGACCAGGTGGGCAGGAGATGCCAAAGGAGGACAAACACCCACTGGGCAGTGTCCCTACCTAAGGTATCACCAGGAAAATAATCGAAATCACCCCTTGGGATTAACATTCAGCTGAAGTAAATCCTTTAAAGATGATGTGGAAGTGAAAATATGTGATTGCTCCCCAAGAAATAATATTCTCACATAAGTCAAATTTCCAAAGGCCACTTGCAAAACTGTTAAGGGAAAAAAGTTTGGTTTAACCCATGTTGGAGAAGGAACATAAAGCAAGGAATAAATCCATGAATCCCAGTGTTTCCCAGGGTGGGGAGGCTCACACAGCTAAAGGCAGGTTAAGCACTGACAATATTGTTTGGGTTTTGGGAGCTGTGTCCAATGAGTGTTTTAGAGAAGCATCCAAAGAGAAAGTGAAAAGATATAGTAATAAAATCATAGAATCACAGAATCACAGAATGGATTGGGTTGGAAAAGACCTCCCAGATCAGCAAGTCCAACCCTTGGGCCAACTCCAGTCCCGTCACCAGATCATGGCACTCAGTGCCACGGCCAAGCTCAGCTGAAAAACCTCCAGGGATGGGGAATCCACCCCCTCTCTGGGCAGCCCATTCCAATGCCTCAGCACTCTCTCTGCAAAGAAGTTTTTTCTCATCTCCAACTTCAATTTGCCCTGGCAGAGCTTGAGCCCCCCGTGCCCCCTTGTCCTATTGCTGAGTGCCTGGGAGAAGAGACCAACCCCCAGCTGGCCACAACTTCCCTGATGTGGCACTTCCAGACAGTGCTGAGGTCACCTCTCAGCCTCCTCTTCTCCAGCACAAACACCCCCAGCTCCCTCAGCCTCTCCCCACAGCACTTGTGCTCCAGTCCCTTCATGCTGTGATCCTGCCTTGGCTTGGGATGTCCAGCTTTACAATCCAACTCTTCCTAAGTCACAGTCACAGCATGGATAATTCTGATAAAAAGAGGTAATTTCATAACTTCTTATTCCCCTGCATGCACCTGATAAATTTGCTGACAAAAAAACCTCACCTTGTATTTTATTTTGTATAAAGTTTTATTGTGTGTCTACTACTCATGTGACTTCCAGAAACCATTTTTGGGCTGAAAACCTTAAAATTTGTTACAATTTGTTTCCATGCAAATGGTTGCCCCTGTGGAAGAAACTCTCTGGAACTTCTCACCTTGTAATTCAATGTATTCAAGGGATATAGAAGCACTTCTAGTGCTGTTTGGTCTCTCTCACTATCCCAAATAATTAAGCTAAAAGTGACATCCACATACTCAGCTTTCATAATGTTATCTGGTTAATAAACAATAACCACCTCAGTAAATCAAAATTAAATGCCTACTTATGGCAGTGTGAGTTTAGAACCCTCCTGCCTGGAGACTTCCCATTGATTGATTCTTTAAATATTGCACTGACATATGAAGATCAGGGAGAAAAAAAATAGCTCAGGAGCAGCTTTGTCTTTTGTTTTAGAGGTGAAGTTTTGCCCCATTGGTTCACTGGAGAGGAAAAAGCTCCACAGAGTTTCTTGGTGGCTGAAATCCAGCTGTGGGAAGGGGTGGGTTGTCCTCCAGACAGGGCTGGAGAGGGAAAGAGCAATGTATCACTTCCTGAATTTATTATAATAATTTATTTAGTATTTTGTAAATGATATATTTATTATTTTGTGGATAATTAATGTTCCTGCTGGAACTGCCCCAAAAAAGGTACTGGAAGGTTCAGTAAAAGTGAAGAAATAAAATACCTGCAGGGGGTTGGAATCAGGGAGAGGCATCCTTCTTCTGCAAAATACCTCTGCAGGAGAAAATTAGGCACTTAATTCCCAAGAAGATTCACAAAGTCCTGTTTTTCTGGTGGAATTCCCGGTGAGCAACACCCAAACAATGTGACAATCCTCAGCTTTAGGTCACAGGTGACATTTCAAAAGATGAAGCAGTTTCCAAGCTATTCTTTTTAGGGTGAAGCTTTCCAGCCATTCCAGCTCCACCAGACTATTTTGGCTGCCTCCCTGATACTTAATAAAAAATGTACTTCCTATTTAACAAATCTGTAGTTTTCTAGTGCAGTGAAACCAATCCTTGGGGAGATGTATATATTCGTATTATATTATTTTTTAGAACCCCATTTCTCCCAAACTTCCAGATGCACAGCCAGTTTCACCTCTTCAGAACTGAACTTGTCAGCTATTCCAGTGTTTCTCACATGTCCAAATTCATAATTTTCCCATTTTATACTCATTAAGCTGTAGCAGACGTTGCACAAAGTGTTGATGACATGAAGGCCAAGTGATCAGTCCATGGAGTTGTAGGTGAGTAAGTGAAGGAATGTCCAGGACTGGGAAGGCAGATGATTAGTAGAATGTCCTACATCAGAAATATAAATGGTTTTATGTAGTTACAGTGATAGAGCAACAGTTTGTCACCTTTAGAAAACCTTTACTCTTTTTTTTTTTTTTTATTGCTCTGGTTTCTAATCTTTCCTTGCCTTGACATTTATTTACAATCTGACTTCTGTCTTCAGTCTTTTTACCTGGTGTTGAAGTCTACTCATTAGGAGTAGAATCAAATCATTAGAACAGAATATGCAAATTGCATTTCAGTTCATGGTGAGCCTCTGCTTATGGCAAACTTTTGTGTAATAAAACGTGTTGGCTCTGCGTTTCCTCCTCCATTCAGGAGGTTTTGGCTGTAAAAAAAGCTGTTCCAAGGACAAGGATCCAACACAAGGATTGTTTTTTTCCTTTACTGTAAAAATCTTAACCTGAAAAAGATAAATATGCATCTTCCTTTTCTTTTAACCTTTTTTTCCCCCCAGCCATCCCTTTTTTAACTCCTTCCTCTAACAGTGTGTTTTAAGCACCGACCCTGACAGCAAAACCTATGAGGCTTTTCAAATTCAATAAGCAGGGCTGGAAAGGAGACATCCCTCATCTCAACTTCAGCTGAGTAACTGCAGATCCTTAACACCACCCTCCACACTGGAGGTCTCCAAAGCCATCCATCTGCTGGAGATCTGCTGACAGCTCCGAGTGGTTCCACAACGTCTGCGACGTGTTCTGCTGCTCTGAGATCACTGGGAAGGAGGTGACTTATGAGCCAGAGGTGGAGGGTTCTGCTCTTGCAGGGCCCCACAGGAGGCCTGGGATCTGAGGGAGAGGGCAGAAGTTTGGTCCATCTCCTCAACAGCAGGAGATCCTGGATGGGAGGATGAAGTCCTGGTCACCTGCAGGAAAATGGGAATGATTTGTAAGACTTTGTGCAATATAAGCTGGATTCAAACTTGAGCATCCTCTCTCTCATCCTCCTACTCCCCCATGAACAGCTTTCAATATTCTGATGTGGAAATCCCAGGATCACTGAGGTTGGAAAATCCCTCCAAGGTCACCAAGTCCACCTTGTCCCCCACCTTGTCCCCCAGCCCAGAGCACTGAGTGCCACATCCAGCCCTTTCTTGGACACCTCCAGGGGTGGAGACTCCAAACCTCCCTTGGCCATTCCAATGCCTGACAACCTTTCTATGGAGAAAACTCCTCCTGATGTCCAACCCGAACTGACCCTGACACAGGTTGAGGCTGTGTCCTCTCTCCAGGATCACAGAGCCCATCCTGTGCCCAATGCCCACCCTGTCCCCCAGCCCAGAGCATTGAGTGCCACAGCCAGTCCTTCCTTGGGCACCTCCAGGGGTGGGGACTCCAAACCTCCCTGGGCAGTCCCTTCCAAAGTTTGACAACCCTTTCCTTGAAAAACTGAGCTCTGTGTCTTCTGTGTTACCATTTCTGAGCCACACCTGCCTTTCTCTTCCTCCTGAGCAGGTTTTTCCAAAGCTCACCAACCACCTGCAGGAATTACTTTGGAACTGAGTTTTCATATAATAAACTTCCCATATGTTTTGCTTTCTACGATCCCTCTCTTGTTGTTTTGCTAAAATAGTTTTTATCAACATGTGCAGTGACTTTTAACAATGCCACAAGAACTTCCTCATGGAGCATCACTTTTTGTAGCTATGCCAAAGTTGAGTGCAGGTGATCACAGCAGAGAGACTTATATACACTTCTATATTGTGATTGCTGATGTGTCCCAATTAGTCCTGCACCTGATTAACATTTCCCTTGTAAATACTTGAGAAGGATGCATCCATTTCTTACACGAAGGACCAAAGGCAGGAGTCTAAGGCTGTGTAAGTCAGTAAGATACACAAACAGCATCAAAATGCAGTAGGAGCTGGGTCTTCAAACCCCTTCAACTCCATTTAGGACTTTTGCCTGAAGAGTTCCACCACAAACCAGTAATTTCTGCCAAACAGGACTAATTTTTAGGCTCAATACATAGACTTTTTTCAATCTCTTCCTTTTTTATTTTCATCTCCTTTACCTCTGGTGACTTTCCGTTCCCCTTGTCTTTGGCATGAAATGCAATTTTCTTTCCAGTTGCCCTGTACCCATGCCCTGCTCCAGCAAACCCACCCATGCATTTTGGGCTGAATTCTGACTGCCCTGGGTCTAAAGTCACTGAGACTTCCTCTGCTTAAGCCAAATCTGCTTTTCTGTCCCCTGTCTAAGGTCACATGGATGCTGAGTGGTTCTGATACGTTAACACTATTCTCCAGATCAGTGGAGCTTCTCCACCAGGATCTACACTGTGAGTGACGCTCTGGCACTGCAGAACAACTGGTTGTGACCCCAAAGCTCCAGTGGCTTTGCTGAGATACCTTTGGGCAAAGCCACTCAGCTGTACCCCAAACAACTTGCTTAAAGACTGGAGCACACACTGTTTGCTGTATAATCCTCTCTAATGCTCTAATTTTTTTTCTTCCTTGAGAAAAGATTAAAGAAGAGAATTACACTGGAGCTGGTGGAGGCATGATCCCTGCCCCCTTGATTATATGGAAACATTAAAATATCATCAGCATGTTAATTTTATCAACTGAACTGTATGAGATTTATTCCTATCTCTTATCTATTACATTAGTCTGGAAATACAATTTATTCTGGTGGTGGGAATGTCAGACAGAGAGACCAAAAACATCTGGACATCTTCATATGAGACAAATTTTCTACCATATAGATGACCCTTTTCAAATTAATTCTACCAATAAAGAGGCAGAAATTTCATAGCCTATTCATCTTCCAAAAAAGGGCCCTCAGACTTTGTTGGGGTCAAACAGGTAGATTCAAAGAAGGTTCCTTTGAGGGTTTGTTGTTCACATGTCTTTTGTTACCTACTTGAGTATCAAACACAACAGATTGTTTCAGCATCCTACCATAAAACACACACCATCAGATTAAACCTCAGCCATCACAAACTAAAGGATTAATAAAAATCAATGAAAATTCCCTGAGAAAAATGAAGTATCCTGAACATTCCCGAGCTCTGAACTGGTGGATTTTCTTTCTAAACATGTTTTAAAAAGTATGAATTAAAACCACCCATAAAACCCCACCTCCTTTCTCATTGAAAGAGAATTTTCATTATGTTACACCATAAGGTTACCACAGAACCTTTTCAGCCCATGGAGGAGTGTGAGCCACATTTCCCCGCTGATTCCGTGATATTTGGGGCTCCTTGTCCTGGGAAGCACATGGAAGCACAAATCATAGAATCCTAGAATCATAGAATGGATTGGGTTGGAAAAGACCTTCGAGATCGTCAAGTCCAACCCTTGGGCCAACTCCAGTCCCGTCACCAGATCATGGCACTCAGTGCCACGGCCAAGCTCAGTTTAGAATCCTCCAGGGATGTGGAATCCGCCCCCTCTCTGGGCAGCCCATTCCAATGCCTCAGCTCTCTCTCTGCAAAGAAGATTTTCTGCTCTCCAACTTCAATTTCCCCTGGCAGAGCTTGAGCCCCCCGTGCCCCCTTGTCCTATTGCTGAGTGCCTGGGAGAAGAGACCAACCCCCACCTGGCCACAACTTCCCTGATGTGGCACTTCCAGACAGTGCTGAGGTCACCTCTCAGCCTCCTCTTCTCCAGCACAAACACCCCCAGCTCCCTCAGCCTCTCCCCACAGCACTTGTGCTCCACTCCCTTCTCCAGCCTCGTTGCTCTTCTCTGGCCCCGCTCCAGCTCCTCAATATCCTTTCTGAACTGAGGGGCCCAGAACTGAACAGATACCCCGTGGTTCTTCCTGCCCTGACTCCCATTTCACCGGGAGCACAGAGGGAAAAGCAGAGCAGTGATCTCTGATCCAAAATATTCCCTTCAGACTGCTCTGGGATGGCTGCATTTCCATGTGGTTTTTCCCTGGAAGTTCCATAGCGACAACTTAATCATTATCCTGGGAAGAGGCTCAGCACAGTGTCTTCTGCACAAGTAAACAGGCATCTCTAAGATTAAGAATTATATGCCAGGGCTTTGACACCACCATCAGTTATGCCAGATGCAAATAATTTATTCTTTGTCAGTTCAAATACACAGCCTTGTGTGGATGGCTTAAATTTATACTGGCACCAAAAATACTGCCTGGTATTATTCAAGCAGGGTGTTGAAACCACAGATATGCATCTCAGACAACCCAAAAAGAGGAAGAAAAATGTTCGTTATATTTTCTGAGAGCAACTCATCGTTGTTATGTAGTAAATGATGATTTAATAACTTATTCTTGTTGTGTGATAAAGTGTGATGAGGTGTTGGCACAGGTTCCCAGAGAAGCTGCGGCTGCCCCTGGATCCCTGGAAGTGTCCAAGGTCAGGTTGGGCAGGGCTTGGAGCAACCTGGGCTGGTGGGAAGTGTCTCTGCCCACAGCAGGGGGTGGGACTGCATGGCTTTGAGCTCCCTTCCATCCCAAACCATTCTATGATTCCATATGTTCCTATGATTCCATGTATCCTCCTTGATATGAGATCATAGAATTATTTAGGTTGGAAAGGACTCTCTCAACCACTCTCCTGGACAGCTGAGGTTTTCCAAAGCAAAGCAAAGCATGTAGAGGAAGAGCATGAGTGAAATGGAAGCAGAGCTGCAGTTTTGCCAAGATATGCCTGGGTCTAGTGCTCAGCTGGCTCAGGATGCTCAGAGGTTGCTCAGATGTGACCTTGCCTTTGCAAAACACCAGATACAGAGATGTTCAGTGCAGGTGTGTCCAGTGGTGAGGCAGCTCCAGTGCTGTGTCCAGTGTTGGGTCACTCACTACAGGAGGGACACTGAGGGGCTGAAGGTGCCCAGGGCAGGGAATGGAGCTGGGGAGGGGCTGGAGCAGCAGGAGGGGCTGAGGGAGCTGGCGGGGCTCAGCTGGAGAAAAGGAGGCTCAAAGGGCACCTTCTGGCTCTGCAATCCCTGCCAGGAGGGGGAGCCAGTGTGGGGTGGGGTCAGGCTCTGCTCCAGGACACAGGGACAGGAGCAGAGGGCACGGCCTCAGGCTGGGCCAGGGCAGGGCAGGGCAGGGGGCACAGAGCAGGAATTGCTGCATGGAAAGGGTGGGCAGGCCCTGGAAGGGGCTGCCCAGGGAGGGTTGGAGTGCCCAGCCCTGGAGGTGCCCAAGGCAGGACTGGA
>VWZD01010008.1:41796-60538 GCA_013396695.1 Sakesphorus luctuosus | reverse complement strand
ACAAACCATCAGCCCCCAGCCAAAACCAACCCCCTCAGCCACAAACCAACCCCCTCAGCCACAAACCAACACACTCAGCCACAAACCAACACCCCATAGCCACAGTCCAACAGCTCTCATCCACAAACCAACGCCGTCAGCCACAAACCAACACCCCTGAGCCACAAACCAACAATCCTCATACCCCTGAGCCACAAACCAACACCCTCAGCCACAGACCACCACCCCCTCAGCCACAAACCAAGACCTTTAGCCACAAACCAACAACTGTCATCCACAAACAAACAGCCCTCACCCACAAACCAACACCCCCTGAGCCACAGGGCTTTGGAGGGGTGGCTGAGCCCTCCAGCATGCCTGGGAAGGCTCTGGAGGGTGGCAGAGCCCTCCAGCATGCCTGGGAAGGCTTTGGAGGGGTGTCAGAGCCCTCCAGCATGCCTGGGAAGGCTTTGGAGGGGTGGCAGAGCCCTCCAGCATGCCTGGGAAGGCTTTGGAGGGGTGTCAGAGCCCTCCAGCATGCCTGGGAAGGCTTTGGAGGGGTGGCAGAGCCCTCCAGCATGCCTGGGAAGGCTTTGGAGGGGTGTCAGAGCCCTCCAGCATCCCTGGAAATGCTCTGGAGGGTGTCAGAGCCCTCCAGCATCCCTGGGAAGGCTTTGGAGGGGGGGCAGAGCCCTCAGCATCCCTGGGAAGGCTTTGGAGGGGGGGCAGAGCCCTCAGCATCCCTGGGAAGGCTTTGGAGGGGGGGCAGAGCCCTCAGCATCCCTGGGAAGGCTTTGGAGGGGGGGCAGAGCCCTCAGCATCCCTGGGAAGGCTTTGGAGGGGGGGCAGAGCCCTCAGCATCCCTGGGAAGGCTTTGGAGGGGGGGCAGAGCCCTCAGCATCCCTGGGAAGGCTTTGGATGGGTGTCAGAGCTCTCCAGCATCCCTGGGAAGGCTTTGGAGGGGTGGCAGAGCCCTCAGCATCCCTGGGAAGGCTTTGGAGGGTGGCAGAGCCCTCCAGCATCCCTGGGAAGGCTTTGGGGGGGTGCCAGAGCCCTCCAGCATGCCTGGGAAGGCTTTGGAGGGGTGCCAGAGCCCTCCAGCATGCCTGGGAAGGCTTTGGAGGGGTGGTAGAGCAGCCTCAGCATTTATGGAGCTTTGGAGGGGTGGCAGAGCAGCTACAGAAAGATCCTTCTTTTAAGAGTCTTGAACACTTCAGTGCTCTCTTGCAGGTAATTTGTAACTATTTCACTTAACTCTCCTCTTTCACTAAGTGACTCTAACTGCAGGATAAATATGAAGGATTAATGTGGTGTTAGGGGAGCCCTCCTGCTCAAATATACAATTGAATACAGACTTTTGGAGAGGAAAGAGGTCCTACTGGGTAAGACTGTTCTTGCACAGACACTGCACCAGCTGAGCACAGAAAGCAGAAATTGGATATAAACGTTCTCCAATTCATTCCCTCACCATGTTTTGCAGGGACAGCAGTTTTAAAATATAAATGTAATATTAGACCCATAGCTATCTAATATTTAGTTACACCTTTTTACCTAAAACAAATTCTCCTCATATGCCAAATAAATTATAAATGGACTGTCTACACTGCATTTAAATATACTATTTAAATACTATTACAGTAACATTTCAATGCTTTTTAGCTGTATCATATAAAAGCTATTACATTTAACTCCATCTTGTCACAAGAAGATATTTACTGGGATTATTATGAGGATTAGAAGATTATAATGACTGTAACTCACTGGGTATTTTTTAGCACACTCAGCACATGAAAAGCACTGGTCACATCTTTATTCTGAACATGTATTTGGAGCTGACATCTGGTTAGACCAATGTCAATGTGATCTTGAATTTTATAATTATTTACCTTAATCACTGTCAGTTAATTAAACACTTCTAATGAATTCTAACAGAGTGATCAAGTCAAATCCTGTTATTTCTTCAAATATTGAAACACATTTGACCTTGGGCAGTGTCACAAGTTTTGTGCACACTGAGCCTTTTCAGCAGAGTCAGGGAGGGCTCCAGGCATTGGGGGACCCAGCAGAGACTCTCAGGGGAAGGATTTTCTGTCTCACTCCAAGGACAGGAGCACCTGGAATGTCATCAGAGGCCCCACTGTGTGTCTGCAGGGACCCCTTGGGAGGGCAGTGGAGCTCCACCTGTGTGAGATCCCATGCTGGGATCCTGCCTGGTTTGCCCTTATTTTTTAATTCTGGTTAATTTTTTAATTCTTGGCACATGTTCATGCACTTTTCAACCCAGTGGCATTCCATGTGCCTGATTTCCAGGTGATGGTGTTCAATACCTTATTGCCTGGGCAGGAACAAAGCCTGGTTGGTGCAGTGTTGCTCTTTAATTAGAGACTGAATGTCTGTTCATGGCAATCTTCACTCTCTGAACTCCCTGCTCAGCAGCACTTTGTGAGGCACAGCCACAACAAAGCCAGACTTTATTTGCAGTCTCTGATACCTTAGGAGGGAACTCTTTTCATCCCCATTTCTTTTCCTGCCATGGGAGTTCCAAGGGACAACAATCAGAGCTCCCAAGTGGTGTGGCAATGTGGGAACTGATCCCACCCCACTGTGGGCTCCTTCAGGGTGTTCCACCCAGCAAATTAATTGCAGTGTCTGGCACAGCAGACTCGGGGTAGGTTTTTAAACATCCCCTTTGGAGGTTGTAATTAGCAGGGCTGGAAACCAGAGAGGAAATGCAAAACTTCTCATGCACCTCTTTAACATAAAGCCAGTATTTTTTGAAAATTCTTGTACCAAGCTGATACTTAAAAAAAATTCTGCAAATAAAATCACAGAGCACTTTGGTATTGGGATATTTAGGTGTTCATTTAGAAACTACCTAATGCAGAATATCTTGCTCAATTTCACTGATGCGAGTGCTCTCCTGCTCTAAGCAATTAATGTTTATTAAAGAGTGTGCACAGATACAAATAAAATACAAATCATTCTGCATCCAGATTAGTTTATTTATTTATTTACTTAGCATGCCTAGTGTTAATGGTGCATGTGCACACCATTTCTTTCTTTGTTCAGCTCTCTGAGTTAATTTTCTTTGCTGCTAACTAGTCCTTTTTATTTGATGGAACATTTCCACCTGTTTTTAAATCTATAACCCTACAATAGTTTTTATGACAAGTTGTTGCTAGAAAGCTGTTTGCACTTGAAATACGGGCAGTGTAGTTTAGTGTGGGAATGGCCTTTGAGTTGGCAAAGTGTGTGATTTGATAAAAATGTTTATAAGAGCAGGTTTACTTTCTGAGGCTAACCAGGTGAAGAACGTGCTGCAACATTCATTGTATTTACATGTCCCTATTTTTCAGCATTCCCAGGCAGCTGCTTGCCAGCTCCATTCAACACACACCTAAAATCTGATTTTTTTGGCTCTACAAACAGCTCTCCAGTCTGCAGTAAAGATGCTTTCTAAGTTAGAGTTATTGTTGGGTAAGTGCTTTTGTGGTCCTGGACCTAGATGTGTCCAAACCAATAAATAAATCCCTGAAGGGAAGCCCAACTGTGCAGTGCTCTGCCAGTGGTTAGTGCTCAACAGGCTGGGCCTTTCCAGGGTTACTGGAGCAGCCAGGATGTTTCCAAGGAGTGTGACTGCACAGAGTATTAACTGCAAACAGTTTCCTTGGAAATTATTTTAGCTGAGGTTGAGGTTTTATTTACAAAGAAATGAAAACTTTATACTTTCAAGCCAGGAAAAAAGTTTTGGTGAGATGACTCATATGGAAAAGAGCAGTTTGAAATCATAACTCGAAGTGATAAGGCCAGTCTTGATTAAATACAAAATTAGGTGGGAGTGAGGAGCAGAGCTCTGGGATGCAACCTTTGACCTAGGCCTGGGACTTCAAGATTCAGGAGGATTGGGCTGTGGTTTGGGGGTTCCATGTTAGTTTTAGTGCTGGTGATTTTTTCCAATCAGTGAGGGTTTGGTACCGTGCTCAGCTGTGCCGGGGGGGGATCGTGGGCCCTGCTGCCCCGTGCCCAGCCCTGCCCGCTCCGGCTGCTCCGGCTCCTCTGGGTGCTCCGGCTGCTCCAGCTGCTCTGGCTGCTCTGACTGCTCCAGCTGCTCCGGCTGCTCCGGCTGCTCCGACTGCTCCAGATGCTCCAGGTGCTTCGGATGCCTCAGGTGCTCCAACTGTTCCAGCTGCTCCGACTGCTCCAGCCCCTCCAGCTGCTCCAGCTGCTCCATCTGTTCCAGCGGTCCCAGCTGCTCCGACTGCTCCGCACCACCTTCCAAGTGCACCTGCGACCTCTCCATTCCTGACCTGCAGAAGAGGGCAAAGGAAAGTGGAGCTGTAGGAGATGTGGGAAAGCAGACAATCAAAGGAAGGTGGATTTCAGCTGTTCTTTTGAGAATAACTAAGTGGGACTTAAAACTTTTAGTTCAATTTACAGAATCCCAGAATATGCTGAGCTGGAAGGGACCCACAAGGATCATCCAGTCCAACCCTCAGCCCTGCACAGGCCCAGCCCCAAGAGTCACCCCCTGTGCCCCAGAGCATCATCCAAACCCTCCTGGAGCTCTGGCAGCCTTGGGGCTGTGCCCACTGCCCTGGGGAGCCTGGTCAGTGCCCACCACCCTCTGGGGGAACAACCTTCTCCTGAGGTCCACCCTAACCCTGCCCTGGCACAGCTCCAGCCATTCCCTGGGTGCTGTCCCTGCCCTGGCACAGCTCCAGCCATTCCCTGGGTGCTGTCCCTGCCCTGACACAGCTCCAGCCATTCCCTGGGTGCTGTCCCTGGTCCCACAGAGCACAGATCAGTACCTGTCCCTCCTCTGCCCCTGCCAAGGATGTTGTCCCTGCCCTGAGGTCTCCCCTCAGTCTCCTCCTCTCCAGCTGAACACACCAAGTGCCCTCAGTGCCCTCACACGCTGCCCCTCCAGGCCCTTCCCCATCTCTTTGCCCTCCTTTGAACACTCTCCAATGGCTTCAGATCTTTCCTACATTATTTAAGGACATGTAGAAACTGTATATGGAACGGTCTCCTCTGGCCATCACCCTCCTGCTCTGCTGGCAGTGACGTGGCAGTGGGTGCTCCATGGGTACCGTGGGCACCACAGCACCCCTGAGGGTGAGGGAGAAAGTCCCTTGGACTCCCAAAGGTCATGCAGTTTTGATCTGAGCCATCTGAGCACTGGAGGTGAATCAGTGTCAGACTGAAAAGTCCAAAAGAATGATCCAGAACCAGTGATACATCTGGAAACCAGGGAGCTCCAGGTGAGCAGCACCTCAGCATTGCTGACACTCTCAGTGGAAACTGCCTTTGGCTGAGTGGAGTGAGAGGGAATTACATGTGTGGTTCAAAGGAAATGGCTTTCAAGAGATGGCAGATCAAAGAATGTCACTGATCAACACGAGTCCTTAAACGTGCCAACAAAATGTATTCTGAAGATAGTGATTGAACTGAATGGAGGACAATGATTGATCTCACCGAGGAGTTTATAGTGACCCAAATAGCACTGGGGGAGTGTCTTCAAGGAAATTCAGAGTAGCATGTGTTAAAGAAAACATTCACAACACATTCATGTGCAGTTGGGTTGAAAATGTTCTGCCCTAATCCAGACAAGACCTGAGCACATAAGGCAGCCCAAACCACTGAGGGCAGCACGATGGAAACTCTTACTGTGCATGAACCAAAATCTAACAAATCTATAACACAGAAAGTTCCTAAGAATTGAACAAAATATTCATTTTGGTGTGAAGTGACAGTCATAGTGACTCCACTACTCTTTTTCTCAGAATACATTTGGGTTGGTTCAGTTTGTCTCCCCCACCCAGAGAGGTACTGAAGGGTAGTATTGATATCTTAGAGGGAATGCAATGGAAATACACAATATAGTTGAGAAAGAAAACGAATTCTATGTCTCCTGTTTATATCCAAAATAGTAAATAAAGTCTATGATATAAAAAGCAGCAAATAATACTGAATTTATTAGAAGAGTCTTGGCTTTTTTCACAGAATATACATAATGAGCTACTTATTTCCACAAAATGTTACTGAACTAAGAGCGATGGGGAATTTAAGAAATTAGACTTTTATAACATAGTAAGACACTCACATTGCCAGTAGGGGCTGTTGTGTAGTTCAGGAAGAATCTCCTTGCAGAAGAAAACAAACCAAATTCAGGAATTCTACAGTGAATTAGGTTTCTCCAAATTCTTCCTAAGATTAGTTTTCACCTGGCAAACATTGAATATTCCTTTTGCTTAACACATTAAACAGTCAGCAAGTGAGAGCTCAAACACTTTGCAGCTTTGAACTCCTGCAACAAGTTGTACAACACGACCTTTCTGTACAAAGCTTCTAAATCCTTCCTTTAAGCATTGTAATCTGTGGATTCACTGCAGCAGGAGGAGGGAGCTGCAGGGGCAGAGCAGCTGGGGCTGAGTTAGAGCTCAGCATTGCAGAGCTTTTGTTGAGTGCAGCACAGCTGCTCCTGAGCAGCCACACCAGTGGAGGTTCCTTTGTTGCTGTGGAAGTACATGAAGTAAATGAGACCATGAATTTAACAGCACAAGTCAGTAGGTGTTAGAGGATTCACACATTTCCATGCTGGCAAACCAAAGACAAGTTTGCAGGTGCTGCTAAGACAAGAATGGAATTTGTCTGGAGACCTTGAGCTGGTGCAGAAGCAAGAAAAGAAGTTGGCAGAAGCCCCATGGAGTAACATCAAAAGAGCTCTTTTATAAAGTTAAAATAAGTTGCATTAAGACTGTTTAGATCTAGCAATTTCTGGAAAATATGTATTACTTAATAATTATCTATAGCTGTGTGATGTTGGATAGTTTGCATGGTGTGTACAGGTTTTAAGATTGTGTGTAACTGTGTGAAAAAACAGCTCTGAATATGGTCCCTCCTGAAACTTGAATGTCCTTGCACAAGTTTAGTTTAAATATTGTTAATGTAAACACAGTTGCACCTTTCCCCTTTTTCCTTCTCTGCTCCTCTTCCCTTCTCTCCACAACTACTGTAAGTCATGATGAAGAGGACCAAGAAATAAACTACTAGAAACCCCCACAAAATTAATGCAGTCAAGTAATTGTTTAACAATAGAGGCTGAATTGAGAACTGTGTCTGTGGAGCTCAGGCATTGTGACAAGCAGGGACAGGAGCTGAGCTAAGCCAGGCTTAGAAACCAGCACTTATTTTACCCCCTTGAGTAGAACTGACTGCATTAAAAACTAATGACTTATTTCATTGGCAATTTATGGCATTATTTAGCTTAGCAACCACTGGATTTCCTGTAAAGTCAAGGGAAACAGCAATCCCCAGAATGGAGCCTGGACAGTCATTCCAGCTCCATCAGCTCTGGAAAAAGTAATTATGGAGTAGTGCACAAATAAAATGCACTGTTAAGGTTGGGCATTCACACTGGGGGCTCTGGGAAGCATCAGAGCTCTGGACAGCTCCTGGGGGATATTCCTTTCACAACATTATTGCATTTTATTGCACTGAAATGTGCCAATTTCCCTCATTGTGGAGACAAAAGTATTTGTGAGTCTGGTACTCAGTAGGAATCCTTCATGATTTCTTGAGCACTGGAGCTGGTATTGGAGCAGATTGTTCTCTCAATTTTGAGCTGCAGCATAATTTAGATCTGTTTGGCTTTCAGAGAGTCTTAAGAGTTCATTCACATAATACAGAGATGGCATTTCAGGGAATAATCATTGGAGTTGTGGAGTTAGTTAAGATTTTAACCTATAAAGCACTGAGAATAATCAAGTATCATGAAAATCTTTTCTAGCAGGTGTGGGGGAAGGCTGGGATGTTTATCAGGAGATGTGCTGGTGTTTTAACTGCTGCCATCTGGCAGCCTGGTGTCAATTCACGTGCAGACTGAGGAACATTAACAAGTTTGGGACCAAAGAAACCCCTTGCCATATAATTCAGGATTTAGAATAGCAAACTCCCTCTACTTGAGATTCAAGACAGCCCTAAATATTAACTTGGACTTCTCTGTAATTCTTGTAAGGGAAGCCAGAATCAGTTGATGAAATACAAAGTCCAAGCTCTTCCCACTCTATAGTAATTACCTTGAGAGGACTCATCAGCTCTCCCTTAATGTGGAGAAACTAAGGGAGCCACACAGAGGGTGTGTTTGGCTGGATTAAAGACAGCCCTGTCTGCCTTCTCTGGAGATGCTCATCTGGGAAGTTACAAAGAAATGGAAGTTTTCAGCCAGGGTTTTCAGAGCCAGGTGTTCCAGAAAATGGAAGTTTTCAGCCAGGCTTTTCAGAGCCAGGTGTTCCAGCATTCAAATCCTGCTTTTTTTGGCACAGGCTCTACCATTTGCATCGAATCCTGTTGTGCTTTATTTTCCCCAGCAGAAGAAATACAACAAAGTGTCCCTTACACCTGACTAAAAAGGCTGCTGAAGATCCAGCTTTCTTTTCTTGACCCATGCGTGGAAATGACATCAAGGAGTTTGGGAAAGGGATAGATTTTAACTGTGTGTGAAGGAACATGTGGTCAGGCAAGCTGGAATTTCAGAGCCAGATAAAAACAAAGGATAAAGCAGCAGCACCATGAGTAGATATGGAAACTTATAAAACCCAAGGGATTTTATATTTGGTCAGCTAGTTCAGGTCAAGGGTCCATTGGAAACAATAAAACTGGGACTGTGTTGGTTTGGTGTGTCTTGCCAGGAGCCCAGGACAATGTGATGCTGCTTTATCCCCAGCAGTGCCCAGGGAAGGGGGCAGGGAAGGGCAGCCCCACCAGCCTGGTGACAGGGCATGGGAGGGGAGTTCCAAAAGAGGGATCCGTAAACACAGGTGGGTTTCATTTGCATCATCCAAACTCAATTTAACGCATTAATCTGCCCAGTTTGGTGCCAGAGATGAGGAGGCAGAGCCGGGGATGGTTTGGGCTGTACAGAAGTTGGGAGGGGCAAAGGGGCTGCTAATGCTGCTCATGTAGGTGCAGAGGCCAAACTTGGCAGTCCTTTAAACTGTAGCTAGAAACTAAAAATGCGATGGATTGAAGAAGACTCTTAACAGAAATATCACACAGAACAAGAAGAGCATCAAGGCTATTAATGGATCTTTGCTGTCTATGGGAAGGGGCTGTTTCCTTCTTCTAGTTTGGCCATGACATAAGACCCTACATCCACGTTGCAGGATATTTCAAATTTCTGCCTGGACTTCCTCTGGGTTTTGGTCTTTAAAGCAGATGCAACCACACAGAACAGAAGGCTGAATTTCTTAGGGCTGCTTTTGTTGGAGTACACAGGATTTCACTCTCATTCTCTAGGGAGGTGATTGAGGCTTGGGGGGAGTGTGGTGATGCTCTTTGGGAGCAGAGCAATGAAACACTGTGATTTTCTAATTTCCTGATTTCTCATCCTGTGATGTAACCATATAGGTCACTTTTTTTGCTACCTGGGAGCACTTTATTTTCTTTAGCTCCAAATCTGCACTCTTAATTTCCAAGTGACAGAGGTTTTTGGATTCAAAGAAGAGCACAACAAGAGAGGCCAAACTTTGGCTGTCATGGGAAATGCTAAAGGGAGGAATCCTCACTCCAACACAGGTTTAATTCTTTCCTCATTAGTATTCATACAGCATCCAATGGCTCTTCATAAACGAGGAGCAGAGTGAATAAGCAGCACATTTGGTTAGGGCAAAGATCAGAGGGGGAGCAGGGCTGGGGGTGCCCGGGCAGGGTTTGTGTGCTGAGGCTTCCATGGAGACGGGCAAACAGCCCCTTCCTGCCCCAGCCTTTGTGCCCAGCACAATGGGCAGCCAAGGAGCTCTGAACAGGGAGAGTCTGCAGAGTGCTGGCCCTTAAAGTAATGCCCATGACTAATTGGCTTTTAATTGGCTCTCCTGTATTGTTATGGAAACTCCAACTGCAGCAAACCCCACCTGCTCCTGGTGCCAAGCAAAGCTCGAACTGAAATCATTCCTGACTACTCAAAACAACTCTGAGGAATTATTAACTTTGCTTTCACAGACCTTTAACTTGTCTCTTTTATTTGCAGCAGATCAAACAGCTGTGGGAGTATTAACACTGCCCTGAGTACACTCAGACAAACTAAGCTATACTTTATATTCTAAGTGTCTGACTTGTGTTTTTTAACCAAAATGAGGTGTGATTTTTATTTTTATACTATTCTACTCAAACTGTCAGAGTTCAGGGAACTCAGAATGGTTCCATTCTGGCTTATCCCCTCCAGGGAATTAAAGAGTTGAGAAGGTGTGTATATTTTGATTTATTTATGACTTTTCATTTACTGTTGAGATCCAATATGTTTTCACACTGGAGATAAGTGTCTGTGGGGTTGGTTGGTGCTGTGGGCTGTGAACTCCTCTCCAACAGAAATCAGATGAATGAATGTTCTGCAATCAATTCAAATGCTTAATCTCAGGTTTTGAATAGCATTTTTAAATGTATGACGTTTTAGTGGCAACAGTCAAGATGAGTAAATATCCTGGGTTTATCTGGGTAGTTACAAAGCGTGGTTATAACCACAACTATGGTTATAGAATGGTTACAGTTCTGGGAGGTTTCCTGTCGTTGGCTGATGATTTTCATTTTCATGCCAAAATCATCATCCTCTTAAGAAAGTCAGTTCACTGAGGGCCACGTGTTTTCTTGCAGCATCTTTCCATCTTCTGCACATGGATTTAGGCAGGCAAACTGGAATTGTGCTGTCACATATTTGTGCCTTCCTCTGATGATTTCAAGCATTTCTGAGGCAGCACAAACCTTTGTGCAGATACCATTAAATAACAGATTGGACATGTGCCTTTCATTGTGCTCACTGTCCCACTCCAAAGAGCAACTGCTGGAAGCTCAGACTGTTTGGAGGAAATTGTTTTTCAGAAATTAGCCACTCCTAGCACAGGTCTTTATTGTTTATTTGTCAACTGCCTTCTTGTTACTCTGCTGCTTAAAATCAGATCAGATCAGAAAAATGCATTTCCTGGCTGCTCCATTGGTGTTCCTGAGGAGAATCTTTGAGAATCCTTTGATTCTTAAAGATTTAGATGCAGATTGCTTTTCTTGTCATTTGGATTGAATGTCTCACAATCCAAATGTTCCTTAGGATGATCTTTTAGTTTTCAGGTAAGCAAAAATAACAAAAGTAAATGGATTTCTAAAGGTCCTTATATTTCCTTAGTCTGTGTTTAAAATCTCATTCCTCTCTTAGTTCTGGAGAGAAGTTAAAAATGTGAGTCAAAGCACAGCCCCAAGAGCTGCATCCTTAGAGGGATGTCAGGAGTGCAGTTTTCCTGCTGATGGAAACAGGGGATTGAGTTACCCCCCAACAGGTAGAGTGGTTACAGCAGTTAGAGTGGGACTGGGAATTGCAGCAACAGCAGAGCTCAACACAGGACTAAAAGGACAGAAGATGAAATATTCAGAAAAAAGTGCTTTGAGGGCCAAACACCCTCCCTGACAAAACCTGGGATGCTCTCCAAGCTCTGAAGGTGTTGCTGTTATTCTCCTGTGTCCCAGTTCAGCAGGTGGGACCAGTTTATCCCTGTGTGGGTGTGACCAAAGCTGGGCATTCTAAACCCTCTGGGCCATTGCCCAGCAACTCTTCCCAATGGCCCATTGGCAGCAGCTGCCCAGGGCACAGCTGAGCCCTCACCCTGGCAGCTGGCTGGGAAAGAAGCCTGGCAGAGGAGCTGGGAGAACTCCCCTCCAGGGACTCCTTGGCACCTCCACACCCACCTGAGGGCTCAGCTCTGCTCAGGGGCCAGCAACCATTCCAAAATCCCCCCTGACTCCCACAGTCACATCCCCCACTCTGGAACTCCCTGCCCTGGGGGACCCACTGGGGGCTCCCACCTGCACCTCAGGGGAGACAATCTTGGGCTTTGGGGACTGGGGGACCACTCATTGGATCCAGAGGAGGAGCAGACCCTGGCCAGGAGGAGCCCACCACTCTCCACCAGACTGGGACATCATCTGCACCAACAGGTTTTTCCCCTCCTTTTCCTTTGGACTCGGGGGAACCCCGTGGGGCTCAGCACAGGGGCCACCAAACCCCACTGTGTTTGTGCCCCAGGGGGCTGGGTTCCACTGCTGGGTTTGGGGGTTAAACCCAATTTCTCTTTGTGCCATTGCATTTATTGTGATATTGTTATTAAATTGTAACTCTGACTTATACTCTCTCTTGTGGTGGGTTTGTTTCTTCTGCCAGTTTGCCTTTAAACCAGCACATCCTGTCAGGAAACACTTGGGAAAACCATGCAGGAGTGAGTCCCTGCTCCCTTCCCCACTGCAGTTCCCCCTTGGTGGAGAACACAGATGGGAAGATGCTGCCTGATGCAAATTCTTGTGTTTTAAGTGTATTTGGTATTTTTTTTTAATGTCAAGATGTCTGGAGGTTGCCTTGACCCCTGAGGCACAGGCACTGCAATACAGTTATTTGTAAATCCCAGTCTGCTTTTGAATGTACTTTCTACTCTGGTGTATCAAACTGGGATGAAGAGTACCCTAAAAACCCAATAATTCCTTTTCAATGTATCAGTTAAGGCCACACTCACAGTTAAGATAAATATCAGAGCATTAAGCAAGGCCCACCTAAGTGAGAAACAGGAGCTCTTATGCATGGACACACTCTCATGCATACATAAATTCATTACAAATAAATGACTCAGGAAGCTGAATGAAAGCTGCATGGGCAGGGTTCCTTCTGTGACTTACAGAATACCTTCCTTTCAGCTCTGAAAAGCAGCTCAAGCTCTCTGAGTTTCACTGTTTCATGTTTACCTTAACCTTTTTTAGCCTTGAAACTTTAGTTTACCACTCTTAATAAGCTACTAGTCACTTGGGCTGCTCCATGGAAGAAATATTTGATAATTAGGCTAAACACATGAAGTAATTATAGTGCTTTTGTAAATCCTGCATCTAGCAAGGGATTGTATTGATGGCAGTAATGCTTGAGTGTATCTGGGATGAACCAGACTTTGCTGAGCGGGGTATTTTGTGGTTAATAGTCACTGCACTGTCCAGGAGAAACATGCATCACTCTGGAATTATATCATTCAGATATTCCTGTCCCTTAATGAATTCTTCTCTGACAAAATAGAGGAAATGTTTCCCAGCTGTTGTTCCACTGGAATAGAGAACTCTTGCCACACCCTGCTAGCCAGAAATTCAGATATTTGCACTGGAAGTTCGGATGCACACAACACAGACCTAAATAAAGCTGGACAAACCCAAGTATCACCTGTTCTTGGCCGAACTTTTAGCACAAAAGCCATTTCCTAAATTGTGCACAAGATTGCTTTGAAGTCTGAATTAAAAACCTGGACTCAATTCTCCTCCTAGTCCTGGAATTGGAAGTTGTGGACTCATTGCTCCTTCTAACCTGTTCCACAGCTCTGCTCCTGAGATTCCCTTCCTTCCACATTGGAACTGTTACTTTAATTGAATGTAACTGAAATTTGTGCCAGTGTCAGAATTATTCCAGAAGCCCACAAGACTGTGTGTGGATTTAGGACTCCCCAGTAACACTGAGCAGCACAGTCTGTGTGTTAAGACAATATTCAGGGACAGATGAGGGACCAGAAGGGCTTTACTCAATATTGTACCACCCCCTGAGTAACTGCTGGTTAAATAACCACACACCCCTGTCACCCCACTGGGGTTAAAGCCCCTCAGCCCAGAGAGCAGATACCCCTTTTGGGAAGCTGGACCTTCCCAACAGGCCATGTGTGTCGAAAGAGAAAAGAGACCAAAAACCCCTAGTTTTGTGAAATTTCTAATTCTGCTTTGCAGAATGTTGTTTGCACAGCAAGGCTGCGGAACTCAGGAGCAGCACGAGGTGCTGGAGTCGCTTTGCTCTGCTACAGCCTGTCCAGCAGTTACAGAGCCCAGTGTGCCATGGGTTGGAAGCCACACATTAAGGTAAGCTGGACACTTCAATAGCATGAAATGGTAAAGATCCAAGATTTGGGAGAGTTAAAGCCAAGATTTTACAAGTTTGACAGGTCATGGCATTGAACAAAGAAAAGGCAAAGTCCAACAGTGATGAAGATGCTTCAAGACCATCCGAGGGATGAAGTCACGAGAGCACCACCCAAATTTCAAGCCAAAAGGATAGCTCTGCCCAAGATTTCACCCAGTCATTAATATGGAAATTAGAAGGTGTTAACTATGAACTTATGACTATGAATGGCTCATTTTACACAAACAAGTCAGGCATGTTTTTGCCCAGTATGAACTGGCTTTGCCTCCAATGTTGTCAATAAATATCTTTGCTGCTAAAAAGACAAAAGGCTTCTTAGCAGGTATTTATTTCAAAGAGTTTTTCACCATCATGTGTGTTTGGAGAACCTGGCCATGTGCAGGAGTCCCAGAGACCTCTGCTGGTGGCCTCCACACTGTGCCATGACAGCCACTTCAGCTGTTTGCCCTGGGAGGGCTGACCCAGCCTGGATCCAGCCTGTTGGCACTGGGGGCTGTGTCAGACATTTTACATCTCCTGGGGGCCCTTCCTCGGGGCAGCATCCTCCAACCCCACCCCTGGGCAGGACATCAGTCCTTTTGCCTGGAGTTTGCTGAAGGTTCTGTGCAGGCAGGACCTTCCAAGTCCACCTCAGGCAGGCAGTGCCAGCCACCTGCTCCTCCAGGCTCTCAGGAATTGTGGGGCTGAGTGAGGGTCAAGCTTGTGGGAGACGAAATTTTCACTCAAGACTCTGCTTTTGCCAAGAAAGGTTAGACCAGGTGACCCTTGGGGTCCCTTCCAACCTGCTGTTCTGTGATTTCCAGTCCCCTTTGCTTCTAGTCAGGTGGACAGTCCCATTTGGGAAACCTCCCTCTGGACACTTGGGGATCTCCTTTTAGCCCAGCCCATAAGGAACAGCAACAGAGGCACATGAAAACAAAGACACAGCCCCATGCAAGAATTGTCTATACATAGTCTAAGTCTGCTTGTCCCTCCTGCTTTTCAAGCTTGCATCTTTAGACTTCTGTCTCTCCTGGTGTCCTGACTTGTACTTTACAGGAAGATGCTCAAAAGCCTGTAACCAAATGACTAAAATCCTGTGGCATTCTAAAGCACTGATAGCTCTGACCAGGACACTTGACATAAGGCACACAAGGCAGAAAAAGAAGAGCAGCAGAGCTGTGGTCCTGTAGATCATTTCCTTCTGCTACTGCCTGTGTAACAACCAACATCCCCCTGTGTTCCTTCAGGTAGATGTGGGGTGTCCAATCCCCAGGGATCTCCTGTTATCTCCTGAGTGCTGGAGTGTGTGTCAGTGAAGATCAAATGTCCAGGGAGGCTTTGAATGTCTCCCAGATAAAGAAAAGTGTTCTTCCTATCAGAGTCAGGGGACAGATCCTATGGAATCCAACTCTGGAAGCTCAAAGCATATTGCAAAGCTGTTTCTCAGCTGTTTGATGTGTGCAAACCCACAGGTACCAGTGGTGCAAACTCCAAAAGGACCTTTTCACTGGCATGTAAATTCCTTCAGGATTTATTCCAGACCCTCCTAGCTTTAGAGCCTCATGGATTTGGAGTGGCAGATAAGGAAGATACAGCAGCAGTGAGCCTTAAGCTGGCTGCAGGTTGTTTCTGACTGAGCAGTTGGGAGGGGCTGCAACCAGCAGTTTTGCAGCCCAGTTGAGGGTTTCCAAAGTCCTCTCAGGACAGCTGGGAGCCTTTTCCCAGGAGTTGGGCTCCCAGGGGAGCTGGACTGTGCTCCAGGCTGAGCCCAGGGCAGGGGGAGCTCAGAGCCAGGCTGTGAACCTGGGGCAGCCACAGCCTCCAGGGCCCCCAGATCCTGTGCCAGGAAACAAGAGCAACAATGACCTCAGAGTGTTGTGTTTGCTGTTTGGAAAAACATCCTCAGAGCTCCAGAGAGCTGTTCGTCTGTCAGCACTGGGACTCTGCAGGGCCCTTCCCATCTCAGCTCTGTGCCTGCTGCTCTGAGGCCTCTCTGACACAGTTCTGAGTCTCCTGAACGCAGCCTGTCCTTTGCCTCCCTGAAGCCTTAACTGTTCTGTTTGGTGAAAAATAACTCTGCCTTTAGAGTAACCCCAAATTAATTCTTTTCCTTTGCAAGTATTTATAAATTATTTGCTACTTCATAGAGACCAGAAATACCACTTAGTGATCCTGCATTTATCAGGATATTTTGACAGCAAATACAGCAGCTTCTATTTTGTCCTTTTTTTGTGATATGGTGAAATAGGAAACACTATTTTGAGGTGAAAAAAGCCAATTACAGAAGTGGAACCACACATAGCTACTCCCTGCATGCAAGAGCAGATTTCTAACACTATTTTCATCTCATCTCCCTTCTCCATGGGTGACAAGACTCTACTTGTCTTATTTATTTTTATTATTTTATTTATTTCTTTATTTGCTTGTCCCATTGCAGGTTTGCCTTGCATTTATTACCAAATTCACTTAAACTTCATCTAAGTTTAAACTTTACAGAGTAACTTTCCTCCTACAGCAAATACTTAGGCAGGTGCATAATTTTAGCCAAATGTAATCTCTCACTGACATAAAAGCAATTTAATTCCAGTTTAGTTTTTCTCTGTATTGGTTGCAAAATAGTTACATCTCCTTAAACATTCTCCTACGTAAATATTCCTGTATTGCCATTTTCAAATAGTTGACTTGATCTAGTAATTTACAGCTTTCCTCAAGCTTTTGCTTTACAGGCCATTTTTCAGTTCCTGTAGTATGATTATACTGTATTCCCTTCCATGATGATTTAATAGCATAAAATCATGATTCCTAGGGGGCTCAGCCAATCTTTATACTCCCCTCTCTTCTGTGACTTGGAATCCCCTGGAATCTGCAGGGTGGCCACATGAAACATCCCTGAACACAGGCAGAAGGTCAAAATAAATTCATACAGATATTCAGTGGAGGAAAAAAAACAGGTGCCATAAATACAGGTTGCTGCAGGAATGGATGTGAACCCTCCAGGTTTCTGGATGATTTCCAATAGACCAAATACTGTATTTCAAGGCACTATGAGCTACAATGGTTAACAACCAGACCGTGGGGATAGTCATATATTAGAAGAGCAATGTGGGCACACAGCAGGCCAGCAGAGACCAAGAGTGCAATTGTGGTCACATCAGCTGGACAGCACAGCCTGTATTAATGGATTGCTGATGGTTTCTCATTTGTTGAAATGTTGCTGCACTCTTAAGGCCAGTTTTGTCACTTCTTCTGTGCATGTCTGTTTGTGACATGTGACTTTGTGCTCACAGACAGGACTGTGGGGGTGGGACATCAGTGAGGTCACACCATAAATGTCTGTTGTGGCAGCACAGGGCACAGGTTTGGCACAGAACTCTTACTGGGGTGAAACAAGGCCAATAATGGTCTCTGTTAGAAGAGTAAGACCCGGTGGTGCTGTAATTTATCCAGCATGGATGGGGTTCAGTTGGGATAATGCTCTAAAATGGCTTTACAGAGACCCTTCAGAGCCACCCAAGGGTGAGGTGTTAATTAGCATGAGGTGCAGTGAGATCCTGACAGGAGTCCTTGGAAAGAACTATGATATAAATGATAATAGGACTCCTTTTTGCAGGACAAATGAGCAGGTAGATGTTATTAATAACTTTAAATAACTCTTGTTCCTCCCTCTGCCCACACTCACCCCTGCTTTATTTCAGCTGTGTTTTAACTGAACAAGCAAAACCCCTGACTGAGCAAGGAGTTACTGCCCTGGAAATTGCATATAGATTATTTAACAAGGGTATGAAAAATTGAAACCAAGCCACCTTCCATCCCTGAACATCCCTGGGGCTCAGTTTCTCTTTGTAGGGCCCAGCCATGCAGCAGAACTGCAGTATTTGAGGGGGGAATATCCAGATTCCAAGGAGCCTGGTAGGCTCTCAGAAACCAGAACTGGGCACTTCCTTATGCTGAAATGTGTTCAGTGAGCTTTCTACCTTTGCTTTGCATTTTCTACCTCCACAGTCTAGAAACTTCCATGTCTAAAGCAAATCAGAGTGACCTTGAAGGTAATTAAGTGAAGCAACACCCCGGTCTGAGGGTGATTGTTGCAGCTGCTGCATATTTAAATTATTACAGGAAGTACTAACAGTAGGTTATTAAAAAGGAACACTATGTAGGTAAGATCTTTACTCCCCCATGGTCAGTGCTCAGTTTTACTCCCTGTGCCATGTGGCCATCACAGCCTGCACTGGTTTCTCTCAAGCAGGAGAGCTAATGAATGAGGAGAAGGACAGAGATGGACATTGTTACCAGGAAAATCCCTCTTAGGATCACTGGGTAACCAGGATTCACATTTTCCCAATCAACATCACTCTAAATTATTCTAACAAAACGCTTTCATTCTTGGCTTTTGTGGTTTTTTCCCCCCTTTCTGATTTATTTGGTGTTTTTTAGCTGCAGTTTTGCCCTCTTTGTTGGGCTCCTTCCCCACCACCTGGTTGTGGGAGTGGGATGCAGCAGCTCTGGGGGTTCCTGGTCCCTTTGTGGGACACAGCCCATCCCAGCAGCCCCTCAGTGGGACACAGCCCATCCCAGCAGCCCCTCAGTGGGACACAGCCCATCCCAGCAGCCCTACAGTGGGACACAGCCCATCCCAGCAAACCCACAGTGGGACACAGCCCATCCCAGCAGCTCTACAGTGGGACACAGCCCATCCCAGCAGCCCTACAGTGGGACACAGCCCATCCCAGCATCCCTCAGTGGGACACAGCCCATCCCAGCAGCCCCACAGTGGGACACAGCCCATCCCAGCAAACCCTCAGTGGGACA
>VWZD01010008.1:26007-41698 GCA_013396695.1 Sakesphorus luctuosus | reverse complement strand
AGTGGGACACAGCCCATCCCAGCAGCCCCACAGTGGGACACAGCCCATCCCAGCAGCCCCACAGTGGGATGCAGCTCCTGGTCCCTCTGTGGGACACAGCCCATCCCAGGAGCCCCACAATGGGCAAAGAGACTCCTTTGGACAGCCCTCAGGTATTTAGAAACAGATACTTCCTCTTGTTTTCAAAGAGTTTCCTCAAGGGATTTCCACAGGAAAAGAGGGAAATCTGCATGAAAAACAGGAAGCAGTTCTCAAAAGTTCTCTGTAACACAGCACTAGGAGGAAGACCTATAATAAATGTGGGTGTTTGAAGCAGTAGGTGATACCAGTTGTATTATCTTAATGTCAAAACAATGATTAAATTTAACATCACAAGGCTTTAGCAGAGTTAAAAACCTCAGGTATTTATAAAATATGTCCAGCTTTTCATTTTAGTTGACAGTAGGTGACTAATATTGAAACTTCTACAACAAAGTATTTTCTATTTATATCTTATTGCCCTGGGCAATTCTTTTGGAAAACTTCCCATCTGCCTGAAGTCTTGGATGAGATCCCAAACTTTCTAATGCTACCAGATCCACTCCTCATGCCCCAAATATAAGAGTTAATATATTCCCCTGGCTTTTTGCTGCTCTGCAATTCAGTTTCAAATCCTGAGATTTAAGCTTTAGAAGCAAGCCAGGTCAGGATAAAATTTGACAAAACCTTGACATGCAGAAACGTTTGTTAATTAAAACCTTCTAGAAATTTTGCACTGATCTTTTGTGATGTATCTTCCAACTCCCATGAAGCTCCCAATGTTATGGAGTTGTTGGAGCTTTTACTGCAGGCACTGAAAAGAAAGGGGGAATTTGTACACTCTCCACCTTAAAAGCAACACAGTCACTCCAGGAAAACATTCCAGTTGATTTCTGGCCACACTGGGAAGCTCCTTAGCCCATGGAATTGTAGGTAGGGGAAGGTGGCCCATTAGAAAATGGGGACACAGCATTTGGGATGAGAATTTTGGAGAAGAAACCCTTAAATTTCTAAGTGCTCCAGAGGAAATTTGACCTTAATTTTGCAGTCACCTTCTACATTTCATAGAGCCAAACCTCAGGAAGCAGATGGACTTGGCCTGTGTAGTATGTTATTTGTATTTGAGAATTCAGGGATAATATATTCTGGGCTCATTTCTAATACAGAAAATGGTAAAAAATGAAAGCAGAGCATGTTCCTTTGCTTTACTGCCAGGCTTTAGTAATTAGACACATTAGGTTTCAAGAGATATGTGAAATAAAAGTTCCAAATCCTCAGAATCCAAAAGCATCAAACCCCAAATCCCTTTTATCCCCACTGGGCTGGAAATGCTGCAGTTTCACTACACACCAGAATTTCATGGAAGCATTTCAGACATGGCATATTCTACTTTTTGAAGTTTCCATCAGAGTGTAGAAGGCTTTGGAGATGTGGAGGAGTCCCTCTGGGGTCAGAGCAGAGACAGGAGTGATGTTCTGCAGAGCTGTCCTACAACAAAGCCTCATGCTTTTGGTTTGTTATTTGAGCTAAAACTATTGAACTGACTGGTGTTTGTCAAGAGACTGTTTCAGCTGAGAGAGATTAGAAAAAAGACAGTAGCAGGGCTTTGTAGTCAATGTAGATATTCCTTGGGTTTGGTTCCTGTAGATACTTCAAACAACTAAATGGGGAAAAAATCGATATAGTCTGTGCAAAGTGCAATGAGTTTTATCAGCAGAGTGTCCTTCTCCCTCCAAACCATCATTTATGGCTCTTTAAAATGATCTTGATTGTTGTGAGTCCAAGTAATCAGCACAATTTTTCATTGCAGGACTGTTTGCTGCTCTGGCTTGTGCTGTGTTGCTTCAGTGACTGAGAGAGGCTCTGGGAGTGCATTTTCATCCCTGCAGTGACTGGGCTGGCAATAACAGCTAAAGGCAGGATTTCATGTGCTCTGCCTGCCTTTGGGACTGTAAATTCCTCAAAACAGGGCACGAGTGCACTAAACATGTATCTGGAGGGTCATTACAAAAGGCAGCTGTGGGTTTATGTCCCACCAGGATTAAGGACAGCACCCCATGAGCAAAGGCTCACTGAACTGCACTGACCCTGCCCAGAACTGGGATATTTAGCATGAATACTGCTTGTTTTCAGGTCCTCCATCCCACTGGGAATAGAAAGGACCTTAGTCTCAGATGTGAGGGCCACAATTCCTGCTGGTTGGAGAAGTGACAGACTCCAGATGTGATGAAGGGTCTAGTCCAGTGAAAAAAACCCAAACAACTGGTGCATGAATTTAATTTTCTAGCAGAAGTAATTGTTTAAAATGCCAGATCGTTCCCAGATCTCCAGTTACCAGATCATTCCCAAATCTCCAGTTAAAAGCCAAACACATCATTAGCAGCAGAAGGAAAGGATACACTCGTGCAGCTCTGTGTCAGATGACTTTTGCACCACACCATGCCCCAGTGCCTGAAGCAGCTGCAGGTCCCTGCACCAGTGATGACAGAGAGCACCTCGTGTGAGGTGGTACTGCTTTAAAAACTGCTGTTTAAGTACACTTACCAGAATAAGGGTAATTGAAGCTCTTGTAGCAGAGACTCAATGCCATGCACACCAGCTCCCACTGTCCCTTCAGACCACAGTTTGCTCCAGTTCTCAGAAAGGCCATGCAGGATCAGAGTTATTGTAGGGTGTATCACTGCTGTTTGCTGAAGGGCTTAGCAAGATCCTGCCCCATGGCACAACTTCCAGGCCTGTCTTTATTCCAAGGGCAGCCTTTTAATCAGGTCCAGGGAATGGGGCTCTGGGGAGATGTTTCAATTGCCAGCAGGCCCAGGGCAGTGAGCCTTCCCCTGGACTCTGCCTTGGGGAGGCCACACCTTGAGTGTTGTGTTCAGTTCTGGGCCCCTCAGTTGAGGCAAGAGATTGAGGGGCTGGAGCGGGGCCAGAGAAGAGCAACGAGGCTGGAGAAGGGAGTGGAGCACAAGTGCTGTGGGGAGAGGCTGAGGGAGCTGGGGGTGTTTGTGCTGGAGAAGAGGAGGCTGAGAGGTGACCTCAGCACTGTCTGGAACTGCCTGAAGGGAAGTTGTGGCCAGCTGGGGGTTGGTCTCTTCTCCCAGGCACTCAGCAATAGGACAAGGGGGCACGGGGGGCTCAAGCTCTGCCAGGGGAAATTGAAGTTGGAGAGCAGAAAGAAATTCTTTGCAGAGAGAGTGCTCAGGGATTGGAATGGGCTGCCCAGAGAGGGGGTGGATTCCCCATCCCTGGAGGTTTTTAACCTGAGCTTGGCCGTGGCACTGAGTGCCATGATCTGGTAAAGGGACTGGAGTTGGACCAAGGGTTGGACTTCATGATCTCAGAGGTCTTTTCCAACCCAATCCATTCTATGGTTCTGTGATTTTCCCACCTACACTGAGCAAGGTCCTAGGAAGCAGTTTCTTCTGGCCATGTGTGGTTTGACACTGCCAGTCTGCTGCTGTTCAGTGAGTGTATATTCTGACTTTCCCTATGCAACTGATGCCTAAATGTGGGACTGAGAGCTGGGCAGTTGAACAAGAGCAGGTTCTTCACTGTGCCTGCTTTGTGCTGACTGGCACTAACCCCTGTTTGCAGATGGGGACAGTGCAGGGCTGTTCCCTGGATCTGCCCTTCCCCGGCATCCCAGCAGAGCCATACCCATCACACTGGAAATTCCGGGGTCTGTTACTCCTGCAATGAACTGCATCTGTTTGCAAACCCAGGGGGAGAGCCCACAGTGACACTGCTTGAGAAGGAGCGAGGCCTGATTTCCAAAAGACCTCCCAAAATTCTGAGGCCTGTTTGCTCAACCCTTCTCACTGAGCATGCTCTGTTCTTTTTAGCTGGATTTGGCCTTTCAATGAGTTTGCTGTATCACGGACTAGAAACTATAAATCAGGCAGCAGTATACATAGGAACAGGGCAAAATGGGAACTAGCCACGATTTTTTCTACTAAATTTTGCTGGGTCACTTATGAAAAAGAGTAAGCTAGGTCAGTCCGAGGAAGACTACTAAGACCCTTATTTTTGGGGATGAAGAGCAGAAAAACCCCTACCCAAAATATATGCCAGCAGAAAACACAGCCCAAACTCAGCCCAGACCCTGCCTGTCATCAGTATGTAATGAGGTGTAATCACATGCAGAATGTATGAGAAATGTTGTAATCAGTCATGTTCAAATGTATAAATTATCCTGCTTTGACACCTGTGCTTCGAAGTGAGTCTGTGTAGCGTTAGCTAGTGAGTGAGTTAGTGAGTTAGAGTGAGTGAGTTAGTTAGTCAGTTAGTTAGTTAGTTAGTGTTAGTTAGTGAGTCTGTGCTAGCTGCCTTGCTTCCATGAGCAGAAATAAATACCTGCTGCTAATGGAATACAAAATTTTCTCTTAGCAATTCTTTCTTGCAGCATTTTTACTATCACTGTTGCTGGTGAAATGAGGCTGTGCTACTGGTGTGGACGGGGTTTCTGAGACTCCCTTGGTAACTCAGAGCAGACACTGACATCTCTGAGTTTGGGAAATTGGAACTGAGTTGTTGTATTCTTTGGCTCAAAACCTGGCAGGTCAAGTAGGGGGTTATCTCCATTCTGCTCCTGCTGCTGCTTCAGAGAAATGGATTGTTCGCCTGTATTTCACCCTGACTATAGGGGGAGCCCCCTATACCGAGCTTGGGCGCTGGACTGAGGGTCAGAAGAGCTCAGGCACAGCAGACATCAGAAGGCCAGATCAGAAGGCTCACAACTTAGAGGGTTTATTCAAGATAGATTAATGGGCAGTTCTCATAGCTCATAGTAGAAGTAGACAGTTCCTAGAAGTTTCTATTACATCATCTCACATCCTAGTAGATCTAACTCTCACGCAGTAATATCCAGACTTCTTATACTCTCTCACATCCAACATGCCCCCACATGATTGGTTAACCAATTCACCTTACATACACCACAGCCTCTTATTGGTCACGAGCCACACACACACTGCAGGCAGCTCTGCTCTCTTTAAGGCTGCATTCCCATCAGCTTTTCTTAAGGAATGCACTTACTGTCACCCCCACACCTGACTATGTAAAAAAGCAAAATATTCAGACCAAGCTGCAGAAAGGAGGAGGATTCCCTGTACAATTCCCAAAAGGAGGATTCCCTGCACAATTCCCAACCCAGAGACACACTTGCAATGGGATGTAACCACTCCCTAAACATTTAGAGCATTTGTGCACACAGATAGCAAATGTGTCCCTGCTTGCCCACTATCCTGTCCTGTGACAGGTAAATGGGGTGATCAAATGTTTATAGGGAACTCCAAAACAATGTGATGTTCACCTTGGGCCAGTTTTTATTGCATTTTAAAACAGGAGAGACTGAAGGACTGGGTTGAATTTCGGAAGTGACCTGAAGCAGGGGTTGTTTATAAAGCTGAGTAAGGAGCCAGTTATTCCTGGGATTTTCAGTTGCTCCTGTTATAAAAGTGGTAATCAAAGTTCTGTACCTTCTTAAACAGAGATAAGCCCAAAAGCTGGAGTTTTACTCTGTAGAACCCAAATTTCATGCAATGAAAATGATGTGGCTTGATTTAAGCTGCTCAGAGCCTGATCTGAGTACAATTCATGACGTTAGGTCACTGTTCCACAAAAAAACAAGCTATAGAAAACCAAACAAAATGTAAGGCTTACAAAGATACATTGATCTTTAGATGGATATAAGAACAAATTAGGAACAACGTGCTTGGAGCTCCACCTTGCCCATGACAGGGAGCTGCAGTGGGTGCTTCAAAAAAAGAAAGGCAGGCACAGAGCAAGTCTTGAGGAGCCTTTTGCCAGGTTCTAATAATCAGCATTCTGAAGTTTTCACACACAAATTATGGGTATGGACTTCTGTGGTGTTTCAATTGACATATAAAAGCTTACCCTCAATAGACATGTAAAAGCTTATCTGGGTATTAAACAGTTTCCCCATTTCACAGGCCTTTATTAGATTACTTCTGACAGTATTATTATTATTCCTCTGTCCTAGTTCAGCAGGTGGGACCAGTTTGTCCCTGTGTGGGTGTGACCAAAGCTGGGCATTCTAAACCCTCTGGGCCATTGCCCAGCAACTCTTCCCAATGGCCCATTGGCAGCAGCTGCCCAGGGCACAGCTGAGCCCTCAGCCTGGCAGCTGGCTGGGAAAGAAGCCTGGCAGAGGAGCTGGGAGAACTCCCCTGCAGGGACTCCTTGGCACCTCCACACCCACCTGAGGGCTCAGCTCTGCTCAGGGGCCAGCAACCAGTCCAAAATCCCCCCTGACTCCCACAGTCACATCCCCCACTCTGCAACTCCCTGCCCTGGGGGACCCACTGGGGGCTCCCACCTGCACCTCAGGGGAGAGAATCTTCTGGTCGGGGGACTTTGGGAACCACTTGTTGGATCCAGAGGAGGAGCAGACCCTGGACAGGAGGAGCCCACCACTCTCCACCAGACTGGGACATCATCTGCACCAACAGGTTTTTCACCTCCTTTTCCTTTGGACTCGGGGGAACCACGTGGGGCTCAGCACAGGGACCAACCAGCCTTTAAACCAGCACATCCTCCCCATTTGGAATGACAGTGTTGTGGTCAAACTATGTGGAGTGCCCATTTGCCCTCCCTGTCGGCTCTCCCTGCACACTGGAGAGGCAGCCTGGGCCATTCTGGGGGTGCCCAGCTGTAATTCCTGCTGAGCTCCTGCTGGACAGGACACCTCCACTCCTGGCTCTGGAATACAATCTGACTGTACTGAAGGGCAGTGAATAAAAAGGTCCCAAAGGTCTTGTAGAGGATTAAAGAAATTGTCTTTACTATTTCTAAGCTCTCAGAGTCTGTTGCTATGGTCCCACTGAACTGGAAATACGGCATCTGGGCAGAGAAAGTTTGCTTCTGGAACAGCCTTTTTTCCAAGGGTTTTGGTGGTTTCTGTGAGGAAAACTGGATTCTGATCTGCAGTTCTGCTGGTGCTGCATTGACTTCCCATGTCACTACATAATTACAGAGGAAAATTTAGGCTGAAAAATCTTAACATATTCAAGAGATACCAGCTTGAAAGAGATTCACCTTCTAACCATTAAAAGCCTTCCCAGGATTCAGTGCCTGCAACTCCTCACAAATGAGAGGTTTATGTATTTATACTTATTTGCCAGTATAGCATCTATAACAATGGGGGAAAAGTTCCTCAAGTTAAAAGCACAACACAGTCCTTAAAGGAAATGTTCTCCAGTCCCCTGGTGGGGATCAGACCTGTAACTCTGAAATCTGGTAAAACATGGTTAGTTTTTCAAAATGAGATTTCCTGAAGTGGGAACTACAATGCTGTCCTTAAAAAACTGATGAATTCTCCTTGTAGAATAGAATAGTTCTGTTGGAGGGAACCAACAGCCATCATGTATTCCAAGTGTAACTCTTCTAAATCAGTTTGTTTTTAAAATGCCTGTGTTTGATATTCATGATGGAGTTCTCTAGAATTCAGAGCTTCCTTCTCTGAGACACACAGTGATGTGAACAGATTTTAAATGAGATTTTTCTTAACAATCTAAACAGGTAATTTCATCATGCTCCTTTATCACATATACATTTATCTAGGACTAAAATACTCAGGATACAGCCTGTATTCTATATCCTTGGTTCTGGCAAGGACACAGTTACCTCTATAATAATAAGATTTCTGAAATAACAAACATGATGTCAGAGTTCAAAATATACATGAATCCTTGGCCACAGTTGCACAGAACAAAGTAATAAGATCTATTACACAAAGTTGCTTTCTCATCTTACCATGTAAACCAGGATAGTTATTGTTCTGGGGCCATGAGTGGCTGAAATAAATCTAATGGTACAGTCTGAGTGGTTGTAGGGTATGTATTAATAAAAGCTCAGTGGGAGCAGCAGCACTGCTGAAACCCCAACCCTTTGTATCCCTCAGCAATGCTGTGGGTGTAGGTTTGCTCATGTTTGAAGGGAACAATGCAAGTGCCATGCAGTTAATAATTTGTTCCATGTAATCAACTTAAGCTTTGTGTTTTCCAGCCCAGCTCCTCTGCCTGGTTCTCTTCCATCTGTGTAGTCAGGCTGTTTGTACATCCTTGCTGGCTTTTAAAGGAAAAGAGGATTTCCCATGAAACCTTCCTTTCCTTTTTTCCAGGAGATACAATGTTTTCTATCTCAGGATTACCTGGACTAGAAATGAGAAAAACCCTCTTCCCAGGGCTGTGGAACACCCTTTGCTCTCCCTGACAGCTCCAAGGGAGTGTGAGAAACAAAGTTTAACATGCCCTTATGGGCAGATAGAGGTGAGGCACCTGCCTCACACCTGGTCAAGGTATCACACAGCCCTACATTATTGAACAGATCTTTAATATCCCACAGACACGCACATGCCAAGCCACTTGGAGGGAGAAAATGTGAACCAACTGCAACCAGCATGAAGGCCAAACGAATGTAAATATTAAAGTACATATTTTATTTCTGATAAACACAGGATTTTGGAAATGCTCTGCTTGCCCCCAGGTCTCAGCTGTGTTGGTAACCAGTGGACCAACACTCTGACATGTGGGGAAATATTTGCTGTGCCAGCATGTCAGAAACACTAAGCCTGCTTTTTCACATTAAATTTTGCTGTAGGCATGAAGGGATAAAGAGGCTCCCTGCAATATTTGGTCTGGCTGTGTCTCACACAAGCCCTGACATCTCCATTGAATGGCTGTGCTGGTTCCCAGCCCAGCAGGGAACTCTGGCTCTGAATGGCAGGGAATGGAGTGCTTGGAGACTGCACAATGGGCATCCCCAGGCAGCGTCTGGAAGGGGGAAGCCTGACCTAAAGGCAGGGTTTGTCAGACTAGATTTTGGGTGGACTTTCAGCCATCTAATCCTGTCTCCATTGTGTCCCACGAGTGCAAGAAACCCTGGGAGAGGTTTTGTCTGCAGCTGAGTGCAGAGTTCAGCTCTCACACTGCACTGGAAGGTTCAGAGAGTTTCCCAAATTCTACCCAACACTTATCACTGGAGCTCAGAAGTTCCTTCTTCCAAGGGACATAGTTAACCCATTTTAAATCCTGTGAATCTCCAGGTATCAGCAATATTTGTGCATGCAAATGAGAGCTGGTTGCTGCACAAGAATTAACAGATCTCTGAGCTTGCAGGTCATCTTTTGCTGTCTGAAAGGAAGTTGTAGAACCTATGTGGGGAAGAGCTGTGGTCATTGGAAGAGCATTTTAGAGGGGGAATTGTGAAGGGAAATGACTCTCCCAAGGCTGTGGTGTGGAGTCTGAGCCAGGCTGAGCTCAGAGCACAGGTCCTCTGGTAGGTGTGACACCAGTCTGGTTCTCAGAGCTGTAACTGGGATTCCTGCAGATGAAACTGCTTGTAAAATCCAACCCCTATTTTGTCATTTTATGGATATTAAAAGCTCAAAGACAGGACTTAGAGATGCATTTCCCCTCCTATTCATGTACCCCGGTGCACCCTTAGTCCTTCCCTGCCCTTCACTCTGCATATTTCAGTGTTTCTGTGGTGGCTCAGGTGGAGATGACACCCTTCTATTTCCCACCTGCTCAGAGGATTTTTTAATTGGTATTTTAGGTGCTTTCTTAGTGCATGGAACTTTTCCTTAGGCTAAACACCTTGCAGGAAGATGCTGTACAGCTTGTGGGGCCCACTGTGCAAGAATCACTCTTTTTGGTCTGCTCTGAACCTGCCTCCTCTTTCCTGTGCTGACTCAGAGCTCCTGCACTGAGCCTGAACAATTCTTCCCTATCCGTCTTGTTGAGGAAGATTTTACAGACCCATTTCACCTCTCTCCTCAGCTATTCCTTTCCCACATCTCCATAAGCTTTTTCACACTTGTTGCCTTTCATAGAATAACAGAATCACATAATGGATTGGGTTCGAAAAGACCTCCGAGATCATCAAGTCCAACCCTTGGTCCAACTCCAGTCCCTTTACCAGATCATGGCACTCAGTGCCACGGCCAAGCTCACTTGAAAAACCTCCAGGGATGGGGAATCCACCCCCTCTCTGGGCAGCCCATTCCAATGCCTGAGCACTCTCTCTGCAAAGACTTAAATTTCCCGTGGCAGAGCTTGAGCCCCCCGTGCCCCCTTGTCCTATTGCTGAGTGCCTGGGAGAAGAGACCAACCCCCACCTGGCCACAACTTCCCTTCAGGCACTTCCAGACAGTGCTGAGGTCACCTCTCAGCCTCCTCTTCTCCAGCACAAACACCCCCAGCTCCCTCAGCCTCTCCCCACAGCACTTGTGCTCCACTCCCTTCTCCAGCCTCGTTGCTCTTCTCTGGCCCCGCTCCAGCCCCTCAATCTCTTGCCTCAACTCAGGGGCCCAGAACTCAACACAACACTCAAGGTGTGGCCTCCCCAAGGCAGAGTCCAGGGGAAGGCTCACTGCCCTGGGCCTGCTGGCCACGCTACTTTGGATCCAGGCCAGGATCCCATTGGCCTTCTTGGCCACCTGGGCACACTCTTGGCTCCTCTTGAGCTTCCTGTCCCTCAGTCCCCCCAGGTCCCTTTCTGCCTGGCTGCTCTCCAGCCACTCTGTGCCCAGCCTGGAGCGCTGCAGGGCTTGGGGTGGCCAAAGGGCAGGACCTGCACTTGGCCTTGTTGAACTCCATCCCATTGCAATCAGCCCATCTCTCCAGTCTCTCCAGATCCCTCTGCAGAGCCCTCCTGCCTTCCAGCAGGTCGACACTCCCTCCCAACTTGGTGTCCTCAGCAAATTTGCTGCTGATGGACTCAATCCCCTCATCTAAATCATCAATAAAGATGTTAAACAGGACTGGACCCAACACAGACCCCTGGGGAACACCACTGGTGACCAGCTGGATGCAGCTCCATTCACCAGCACTCTCTGGGCCCGACCCTCCAGCCAGCTCCTAATCCAGCAGAGGGTATACCTGTCCAAGCCATGGGCTACCAGCTTTTCCAGGAGTATATTATGGTAGACAGTGGCAAAGGCCTTGCTGAAGTCCAGACAGACACATCCACAGCCTTCCCCTCATCCACCAGGTGGGTCACCTGATCGTAAAAAGAGATCAGGTTGGTCAGACAGGACCTGCCCCTACTAAACCCCTGCTGGCTGGGTCTAATCCCTTTTCCATCCTGAAGGTGCTGTGTGATTGCTCTCAGTATAATCTTTTCTATGCCTCCTCCAGTTTCATTGTTTTAGGTGAAAGCATCATAATTTCCCTTTTCTGATACAGGTGTTCAGTGAATGTGCATAATTATTTTCTTTGTATTGCTTTTATTAATTTTGTAATAAATTTTAATATAATTTTTCCTTTCCTCCCTGCAACTTGGCAGCTGAACAGATGACACATTCCTAGAGTTATAAAGGTCAAAGATATAATTTTTCAGCACTTAAATAAGCTCAGAGTTCATCACTGTATCTGTTCCACTGAAGCTGAGTGTTGTCTGAGGTTGGGTTTCGTTGTTTCCCAAAGTCCCCCCAAAATGCATCACTTTTCTTTATGTGGCCACTCAGTGTCATAAGATCATTCATCACAACTGATCCTGGTTTTTCACATCTTGACTGATTTTAAAGTTTTTATTTTAAGTATTATTTTACCCGCAAATCAAATGATAATCACATTATTGCAGCTTTCCTTACCCTGTGATATAAACCCTATTTCCTTGACTAAAATACAGCCCAAACAAACCATGTTTCCAGACTACCAGTCATGGCTGGCCTTGGGCTAAAACCAGAGTTACATCTCCAGCTCCCCCTCCGTGGGTATTCTGAGCTGAATCCAAGCTCTGTGATTCCAATGTACTTCAGAGAATCCTCTTCTGCCCCAAAAGGAGGGACTGCAACACACAGTCAGTCCCAGCCTCTACACCTGATTTTTCAAGCAGTTTTAAGAATGGTGCTTTGAAGGCTGAGGTTACTTACACATTTCTAAAGGTGTGCTGTGCACAAAGCTGACATTTGGCATTTATTGGCCAACCATTTCTATTTTATAAAGCACATTTCCATGTGAAATGGTGAACAGAACACAGGCAGCACCTTGGGATACAGACACCTGCAATAATTGTCAAGCTTCAGCCCAAGTTCTATGTTTTCAGTCTCTGAAGTTGAGCTGCACCTTTGTGATCCTTCAAACACACACATATCTATTCATTTTTATCAGAATTTGCCTGATTTTCAGATGGGCAATATAAAAAAGCCATAAAAATGTATAAAAAAGCCCTTTTTGCTTGACTGGAGCACACAGATAGTTCCACATCTGGAATTGTGAAAATAACACAGAATTATGGAGTAGTTTGGGTTGGAAGGAACCTTAAAGATAATGCAGTTCCAAACCCCTGCCAGTTGGATATCTCTTCTCTATAATGGACCTAAGCAAATAGTTTGCCCAGCTCCTCCTCCTGCTCTCCTTCTTCTCCTTTCCCCTCAAAATTTCTGTGAATTTACAGTTTGGGATTATCTCAGAATGTGAATCTTTGCCACCAGATGCATTTAATCCAAGTTTTACTTCAGTGCAGGGCATTATTTTCTAGCTGTTTCTCTGGTTTGAGGGAAGCATTACCCCCAGGTTGTGACTGCAGTTTTCCTTGGGTTGTTTCAGTGGCTCCAGTTCTGAATAGCTGAGATTCAGATTGCCAGGCAAACCCATGGGAATGCCAAGTCTCACCAAGAGAGTCTCATGAGAGAGGCAAATAGCAGTCTGGAGTTTAATCATTCTGCTAAACAGGCAGAGAAGATCCTGATAAAGGTGAAAATCCACTGGAGAATGAAGGGAAAAGAAAGCACAGTAACCATGGGCAGGGCTTCAGCAGGAATCCGGACTCTGGGGGGCAGGCAAAGGAACAAATATTTGCAGGACTGCTAAAAACTGTGCCACTGAAAGCAGAGAAAGTGCCTTTCCTGTGTTTCCTCACATCAGTGACACTCATCAGCTCCCCCCCAACCTGCCCAGAGTCCAGGCAGTTGCAATCACTGACTGTCTCCCTCTGTCCCTGGCAGTTCCCAAGGAATGTGGTGCTGTTTCAAGTCTTGCTCTTGGCTGTGCCATCCTGGGGATGGGGTTTAAGAACTCAGCTTGGCTGTGGGTTTGCACTATGGCAAGTTCCCAGGGAAGTCAGGGAGCCAATTAATGGACTTTCTAGCTATTTACCCAGGTCTCCAGATGATTTAGTGCTTATATTCCATAGAGGAGCTTTCTGAGAACTGAAGTTATGATGGAGTAGGACAGTTCCTGGTGCACCTGTTCCTCCTTGCCCTGTTTGAAGCAGTTGCTGAAGGAGAACATATCACTTGCAAATCAAAGGACAGGTTTGAGAGGACTGGGCCACACTTCAGGATTCAATGCCCTTTTTTTTTTTTTTTTTGCCTGGTACATAAATTTAAAAGGCTTTTTGTTGAATTTAGGTTTGGGTTTTGTTTTTTTGAATGTAACATCCACAAATTTCCCTCCAACAATTCTAGGGTGACTTCACTCATCTTGCTACAATGTCATCTGTTTTGGGATGTATTCCAGAGATAAGACCTCTTCCCCTGTAGATCATTAATCCTTCTATATTCTGAGAGCAGACTATTTTAGCAAGACAAATTACTTTAATCTGTTTGAAAACTTGGGTTGTCAACATCTGTCTTACAAACTATCTTGTCTGGTTTGTATCCTGAAGGAAAATGAGATGAGGAGCAAGGTACTGTCTCATTTTCATGAAGTAATTTTCAAGTTTCATGAAGAAAATATAAAATTTAACTTCTTTCATTCCTTCAGCAGAATAAAAAGCTCAAAGGAATGCAGAATTCTCTGCTTGTGCCTGAGTGATGATCAGCAGTGTTTGATTTGAAGAGTAACCTACGGGGACTGACACAAAAATGACACATGTTAAACCCACCTGGCTGAGTTGGTTTAATGTTATCTCTGGACAGGCTCAGTGGAATAGTTAAGTACTTTATACATATTGTGTTTAAGTGTCTGACTGAAGCACCAGTCAATACTCTGGTCCTCTCAGGGTCTTGCCCTGGTGGTTTTACTTTGGATTTTTGTCAATACCTGTGACCTCCACGGAGACAAACATAAACACCCACATTTAGAGCACAGGTTACACTTTGAGGTTATATATTACTACTTTGTCTTACAAAACTGACCTGAAGAAAAAGTGATTTTTTTAAAAAGCCTCTGTTAGGGAGGTCTGGCCAGCTCCCATGCAGGAGATTTATTGCCCAGTGTGTTCCCATCACTCCAGTGAGCACAGGAATGCTGATGAATCCAGGTCTGCTCTCAGGGGTGCAGGAACAGAGCACAGCTCGGTGGGATCTGCTCACATGGAGGGGGGAAAACCAGAGTGCCCTGGGCAAGGGTCCCTTCCTGCAGGTGCTCCTGAGCACTGAAGGGGCTACAAACTTGCCAGGTTTGCTTAAGGAACAAGGAGAGGACAAGTGTGTGGCTGTGCAGCCAACAGGGAGCTGGTCCCCAGGGAGGTCCATCCTGAGCTGTGGCACTTTGTGGGACAGGAGGTTACAGACTCTTGGCTTACAGGTGTATTTTTCTTGGTGACAGACAGTTGTTTTTATGCTCTCCTAGGCTGATGTGAGCTGGCTTTTGGCTCAAGAGAGATACAGAGCCCAGTGTGATCAAGCTGATACCTCCATGCCCAGCCTGCTGTGCCTGGATCTCTGTGCAGTGGGATCTGCAGTGTCAGGATCTGCATCCAAGTTATTGCCACTCTAAGGTCTATCAGCAGCTCCCAGGGCAGCCCAGGGCACTGCTGTCCTGCCACCAGCCAGGCACAAGGGGCCAGGTGTCAGAGACTGAAATGGTTAATGATTTATGCATTCTAAGAAACTTTGCAGGCTTTTGACTTTTGCATTATATCCCTGATGGGCAGTTGGGCCCATNCCCCCCCACTAAGGTTATTTTCTATATGGAATTGTTAAATAAACACCGATTATATAGTGTCATTTCGCTTTAATCCACCCCAAAGGGAATGATTAATAACAATCTAGGTTACCCCTGTCCCCTTCCCAGGGGCGAGTCGTGACACCAGGGCAGCCAGTGCCACCCTGCTGGTGCTGGAGGGGACAGGTGCCCACCCAGCAAGCCAGAGGGCTGCAGCTGAGGGCTGGGGATGGCTTAGAACCAACTCTGATGCTGGTTCTGGCACTGCCCCCCAGTCAGTGGCTGTTCTGGGGGATGCGCTTTCCCAGGTGCCCAACCTCTGATGGGCAGGCCAGTCTTTGGGTTTGAAAGGGGTGTGGGAGGAACTTTTTTCTTTAAAGTTATGTTTGTGTATGAAATTAATCTATTTTGCTGGCATAGGAGATAAGACAGATATGTTGCATCACCTAGAAAGTTTGTGCAGCAATAGTGTCCATGTTCTTGGGGAAAGACTCTACAAAGCCAGGGCAGGCAGAGGAAGGAGGGAGGTGCATGGATGGCACTATGGCCACCAAGCTCTGCCTGAACTTCCAGGCACTCACTCAAGGCTGCAGAAACACTGACTACACACCCGCTGGGGAAAAAAATAATCTCTGTGCTATAGGAGGGGTTGGAATGATGCAAATTGTGCACAGAGGGTGGAGGAGAGAGATTCAAGAGGCAGCTGTGCACCAGAGGACAGAGCCAGCTGCTCTGGCTGGGGCTGGGGCTTCGAGCTGGGCTGCAGGTCTGCAGGGAGGGCCCCCCCCTCAGCCCCAGGGAGGGTGGGACAGGGGGGG
>VWZD01010008.1:0-11320 GCA_013396695.1 Sakesphorus luctuosus | reverse complement strand
CACCTCTGCCTTTCAAGGGCACCTCGTGCCCTGCTCCTTCTCCTGCCCACCCTGCTTTGCCCTTGCCCCTCCTCCTGGGGCTGCTCTTGTCCAGGCAGGCGCAGTTGGAGCCAGCACTGGCTCCAGTGCCAGCGGCTCCCCAGGACAGGCCCAGAACTGAGGGGCCAATTAAAGCCTGGGACAGAGCAGAGCCCTCAGCACAGGGATTTGCCAAGGACTAACTGGGCACTGCAGAGCAGCCAGGCTGGGAATGGTTCCTGGCTGTGAGCCCATATTAAAGGAAGCTGTGAGGGGAAAACCAACTCACCGTTTTCTCTCCAACCAACACTGGAGCCCAACATAGCACAAGAAGATGGCAAGTGGCACAGAGAACAGTATCACTACTGTGCCCACCATGCAGCGCTTGCGCACGTCCTGGGGGCAGAGACCCCTTGTGATGCTCTGGGGATTTTGTTCTTGTGTTCCTGCCTTGGCAGCCACATCTGTGGGAGCAATTTGGAGCGTTAGTCTGTCCTGTGCACCTCTGCCAAGCTGGCAGCAGGTTGGATGTGCCCAGGACATTCTCTGTCTCCCCCAGTGCTGGTGCCTGGAGGCTCCCAGCCCTGGGACAGGCTGTCCCAGCAAACCAAGCCCAGAAGGAGGGAGGAGAGCCCTGGGGGAGCAGAGCTGCTTGGGCAGTGGCTCCTCTGAGGGACACAGACACAACCCATCCCTGCAGCTGGCAGTGCCAGCCCCGACCCTCCCTGCCCTGGGACAGCTCCCACAGCCCATGGGGACAGTCAGGGCCTCTCAGGGGACACGTGAGCCCTGCCCAGTGTGGGAGCTGAGCACACACAGCAATTACCCTGTGTGCCACTGTCTGGCATCGCCTGCCTTCCACCAGCAGAGCCTGGCACGGACCCTCTGCTTCCTTTGGGAAATGCCGCCCTCAGCACAGGCTCTTGGTCCATCTCTGGGGAAAGGAAGAGGGACAGCTGGATCAGGTGGGACTGTGCTCCATCAGGGAGGTGGCACCTTCAGGAGGAAATAGTTGTCAAAGACTTGGATAAGGCTGTGCAGAGGAACCAGCTCAGGAGCTGGAAACATCCTCTCTGTGGGCACACCTGTAACTCAACAGCCAGAGAAGCTTCTGTCATCTGGATCTTGCTGCATTTTCATGCATTATTCTTTGAGGGAACATGGAAAACTTACCCGCAGGAATCCCTGAGGGCTCCAAAGAATCTTCCATCCAAGGTGTTGGAGAAGTATTCCCAGAACCCTGAACTAGAACAAACACGGATGAGAAGCGTTTCCAAGGGGATGGAGTCAGGCCCTGTCAGGAGAACTCCTGCTCTGCCTTTTCCCCAGCGTGGGCACCCCCTGCAGCTGCTCCCAGGTTTTGGAACATGTCCCTCACTGAGGACCCCCAGCAGGACAGCTCCGTGCCCGAGTGCCCTGAGTGTGCTTGGGATAACCCATCTGTGCTGGGACAGTCTTCTCTGGGTTGTGCCAGCACTGCCCAACAGCAGAGATGGCCCCGAAAGCCTCAGCAGGGCTCAGCCCCAGAGGATGCAGGAGGGTGGGAGGCTCTCTCTGAGCCCTGCCCAGTGTGGGAGCCAGGGATGGCTCTGGCCCTGGGCTGGCAGGAGGGATCCCGCTCTGGGCTGCTCCTGTGCCTTGGGCCTCTGGGCACTCAGGACCAGCTCCAGGAGCAGCTGCAGCAGAAGGCACGTTGGTGCCACAGTCCCGTTTCCCAGTGGCTGCACAAGAAGCTCCAGATGCCTCGAACCCAACACACTTCCAGCTTTGGCTGCTGCTGTGCTGGGCACGAGCGGGCACAGGGGGCAGAGCTGCTGTCACTTGGCCACCCCGATGGCCCACACGGGCTGAGCACACCCAGCAATTACCCCGTGTGCCGCTGCCTGGCATCGCCTGCCTTCCGCCAGCAGAGCCTGGCACGGACCCTCTGCTTCCTTGGGGGAGCACCTCCTTCTGCAGAGCCCCTTGGTCCATCTCTGGGGAAAGCAAGAGGAGCAGCTGGATCAGACGGGACTGTTCCCATCAGGGACATGGCACCTTCAGGAGCCAACACTTGTCAAAGACATGCATAAGGTTCAGGAGAATGGATGGAGTTTTGAGGCTGGGTCAGGGCACTCCCTCCTGCAAAGAGCCACCAGAGCTGAGCTGCCTGGAGAGCAGGGAATTGCAGGGCATCTCCTGGCTTGCATGGCCTGGGGTGCATTTTGGGCACAGTGTCAGGAGATGCTCAGGGCCTTCCTGCAGAGGCTGGGCAGAAGCTGCAGCCAGGCCAGGCAGGGAAACAGCCCTGTCAGGCATGAAATCAGCAGCAGGACAGCGAGGCTGCCATGGATCCCTTCCTGCTGTGCAGCCACAGTGTGTCCACATGTGGATCTAAAGCCCCAGCTGCTGAGTCTCATGGCCCAGGCTCAGGGAAACACACGCACCTCGCTTTCTCTGCAGGTCACTCAGCATCTGGTCCAGCAGTTCCAAGTCTTCCTGGGGCTTTTTGTCTCCTGGATCTTGGCTCCTGCCTGTTGGAGGCCCTGAATGGAAAGTGGTTCCATTGGACATGAAGGGATTAGAGCAAACCAGAGCTCATCCTGTGAGGTCAGCAGGGACAGACTACTCACCCCTGGGCTGTGAGCCAAGATTAGGTGCAGAATACAGTTCAGGAGCTGGAGATGTCCTCCCTGTGGGCACACCTGTAACTCAAGAGCCCACAGAAAGGAGATTAGAAGCTGAATGCTCCCTCCTCCCACGGACAGGGACCCTGTGGGGTCTCTCTTGGGCCTGAGAATGGAGCAGGCTGAGATTTCCACATTCCATCAGCCTTGAGAAAATCTTATGGAAAATGGCACTTGAATGAGCTCTTGCCACAAGGATTATTCTGTCAGGAAAGAGATTGAGAACTTGCCTCCCGAAAGCCAAAAGAACTTTGAAACATCATCTGCCAGGTCTTCTGAATAATCCAATTCAGCACCCTCATCTAGGAGCAAAGAGAGATGAGAACCATTTCCATGACATGCTGGGATCCCCTTGTGCCTCAGAGCTCCGTGGCACTGCCAGGGGTTTGGGGAACACCGTGGCAGGCAGATGTGCATGGCCATGGGCAGAGCTGCAGAGGGCCTGGGGGGCTCTGGGCTGGCTCCTGGGCACTCTGCACACTCTTTGCAGCCCCTGTGCAGCATCCCTGGAGGAGCGGCTGCAGCAGCCAAGGGCCCCTGGGGGCTCTCTCCTGCCCTCAGGGCTCCCTGGCTAGGGCCCTGGCACACCCCATGCCCGAGGCTTCCCGGGGGGCAGAGCCCCTTGGCCGGGCAAGGTGCCCCAGGCCACGGCTCACCTGCTCCCCGCGCTGGCAGCGGAGCAGCCTGGGCAGCCCTGGCGTGCAGGGCCCCTGCGTGGAGGAGGAGGAGGAGGAGGAGGAGGGAGAGGCGCAGAGCAAGGGCCATGGCCCCTCGGCCTCACAGCGTCCCGCAGCTGCTGGCACTGCCTCTGTCCTGCTGCATCTGCTGCATCTGCTGCACCAGCAATCAGGGGCAGGGGCTGAGTAATTTGTGCTTATGGCTGGTGTGGAACGACAGCCCTGCTGTGACCTCATGGCCAGGCTGGGGGTGTGTAGTGCTGCCAACTTCCAGCACACAGGAGCTGACCTGAGCCTCTTGATAAACAGGTGGTGTAGTTTTCCCACAGTAACATTAACTGTCATGACTTGATTGCAGGAAATGCTTAGTAAGCCAATAAAGTGTTGATGTCTGTCTGTAGGCACCACAGGATGGGGCAGGATGTAATTCCTGGGGATCTGCTGCTCTCAGCAGAGATACCAGTCTTGAGTTATGCAGTTCCCTTAACTGATGATCATCTCCTCACTTAGAAACCTCCTTTGCTCTAATTTTCCTTTGATGATTATTCAGTAGCAGGAAAAGTGAGTGGAGTGAAATGGTGCAATAAAGTCTCCCTGGAGCCTTCTCTTCTCCAGTCTGAACAGCCTCAGCTCTCCCATCCTGATTCCAGAGCCAAGGAACTCCAGCCCTCTGATCAACTTAGTGGCCTCCTCTGGGCTTGTTCCAATGGCTCCATGTCTTTCTTGTGTTGGGAGCCCCAGACCCGGACACAAGTGCTCCATGTGGGGTCTCACAGGGCAGAGTAGAGGGGGAGAATCCCCTCCCTCAAGCTGCAGGTCATAATTCTTTTGATGAAACACAGGAGAAGCCAAAGGACTTGTAATTCTCTGTAAGGCTCGTAATTTCATTTTGCGCTAGTTTCCTTTTTCCCTTTTTTCTTTCTCCTCCATAGCTACCTCACTGTGCTTTGGCAAGTCACCCAGGCCTTGGATGCTTTTGGGGGCCACACCAGTTGAGCTTGGGTGACAATTGTGCTCTTCTCTTGCTGTGCCAAAGCCCTGCTTTGCCTTTGGGCAACCATGATGGCACATAGTCTTACCCAGATAAAGTCAGCACTTGCAGACAGAGCTGAGCTGAGCTTTAAGGAAATGGTGAAGAGTTTTAGAACCTCTTCTCACTAATTACCAGTGTCGATCCACCTCTTCTGTTGCCTTGGGGGAAAACTCATTGTAACTAAACCCTTTCCTGTTAATATAGACATCAGAAAAAGGGCATCCTGCATGTTTCCTGGGAGTCTGAATTAGCTTTTGGAGTGTATTGCTGAGCTGAGGATTTTAGGCATCCCAGGCTTTGTGAAGAACAGTTGTGAATGGTTTTTTTCTGCATATATTTTAATACAAAGAGATTTTTACCTAATATGTGGAAATCTGCATTCCTGTCTTGCAGATATGGAAAGAAATTGAACTCTTAAGTGTTTCCTTTTTCAGTTTTAGTCTGGGGATAAAAGGAGTATTACATGAGGCTGGGAAATGAGACAGTCTGAAGTAATTGCAATTGTTCCTGGTACTTGCATTTGCAAGATCACAGGACAGAGAAGAAGGGACAGAAAAGAGGAGGGGAATGAGACAGTGCAGGCCAAGAGCTGTGAAGCATCAGTGCAAGCCATGGAGCTGAGATGAGGGAGGAAGGAGTTCCTTCTGCCCAGGCAGGGACCTCACAGCCATGACCAGTGGGGATTGACTCTGCACTTCATGGCAGCTGGAGGGTGGGGTAGAAGCAGAAAGCTGTTTGGATCCCATTGTGGAACAGACTGGCTTTGGTGCGCTGGCTCTTGAACTGCTTTTCTTCTTAAGACCAGATTTTGGCCATCTTCTGTAACACCATTCCCTGGGAGAAAAATGTTCTGGAGTTTCCTCTGGTTTCCCTAAATGTCTCTAAATGGTTCTGCACCAACTCACCTGTCCTTTAGCTGCACACTTTTAGGTACATCAGTGAAAGCACAGGGCCAACTACAGACAGTGGGAGTTAATTTGTAGCTTACGAAGGGTAGTTCTGTCAGAAAAAATCTAACTAGTGTTTCAGTAGTGGCTGGTCAGAGGACCATAAGGAGTTGAACTCTGTTTGCAATGGTGATGGCCAATATTCCTGCCATGCTGCTCCCCAGGACACCTGGGCTCGGCCCCAAGTTTAATATTCATGATTGTATTTCTAGAAGCACCAGGACAGCTCCTGCTTTCTAAAAGCATGGTGCTTTAAGCTGACCCTTGAGATGATGCAAAGGTTTTCTAGAGGCAGTTCCTAGAGCCAGCCCGAGTGAGCACTGGGGAAAGGTAAATAACTGGTTGGATTGTGGTGGCTCTGTGCTCTGAGCCTCATCGTGCAGAGCAGGGCATTGCCACAGAGTCACATGGGCGAGAGAGAGGGATGGTCCCAGCTCACCTGCAAGTTTAGCAGCTCTGTATGAAACAGAGAAGTGCATCAGAGCCTTCATAGCTACACAGGGAAAGCTGACAGAAGGATGAACCTGAGTCCCCTGGCAGGTGATTCTCAAGTGTGCTGGTCATGTGGGATTACAGCTCAGTGTGTGAGCACCAGCAGCTTTCTCACCAAATGGCTTCTTTTTCTTCATGTATGTCAAACACAACAAATGCTCAGGCTGCTTACAGAGAGTCCTGTGTAGTGCAGTCTGGACTTTGGAACATGGTTGTTGTCAGATCAACACCCAGCAATGTGGCTAACTCAGTTTTTGGGACTGCTCCCTGGTGATTTTGGCCTGGCTTCTAAAAGGGATTCAATTTTCATTTAGAATTGGAGGCAGTGCTGTCACAGGGCAGATGGAGCTGGGACAAATGGCATATTGATTCTGATCTTAACAAGAAGCCACCTGAGCTCCTCATGACAACAGCCCACAGACTGGGAATGGGTCTGTTAAAATTGCCTCATCACAAAGCTTTTAACTTGAAGCTGTGACATATGGAGCTTGTTCAGTTCTGCCATGGAGGAAGGGGGGTTTGAATGCAAAGATCAGTGTGCAGCAAAACTGTTTGTACTTCAGCAAATGAAGCATCTTAAGATGTAAAACCTCAGCCATTCTTGGCCAATTCCACTTTACCCATTTCTTGGCCAATTCCATTTACGCAACTTCTTGGCCTTCGTTCCTTTGTCAATTGTAAAATAGGACAGGGAGGGGTAGATCCTTCTTGGCTTCTTCTTCTCCAAAGGTGGGTTTGTTTGCTGCCTGATCATCCAGTGTATGGGTTGGTGACAACCAGCTTCAGTCACCAAGGTCAGACAAAAGCTGATTCACACCAGTGCCAGGACTGGAGGGTGCTGAGTTAAGTCTGCACTGTGCCACCATCCTGCAGGCTGTAACCTCATGCTCTCCCTCAAACAGGACCAAACAAATTAGTATTTCATTATGGAACAGCATTTTGAATAGTTTGCCATGTGTTTTGTTTGGCCCAGAAGCAACTGAGATTCACTGGAATATTCACAAGCCCTAAATAAAGGATTTATTGTGGTTGCTCCAATCTTTCACACTTTACAACTTTTCTGCTGCACAGTACCCTGGCACTTGCAGAATAGTTGCCTGGTGCAGTTATCCAGGACTTCTCCCAGAGAAGTGCTTTGGGAAGCAGTTGGGGTGAGTGCCATGTTTGTGTGTGGTCAATGGAGCCCACAGGACTGGGGATTAGCTCTTATTTCAATATGTGTGTCATTTATTCAGTAGAATCATCATGAGAAAGTTCTCCTTTGCCAGAGAGATTTTTAGTCTACATTATTTTAGCTCAAACAGCCCAAACTTGTCCATCTAAATGGTTTCTGTTGTTTTTTTTTCTTTCCAGTCTGTTGTTGGCCCTGTGAAGGTGCTTCTGGGATTCTGCAGACCGTGACTGCTGATACCAAAGCTCACCAGAACTCCAAGACCTTGTGACAGATGAACCTCTGAAACTGTTCCTCAGGAGGGCAGGACCATTCTGAAGGTAAAGGGCAACATTTTGGGTCTGACCCTGCACCTTCCTGTGCACGGCAATAGCTGTCCCACACTTTGTGGAGGGCAGGTAACGTGTGATACTCTTAATTTAGCACAATAGTTTTGGAAGTAAAAATATTTGTTAAAATTGGTGCTGATAGCAATGGTTGAGTCAATCTTATAAAGCTCTTAAAAAAACATCAGTCTGGCCACAAAATGATTTTTTTTATTCTTAGATCTTTGATGCTCAGAGATAATGAAGGAAGGGGGAGCTTTTCTGTTCAACTTGCCTGTCAGTGTGCAGTGGGTGAGCAAAGAAGAACAGTTTTTGGGCAGCAGGTTTGGGAGCTCTGAAAGCAGCTGTGGTGTCCCTAATGAAAGGTGGGTGTAGGCACAGCCACAGCCTGGCTTGTCTCCCCTGTGTCCCCCGCTCCCCACAGGGCTGTAGGGACTCCAGAGCCCTGGAGCTCATCCTGCTGCTGCTGCCAGAATCCCCCCACACCCCACGGTTTGCAAGACTAAAGGCTTTGTGCTCATTAATATGGAAAGCTGTATGGGTGGCCTGCACCTAAAGTTCTTTTGTTGGCTGCACCCCAGTCGGTGCTGCATCTCAATGAGTGACCCCAGCCCTGTGCTGCTTTTAAGACTGATTTGATCAAAGGGACTGAAGCTCTGTTGACTACAAATCCTTTAGAAAAATAAACACAGGAGCTACGAGAATGTTGATGACAAAAGCAAGAATTAAACCCTTGAGGCCACCTCACTGCCACCTCCCCCTCCTCCTCTTATTTTTAATTTATTTAATATTCTGAGTGCCAGTTCTTGTATGAAATGGACGCTCAGCAGCAAGCTGGGCCTCCTTGGTGTGCCCCTTTGTGCTCTCTGTGTTTCTGGTTTGATTTGGCTGCTCACACTGCGAAACTTCTCCATCTCTGCCTGTAATTCCCATTTCCTGTAATCCCAATGTACAGCCCTTTTGGCTAGACACCATATAAATAATCTGATTACTTCATTAGATAACTTACATCTTGCACTTGATGCCATTCTGCTCGTGGTGATCAGACTCAGTCATATACCAAGTTTCCTGAACACACTTTCAAACCTCCCAGCTGTAGCCCAGGGGAAGAGGTTTCTGTCTTGCTTCACAAAAGTGGCTACTCTTGCAAAAACAGCCCTTTGCAAAGGAGTTGTTACATGCATTAACATCCAAGGGTCTGCTTTCAAAGACAAAAAATCCCCGCTCAAACAAACATCGTATTAATAAAAAGTTGCTGTATTTTCAGTTCTTGCTTTTAATATTTTCCCAGATTTCAAATGCAGTGACAGAAAAAGAAAGCCAACATCCTTCCCAGACATGTGCCCTGATGAAGGAACATAATCACAATGGCTGTATTAAACATGCAGAGTCCTATTATCACAATCATGGTAATTTATTTTCTGCTTATTGTTATGTCAGATTCTTTGCAGAAGGGTGGGCACAGCATCTCAGCTCCCCTGGCTGCTTTAGTGCCATTGCCTCCTATTTCCTGCTCCTTCTTTTGCTGTTGTGTCTCTGCCTGTTTGTCTCTCTTGGGTTGCCACCTCCTTCACCTCAGTTTTATTTTTTTATATACTCTTTGCTGCAGCAGCTCAGGGCTGGTGCCTGAGTGTTTCCCTCCATAAGCAGTGTAATTTCCCTCCCAAAACATCCCATGTAGGCACACATTCCTCCCTTGTGATTTTTTTAAAGCTGAGCACCTGCCCTTCCCTTGTCCTGGCCTGCCCCAGCCCTGGTGTTGGACACCAGCCCTGTGGCACTGGCTCAGATGCCCTCCCATGAGGGAGGGTGGGCACCCCAGGGGCTTTGCACCAGGTCCTGGTGGCCAGCACAGCTTGAACTGCAGCAGGAAGGTCATCCCTGGCACACAGAGAGTGTAAAGGAGCTTGAAAGCCCCCCAGGGGCAGCTCTCAGGTAAGACCACCCAATTGTCACAGCAAAAGCAGCCCCACCTCACTTCGTGTCCAGAGTACACACATTATAATCATCAATTACCAGGTTGGTAACCTGAATTCTTGGGGTGTATCCCAAACAAACCAACCCATTCCATCAGACAAGTCATGTGGGAATAAAGAAAGATTTTTGAGTTGAGAAAAAGGGTTTTTAGAATAATAGGCAAGTTCTGGGGCCTGCTAGCAGGTGCAGGTTTAGTTCAGTGAGAAAGAGACTAAAAAGTAGCAAAAACAAAGGAGTTAAGAAGGTTTGAAGTCCATCTGCTCATGGGAAAGGAGTCTTGAGAGAGAACGTGGTCATAGCAATGGTGAACATTTGTCTAAAAGTGTCATCCAGTTAAAGCTGTGATGAGTTTTATAGACACTGTTATTCAACATATTGGATGAAGCTATGGGTGGGAAAAGGTAAGGGATATATTCTGTAACTGGAAGTTAGAGCTTAGCTTTTACCTGTCTTTTTTCTCACCATGGAGTTCTTGAATAAACTATCTTTTGTGTGGAATGTACCAAGTGTGCCTCCTTTGTCTGAGCCGCCGGGAGTTACAGCCGACTCCAAGAATTGGAAGAGCTCACTGCTACAAAGTTGGCTTTCATGGGACGTGTCCCTCTCACGTCCAGAATCCAGAATTAGGGAATTAGTTTTGCCACTGGTAAACATGGCCCCTGGTGTCCCTGTGGGTGTCACCACGTAGCCTGAGCTGCCCACAGTGCCAGGCTCTGACACACCAGCCGTTTCCCTGGCTGGAGAGCAGAGGCTGCAGTAATCCTGGTCTAAAAAACCAGAAATCCAAATCCCTGAAGAGCAATTTTTACCTTTCCAGTTTACAAGCTGGAAATGTGAAGAAGTTTCATGGTGTTTGAACTGTCTAAATTAAACTATCTCAGGAAGCAAATAATTTGTGAACAGGAAACTTGTGGTTAAGTATCTTCATTCCACCCAGAGCACTGTAAAGTGGTTTAATTCCTGTTTTGGGCTTTATTGTGGGATGCGAGTTCTGGCCTTTATTTTGTTAAGTTGTCTCAGGTACAGCTTCATGTCATTTAACTACTGTGTTCTTGCAGAAGTAAAACCTTTCAGCATCCCACACTGGAGATAAATCCTGCAGGACAAGGTCAGATTTTAGCCCTTGGAGTGTCAGTGAGTGCAAGGATGATCCATCAGGTCCCATATGAAGCTGCTGTTTTGCCAATGCAGACACACAACTGTCTTCCAGAGCTGTTTCTGCAAAGATAACGTGGAGCTGCAGCTCTGAGGACCTCAGGGGTCAGTGAACAAATAGACCAAATCCCTAATTTCTGTCAGTTACTTTACAGGAGTATTTGCTACTGATAGGTTTTATATTCCTCCCCAGGGCTGGAATAAAAGAATCCCAGCAGTTTGCTTTAGCTATGAAATAAAGAGACTCTTTTCAACAGGTTCCAGCTCTGTTCCTCATTTGAATTAAAAGCAGAGCAAAACTGTTTTGTTGGTAACAGCAAACCCACCTACTTTTGGTTACAGTGTGTGAAAGCCGTGAGAGTATAAAAAATATTGAATTTTATAATACTTACAGTTTTCTAATGGAGCCATGGCAGTCTCATGCCATCATGACCTTTGTGATGTGANGGATTGTCTGGAAAGAGTTTGGGAAGAACTGCATGGCATGAGCAGGTTCCAGAGAACATGCAAATCTGGAATTAGCTGATAAATGTCTCTGTATGTGTTAAAGAAGTATTTTAAACACACTGAGAGTGTGGCACTCAATGTTCAGAGCCCTGAGAGGCAACTGGTCACTGCCCCCTGGGACCAACTGGGTGATAACACTCGGGGGCACTGCTGGCTTTATAGGGACTCTGCTCCCCAGCAGGGCCCAGGGCTGGCAAGGCTCAGCACCATGGGGGGAGCTGCTGGCACAGACTGGCTCAGGGACACACCTGCCCCTCAGGCACCAGCGAGCAGGGGATGNCACAGACACACACACACAGACACACACAGACACAGGGCAGTCTTGATACCAGAACCAAAGGTCAGTAACTT
>VWZD01010006.1:15486-51800 GCA_013396695.1 Sakesphorus luctuosus | reverse complement strand
TATTTTTTTTAAATAAAGCAATTATTGAAAATGAAAAATGCTCTAGAAAATTCAAAAATTATTCTCCAGTTTGAGATTAAATATATAAAAAGATCTTAGGAAAACTACACTCAGTTTTATGGTTTAGCCAGTTAAATGAAAAAAGAAATTTCAGCTAGGGATGTTCAGTGGTTTTGCTTAAGTACAATCTTGGGTTTTTTTTCTGACTTAGGAAATGCAGGACAATGAATTATCTGTACATACAAACATTTCAGAGGGAGGGTTACTGTATTGTCCGAATGACATACAGACACCTTACCTCAGACACTAAAATCATTAAACTGCTTTAAAAGACAGATAATTCTAAAGATAACATGACTGGAGATTTTCTTAGTGGCTGCATATTTGGGTAGATATTTTCAAGCTTTTCAACAATTATGAGGTTTAAATGTAATTAAAACTACATATACAAATGTAGATTTCCTTGATCACGGTTAAACTTTGTATTTTACCTAAATATGCAAAGGAATGAAGACTTTCTGAACCAAAAAATCCTCAGCATCTGGAAAAAGGAAGATCTGAAGACTGAGTGTTACAACAGACGATTTGGTCAAAACTTTGATTTTCAGACTACTTTGTCCTAGAGAATATATCTTCTAATAAGCGTGTAAAAGCACTTCTTTATTTGCTAAATGTGAAACACTTATATGGAGAAGCACAAATGGATGCATGTTTGAATGGTTAAATGGTATAGAGAGTAACTATCCTCAGAGAAGTAATTCTTAACTATGGCATGTAAATTAAGGGTTCTGGGGCATTGCTTCATATTAAATGTATTCAGCTACTGTTTTTTTTTTCAAAGGCCAGTACCACAACTTAATTCTAGTAGACCAAGGTCAAAGAGAGGTTCATTTTTGTTTCCTTTCTTGCACAAAAAAAACAACCAACCAACCAACCAACCAACCAACCAACCAACCAACCAAAAGCTATTGTAAAGCTTTTGCAGATGAAATTAGGCCTTGAGTAATACAAAATACATTAGAATCTACTTACCAGTAGTACCAATGATCTTTGCAGATTTCTTGGCACTTCAGAGACCAAGAGGAAACAAACAAATATAAACAAAAAGTTTAACAACCTCAGTCAATATATCTAAACTCTGAATAAACACAAGGAACAAAACTCTTCAGAGTTAGGGATTTTTTTTTGTTTCTAAAAGCACATAGACATAATGCAGCACATGAACCAAAACTTCATATGGATATTACTGCAAATTTTTATGAAAATAATAATTTCACATGCACAGTTGCTCACAAAATTGATCTCCTTGTATATAAAGCATTTAGGTGTGGAAATACCTAAATTTGGATCAGATAAAATTTGAACAGATATTTTCTACTAATTACAATATGCTGTATATAGATTTTTGCTTTTTTGTTTCTGTTTTTTGTTTGGTATTTTGTTTTTTGTTTGTAAGGGATTTTTAGTTTTGGTTTTGGTTGGTTAGTTTTTTGTTTGCTTAGGGTTTTTGTTTGTGCTCTGGTTGTTATGTTTTGGTTTGGGTTTTTTTGGAGGGGGCGATTGTTCACAACTGCTCGAAATAGTAACTTCCTGATCTTGAAGGGTTATATTATCATTTGCTGCCATTGAGTACCGTTCCATGAATTACTTATATTACTTTTATACTAGAACTTAAACATTCTTCTGTTATTCATTTGAGCTCTTTCTAGTTAGCATATAACATATATGTGAAAAGCAGTTACAATATATCTCACATAGGAAAAACGTAAGGATTTATGCTATTAACTGACTGTTGGGATGAATGCTGGATTACCTGGCTAGGGTTTAGGAACCAGAGCTGAACACCTGGGAGTCTGAATGCGGGAAGAATGGTGTATGATGTTTGTTTAAATATTATGAACATATGTGAACTATAATGAGTGGAATCAAACATAACCAAGTAACTTTGGGTCTCATGTTCCTTTGTAACCTCAGCAACTTCAAACCCATAGAAGCATGTATTTGTGTATAAAATTATAATCTAGAATGTTTCCTATTTTGCATACACACTGCATTATTTTGCATGTTTGTGCCATGAACGTGTCTCATCAAGGTGCGAACCTGCTTGCACCAGTCTGTTTTGGGGCAGAGGGAAGTGCAGCTGTACAGTTGCAAACCAAGTTGCATCAAACGCGAGTAATAGCCTCTGACATTTTTTTTTTTTAATAAGCTCTGACATGGGCCAGAGTACTATGAGGTGTTTTAAAGCTGGACAGTTTTGCTTAGTAAATATACTTGGAATGTCACCTGTGATCGCCATGTTTGCAGAGGGTGTCTGCCTTGGGTCTGCAGGTTAGTGCCTACAGTTCAGAGTGAGGTATGGCTTGCCCTCATTCTTGGGTAATCAGCAAGAAGCCTCATCTGAGGTGCTACTCTCCTGCTTCCCTGGACAGGGCTCTAAACATTTAACTGGTGTGGAGAATCTGCCCTCTGGGATTAGTAGTTCAGACCTGCAACATTTAGTATGATGACATGCAATGTCCTTTTGACTATAACAGTAGACTGTGAAGTTTCTGAGCCTCTCCTTTCAACTGGACATTAATCCCTGTGCATGGATCTTGTTATCCTCTTCTTGATATTCCTCACAGCTTTTACACCCTATTCCCTTTATTTCTTTCTGTGCAAAGAAGACATGGGGATTGGTTTGGAAAGTACCATGTGACCCCAGAGCTGGGGCTCCAGCTGAGGTGCCTCAGTAAATATTGACACCTGTCATATGCTGTAGCTCTGCTTAAAATCTGCCTTGTTCAGCAGTGTCAAATCTTGCAGTCTATACCTCTGTCTTTTCTTTTTCTTGTCTAAAGACCAGTTGTTTTTTTTTTAAAAAGGCAATAAAATTTTGTCCTGCTTGAAATGTGACGCACAACTGGTTGACTTAAACTACTCAGGCAGCCTAAGATTTTTTCATTGATCAATTCTGTGTTGAACAATAAATCCTACAAGTGCTTGCATATTTTATGTGGCTTATTATCCAGTAGGACTTTAACAGTGATAGCCATATCAGATAAATCAAGGAGTAAAAAGGTTTATTTTTAGCAAAACAGGTGATTAATATGACAGGTGATGGTTCATTTTGAAAATCTTACTTTAAAGCTAATTGTCACTTAGTATTACTCTGTATACATGTAAAGATTCCTGCTCAAACTATGAATATCTACCATTTCTGAATAGCAAGTTACATCTGAAAAACAGATCTAACTGTGGTTACGGTCAGAAAAGAGAATATAAAAATAGCAGTTTCTATGTATTTGGTCATGTCTGCTTACTTTTCCAAACAAAATAAAGGTTTTCAGTCTTTTTTGCTCATGTAGGCAGTCCAGAGCAAATACATCTTTGCTAAAGTGTGTAGTAACTCTTTTCTTTTTAGATAACTTCTACAGAAATGTTATGCTACTTTCCTCATACAGATCTACACTGATTTGAAAGGTAGGTTATTAGGGTAAGTTTGCAAAGCTGCCAAAAAAATTTTTTAAAAAAACCCCTAAAACCAAAAAGCCCAACAACCCCAAAATCCCACTCTCAGCTAAGTTCCAAAACCAGAAAAAGAGAGATTTATATGCCACAAAACATGCCCTCAAAAGGTCAGAAAACACGACAGAATATTCTTGCACAAAACCTACTAATTTCACTTATTGTATTTAGATCTTCAGTCACTCTATGTACAGACTGAAACTTAACATGGAATTCTTTCTGAAAACTTAAGCATGAAATGTGATTTTTGCAGGCTTCCTTCATACTGAAATTCATTCTTTCTTCAGTTGTAAAATATGTGGCAAGAAGACACAGAAAAAGGATCATACTGCATTTCACTGAATGTGATGAGGGACCAAAGAGCACTTTCATTTCACGGATCCAGATTCAAATCTTTGTCTTGACTGCCTACAAATAGAACATCTGAATATAGTATATATAGGATCTTTCTCTTTCTAAGGTACCTTCTGCTCCTGGCCCTCTACTCCATGTCCCCTGTTTTCCATCGAGGGGAAATATATAGGGCTTATGTAAAAGGTAGAGATGTCCTCTCACAGCTCCACAAAACTGGACAAATGCAGGACCAGACCCATGGAGTTGCACCTGCTCAGCATAATATATGTAGCCAAAGAAGCTTATGACCATGACTTGAGCTTTCATGAAGAACTGAGATACATTATGAATAATCTACAGGACTATGAATTAATAATAGAAATCCACGTAGCAAAATGTTTTCTCCATTAAGGAGCACCCTACTCCTCAAGAGACATGGCAGTAATCTTCCTGCAATTCAGGAGAAATCTGACTGCAGGCCAGCTATTCCCCTCAGGGAAGACAATGGCAAAAAATTCTACTTGACTTTAAACGCGCATGATTCTGTGCTCTGCAAAAAAAGGTCACTCAACACATGCATGGGCAACAAGACAAATACATCTGTATAACAGAAAGTGGCTATTTTGGGCTCAGCATGGTGCTATGATTATTTTTGTTGCTTTTTGTTTATACTTATGTCTATCTTTGATGGGGAGAAAAACAGAAAACAAAACCTGAGATATCCTGTTCTATCCTGTTGCAGTGGACAAGGATTGCACCCAAGGCCGTTGGCCAATGGAATATATGTTCTCTGTTTCTCAGGTTGTGCACCTCTACAGAACTCCAGTAAATTAACTTTTATTCCCACAAGAAAAACAAGGACAACCACCACCACAACAACAAAAATCAACTGAAACCTCTAGAAATAGTGCTCATTCTGCAACAGAAAGTACTTTTTTTCCACATAAATATGCTTTTCCTGTAATGCCAAATGTTCAAAATATTTGCTTCAGAGTCTCTCTCTCAACTCTCTTTTGTCCCCTTACTTTCATTTAGTAAGGCAGTAATTCCCAGATGGAAATTTTAGGTTTTGCCACAGAGCATAAACTGGGTAACCCCCCTCCCCTGTATATATATGTTTGAGAAATACTTGATTTAAAGTTATTTGAGGATTGGGAAACAATGTGTTTTTTAAGAAAAGCTGTCTCACCAAAAGGTATTTATCAGCAGTATGGGCAAGGAAGTCTGGGCTGGAGAAGGAGATATATTTTTCAGACTCACATGGCATGGGGCCACATGCAGGTCTCTGGTTTATTTGTGGAAAATGGAGGGAAATGGATTCCTCTGTTGTCACACACTTGTGCTGTAGTCAGTAGGTGGGTGCATGGGAGAAAGGAACAGTTTAAATTAAGGCAAATCTTTTCCTCAAGTGTTTATTTTTGAACACTTGTGTGTCATGAAGGCCAGTCTCTTGACTTTAAACAAAACCCAATGTCATTGCTTCCATGAGGTTAAAATGAAGTGCAAGAGAGAAATTACGATGACTTTGCCTGCGACAGAAGGAAGGTCAGATATGACTTTGGTCTGAAGCTTGTCTCCATGGAGCTATGCCAGGAGCTGATACTTGACCTTTAAATTCCCTAGAGTTGCCACGATTTTGGGGAAGTGGCAGTTGTCAGATAGCCAAAGAGGGTGATGGAAAGGCCAGGCCAGTGGCTGGGGGCAGGCACTGGTAGGTCGGAGGAAAGGTGTTTCCTTACAGAGAAATTGGCCATGGGGTGGGAGAGTCCCACTGAACTGGCTATGGATGGTGCTGCCTGGGGATGAAACCAACGGTCAGGTGGAGGAAGTGGGACGTTGTGGAGGGAGATGTCTGCAGGGAAGGAGAGGTTTATTCTGGCTACAGGTAATACAGCAGTGGGGGCTANGGGGGGGGAGGAGGAAGGGAAAGATGGAGGGAGGGATGAGGCGGTCGAAGCCCTCTCTCTGGGCTGATTGAGGGGCGGGAGGGAGGGGAGGTAGCTCCTGAGGAAGGGAGGAGGAGAAGAGGCAGAGAGGGGATGTTAAACAGTTTCTTACCGTAAGAGGGAGTTGGGACCCAGATCTTTCCAGTTAATCACACAACAAACTTAGATCATCGCAATAAAAACCTCGGCTCACTCTGCCTCCTCTAGTGACCGGCGGTGCACGGGGTCCCTCCGAGAAGCCATCTCCCTTTCTCCTCCCCGCCAGCCGCAGGTGGGGCCGCCAGCAACATGCGGGCCACCCACCTCCTGCCAGCCTTGCTGCTCCACCAGCTGCTGCTGCTGCCCACCGCCATCCCCGCGGCAGGTCAGTCCTTCTATCACTTCGCTAGAGACCCCCCCGTCCGCCTCGCAGGCGCATCACATTCCTTCTCCTCCGCTCCGCCAGGGCAGGGTGGGTGCTCGGGGCGCACCCCGCAGGTGGGGCGGGAGAGCGGACAGGGAGACCCCGCCGCCTTCAGCACCCGGCAGCTCCACCTGCGCTGCCGGGCGGGGTTGGGTGCGCCGGTGCCCGCCCCGCGCCCGCGGAGCGCAGCGGTGCGGGGTGATGCGGTGAGAAGGAGAGAGGCGCCGAGCGGAGCCTGCGGTGCTCAGGACAAGCCGCGCTCCGGCCGCGCAGAGTGTCCGCGTCAGCTCTGCGGGAGGCATGTCCCGTCCCGTCCCGTCCCGTCCCCTCCTGTGTCGTCCCGTCCCGTCCCGTGCCGTCCCGTCCCGGGGACTGCGCAGGGGCCAGTGCTCCTGCCACCGCCTCCCCGGGTGAGCGGGACGCGGGACTCGCTCAGGACGGGCAGACCTGGAAGCCGGGAGAGAGAAGAAAATCTCATCCTTGCCCAAAAGGTGTTCCTGACCGTTATCAGGACAGGACCATGTACCCTCAGTTTCCAGGGGTAGAATAAATGTTAAATAACAAAAGTTGACAAGGAATACCCCAAACACAGGACAATGAGTTGCTTAGAGGGCATGACCTTGCTGAAGTTCAGCAGCGTGAACATGCTATTTCCAGACTGAAATACTTGTAATTTCATTAGAAATTCCCGATGAAATCCGGGAGGTGGAGGGGGACAAGGAACAAACAATAAGTAATCAAGTATTGGATGCTCTTTAGCTGAATTTCTTTCCTGAAGTGTCCCCCTTGGACTGGATATCTGAAGAGCCAACTCTGTCCTTCTACTGGCCCTCTGGGAAGACATTTAATGAAAAAAAGTTTGTAAAGGTTTCTGAAAACCTTTCCTTCCTTCCGGCAACATTGTTAGGGTCAGACCTTTGCACAGACAGAAACAAAGGACAGGCACAATTCAGGGAAAGAATCTGCCAGGAGCGGGCCGAGGAGGGACAGGGACATGTGGCAGCTGGATCCTGGGGCAAGTTCTGAGGGCATCAGATGATATGTATGGCAAGGAATGCTGGTGACTTCCAAGATGTAACTACATTTTCTGGTTAGAAAATAATAATAAAAAAAAATATATATTTTTTTAAATAGGATTTCAAAGTGGAATATTTTGTGATCTGAGTGGGCAAGTAACAAAACGATTCGCAGCATCACATGCAGTAAACCCTGTTGTTTTCCCCCTGCAAGTAAGAGTGTGGCTTTGTAGGATGCTGAGCAATCTCACCAGAGCTTCTGTGCTCAGTCTGCTCATTGAGGATACTGTTTTCACAGGCATTCTTAGCAGGTGACACAGAGATACAGACACTGTGATACTACACTTTTCTGAACTCCTTTTCCATGTATATTGCAATTTCCATTTTCTGGACATGAAACTTCTTGGAAAAGTGGTGACTAGAGATGGTTAGGAGTTTTCTGAGAATTTTTTTTCCTGGAAAATGTTGGCAAATCAAAACTTTTTACAAAATTAATTCCTGTTAAAGAGAAAATGCCTTTGTTTTGTTTCCCTCAAATCCAATGAAAGTGAAATACGGAACAGGAAACATATCCAATAACTTGTGGTACCTGCTGTTAAGAAACTCTCACCTGTGACAGAAACTCATCAACTGATATGCTAGTTAGAAGAAAAAAGCAAAACAAACAGGGCAGACACATCCACAACCACACCCACACATTATTCCAGGAGCCAAAGATACAAAACTGGTTATAGCCAAACTCATAAGAAACTATGTCATGCTTTGCTCTCTTGATAGTCAGGATGCTTTTCTTGATGAGAGGAAGTCCTTGTTCTCCCTGACTGTCGGCTCTTAGCACTGGTCTGCAGTTTACCAAGTTCAGTGAATAGATGACCTATATAGTATTCCAACAGGAGATAGTGAGAGACAGGTTCTGTACTGCCTGCATCAGGGGGCTGGTGAATAAGATTTTTTCCTAACCAATAGGCTTTCCAGTTTTGGAATGGATGGTCTATCTTGATGAGGAGAAAAATTAGATTTCCAAAACTTCAGCGTTTTTCAGAGTAGAACTTGTTTTCTCGCCAACTTTCATAGTGACAGTTTCTTGGCAGCTCTCCCTTTCTTAGTTTTCCTCCCCCACCTGTCTTAATATTAATCAATCCTATTGTTTGCCTTATTGGCAAGAAATATGACTCTTATCACATGCTGCCATTGTACTTACCTTATTTTTAAAAATATATGGTCTTCAACAAAAATGTCTGGATATTTTCAGTGTAGGCAAAAGAAAGTTGTGCCATTTCTTTCTAAAAATACAGTGATTGCTTTCTAAGCAAGCATGTTATCTTTGTATGGGATGCTGATTTCTTTTTACTGGGATGTTTTTAAAGAAAGATTAAGATTTGCCTACATATGTCAGCAAGTTGTCTACACTATCAGTTTCTGAGTTTCTTTTTAATATGTAAAAGATAAGACAGTGATAGATGAAAGATAAATGTGCATGGTTCCTATAGAGTACTTGCCTAGTCATTATCAATATCCTGTAAGTCTGTCACTTCCCCAAAGAAATTAATCTGTAGTTAATAACTTTATCAGGGAGTTTTCTCTCTTGTTCGGATATTCTTATAATCCAGTATTCTTAGACAGTATCTCTTTAATAATGTTCATCTAGTGAAACTAAGAATGACTTTTTAATCAAAGCAATGAGTAGATTGGCATGCTGCAAAAGAGTGAATGATAAAGTTTCATTTAAATTAAAGATATATTTTTCTGTGAAAAGACTGTTAGCCAAGTGTATTTAATTTCTCAGCACTTTCCGGAGTTTGGATGATCTCAAGAAGCTTCTAATGAAGATGTGGGAGTTGCACTTAGTTCCTATATATAATTATTGCTTAAAAATAAAATAAAATAAAATAAAAAATAAAATAAAATAAAATAAAATAAAATAAAATAAAATAAATACCATAGCCATAATATATGTATGAATGTTGTGTATTCCTCTAGTCTGCATAGCTAAACATGTTTTAAAAAATTAATGTGATTTATGCTTTCCCATCCCAGCTGTAGATAATTATTATGCTATATACTGTCAACAATGCAAAATTATACTCTGCCAGTTGGAAGAGTGTATTCCTTCTGTTTAATGGAATCCTTTTGGTCCTCAGTGCCATGGGCTGCTTGTTTTGCTCTTACTTGTAATGCAGCACTTACCCTGCTTAACAGATTTTCTGTTTCTATTAATGCCATTTTCATAAGCAACATAGCAGGAGAATATAGAGTTGAAAGACATGAGATTAAAATTTTGCGTAAAACTCTAGAAAATTGACCATTGAAGTCAAGGAAAGGAAAGCCTCTTATTGGAGGAGCTCATCTGTCATTATTGTAATCTTTCAACTGAGGCCAGGGTTGGAAAAGAAATGTACAGTCTCCCTCAGAGAATGAACTATCTCCCCTTTGGATCTTTATGCTGAACATTAGTGTGCCACTTAAGTATTTCAAACTTTTCCAAGGAGATTTGAAAGCAGGATAAGTGGGCCTCTTGTTGGGTAAAACCTTGATGTAGAGAAAAAAATACCCTGAATGTTTTCTAATTTCTTGCACTTGATAGTGGTGGAATTTCTTCCCATCAGTGTTGAGGTGGAGTGGAAGGGTAGAGGCAGGAAGACAGCACTGAGGTGAGAATGGGTTGATCATAGAGATGAGAAAGGATTGATCTCCATTCTTATTTGGGAAGCATGAGCAGTAAGAGAATTGACATAATGCTAGCAATGTTTGAACCTTGCAGGGGGGAAGTATGGCATCTGCAAACAACTGGGTAGGGGTAAAGACATCCTCACTATTTCCCCATCTTTTTCTGTAGGTTTTTGTGGCACTGCCCACAGAGGATGTAGAGCTGTTCTCGAACATAGTACCTACACATAAAAAAGCACTGAGGCAAAGCAGAGATGGGAATGTGCTCCAGATTAGTCAAATGTGTTGGCAAAATCTAGCTGAGGGAGTTTTCAATGGCCTGTGGGCCTCCACCCATGTGCTGTCTGATGAGCCCAGCCATGCCTGGCAGTACTCGTTGCTTCTGGCCCAGTTGGGGACTGGCTGCTGCCTCTGCTCCTGCTCAGCTCCAGCTCTTCCTGTGACTGCCAACCTTGGCTAGAAGCACTATTTTTATGTCTACAACATGCAGCAAGGCTCACATCACTCCACACAGGGGCTGTTTTGCTCCCCTCAGTCAACTGTCATTCTTTGTTTAGCCCAAATCCAATCCCTGCCCTTCCTACTTGTGCTTTTCTCCTTACCCCTCGCTCCATGGCCAGATATCCAGTTTCTGGGACACCATCACAAAGGAAGTGCACAACATGCTGGGTGCCTCAGAGGAGGCACCAAATGCTTGTGAAGACTGTGGAATGCAATGGGAAATGGTGGGGATTTAATTCTTGGGCACAATGCATAAGAAGACAAATCTTACAAGGGAAAATCCTCTCAGCGATTTAGCCAGACGTGGGATACATCAAGTCAGAATACAAACTGCAGCATGTTTGTTTCTGCCAATGGGTCCCAGCATCCTGCTGAGCAGATAACCTTTTCATGGAAGAAAAAGAGCTCTCCTTCTGCAGCTACCACCCAACTTTAGAATGTACTATCAGTTGTTAGCATTCTCCTTAGCTCCTTGAACTTTTGTACAGGCTGTAGGAGTGGGTTTCAAAGGCAGGACTTAGCATAAACATGAAGTTGGGTTCCCAAAAACATTCCATCTTCACAGTTGCTAATAATGTAGAGTTCTCTCTCTCTCTCTCCCTCTCTCTGTGTGTGTGTATGTGTGTGTGTGATAATATGTAATGTAAAGCCAAAAAGAAATATCTTTTTCCTGAATTTCCTGAATCTGCATAACAACTAGACTGAGAGCCAATGTAAAAGTAAGGAAATCATTATCTCTGTGTTATATATAGATATTATATGGATAGTCATATATATTTCAAACTACTTTCTAAAAATTGTAGATTCTTTCCCATGAGGCTCTTCTGCCAAGAAAGTAGATTTCAGAAGTTAAAATATTCACATCATTCTCTAGGTACCTTTCTGAAAAACTTTTTAGTTGTGACAAGCTAGAAGTGCCTCCTTGGACAGCTGGTTTTATTTTGGTGACTTTCAATCTACACAGCTGACTGCAGATTTTATGGGTATGGTTGGTAAACTTCTTTCACGCCAAATTATTGTCTTACATAAATAACCACATTAAACGGAATCTGGTGTCTAAGTCTTTCCAATCTACAAAGTTCTTTTTCTTAGGCACAATTCAGATTGTTTCAGTTTCTCATGATGTTGGTCTGCCTTTCTTTTTCTCCTTTTTTTTTTTTCCCAAATGAGAAGTCATTTGGAAAAGGTGTTCACTTTGCACTCTAGCCAGAAATCTGGACATTTCTGATACTGAAACAGGCATAAGGAAAATTCAAAGTAAATGAAAGCAAGTTAAAAGTGTTCAGCAGTAAGTCTCTCAGTCAGGATGAGCCTGGTAGTATTTGATTTAACAGAGAAAGTTGCCTTGAATTTATTTGTTCAAAAAATATTTTTAAGTGTTCACATAAATGACAATACTTTGTGGGCCCTATTAACGATCTTAGTACCAACATTCACCTTTAACACATTTTCTCTTATTACTGTGACCATACTGTTAACTTAAGCATGTGGTATCTGAAAGCATTTAGTAACAACGACTTCCACCATCTGGTCAAGTTTAGGGTTTTTTGGTGTTTTTTTTTTCTTTTTTTCTTAATGAAGCCAATATATTTGTGCCCTTATATTGAGACATGCACCAGTATTAGATTTATCCTTGATGTTTTATATCCTTTGAAAAGCATTGTCTTGGAAAAACATTATTAAATTTAATGAAAAGTATCCCTTGTATCATGTTTCATAGACAAGTTAAACACTTTACTGGATTTACACACTGTTCAATACATACATGATCACAACTGTTGCTTTATTTCAAACCCTACTCACTGATTTCTCTTCTCATGCAAATTTTGCCAAATGCTGTTCTATGCACATAGAAATACTTTATTTTTAATTTTCATATTAAATTGTCACTGTTTGTACTGAGATAAGCATTCAGTTTTCATAATCTGACACTGTGATAATACATAGTTTTGTGGATTTTTGCTTTTCCTGTTTTATTTGCCTATTTGTATTTTGTTTTCCTATTCAGATCCACACTTATAAATATAAATTACCATGTGATTTTTGTCAAGTATGCTGTTCCCTGATAAAATTTTTGATTGATATGTTTATTGTGTTGGGCTGTGCTTTTCTACCTTCATTTCAGATATGTTTAGGGTTTGGGAAATTTTATTTTCTTTTTTCTTGAATTTGAAGGTCTTTCATTCTATGGTAGATTTCTGATTTCCCACCCTCCTCCTCCCAAGTATTAAATCACACGAAATTCATCTGTCTTTTTTTTTTTTCTTTTCCTAACTCATTAGGGATATTTGATTTACATTGGCTTGCAGTGATGACTGTTTGCAAAATTAAGTTAATAGCTAATGCCATTTTAACATTCTGACCTGATTATCAATTACAACACAAATATTTCAATCTGTAATTAGTCCGTCTGTTAACTGCTCAAGGTCAAGTGACTTCATTTCATCACAAACATGACACAAAATATTAAACAAAGATCTCAAATGCCAGTTGATACTAGAGAGACTGTGTCTCTGTTATATTTCTGAAATAATTGTGTCAAATTATATGACATTTTTATTCACTGGAATATATTTTGAATCTTCAGCTTCTCTGAGCTTCTGACACAGAGTGTGAAAAATTTACCTCTTTTGATTTTATCCCCATGCCATCTAATTTTGTATTTCATTCTCCATTTGGAAGGACTGCAGTGGATTCCTGCAGTTCTCTGACAGCATCTGCTAGCCTAAGGACTTCAGGTATCTTAATTTTTGTTGATTTATTTTATTTCCCCATAGATTTAGTTAATTTCTGACATCTGACAAACATAAAAAAACAATGGTGCTATTATATGAGTATCCATATTCTTTTCAATATCGGACATTATAAAAGGTCTTTTTTCATCCATGGTATGAAGACCTGCAACCAGCTTATTTGTATTAGAAAATGTGATAATAGGAAATAAACTGATTCATTACCCCACATAGTTGACAGTTTACCACAACAAAACAAATAACTGCTTCATAAATGCTCAAAGTCTGCAAGTCAAAACAAACAGAATAGGGAAACAAAACTCCATCCCAAACCATCAAGTTTTCATTAAGAATCTCAATTTAAACATAAAAAGTTATTATAAATGTATTTATCTTCTCATTCAGAAAATCTGAATGTTGAGTTTTTATGTGCTTGTTCTGTATAATAAAGTGGGATGCAAAGTTTGAAAGAAACAAAAGGAATGAACTTCCTCATATTATAAGGAGCCTTCACAATGTGTTTCTTTAAGAAAGCATAAACTTTTGCATGGGCTGGAGTGAAACTTGGAAACCCTGGAAGCTGACATGCTGAATGCATCACAACTGGTATTGAATAAAAGTTTTGTAGAGTCTGTGACAAGTCCATAGAAGTAGAGATTTTTTCTAGGAGAGGCAGCCAGTATGCTCCAGTTGTACTCTGTAAGACCATAACTTTAAAGCCTAAAATATACATCTGTATTAGAAAAAACTGGAGGAGGGAGAAAGGGATTACCAATGAAGTAGGTAAAGTCAGATAGTCTCCTTGCAAAATTTTGCTGCAGACAGCACAATAGTGTTTGATCTCATTGTGCTGTTGATCAGTGTTTGATCTTTGAGCCTGTTGACATCCTGTATGCTATTTTGAGTATCCCTGTGAATAGAGACACACTGAAGACAAGTTAATGGAGAAAGATATAGGGGTTTATTATTTGGAAACTTCCACGATCAAACCCAAGGGGGGTTGACCCCGAGAACAGGAAGTTTGCAGGTTTTATACCCCTTATTAACATCCAATCAGGACTCTCATTTCTCTTAAATGCCCACCCAAAAGGTCTGTCAATCTACCCCCTTCTTCATGGGGGGACAGTCAGGCCTTCTCCTGTTGTTTGTCCCCTGTTATCTTGCAGGTGTCTGCTCAAAAACATTTGGCCTTGACAAAGCCTGAAAGCAGCTCCTAAACTCATGAGAAAGGCACTTAATATGCACATTTAAAATCAGAGTAACTCAGCAGAGACTATATGATTCTAAACCCTTCTAAAATTACATTAAATTCTTAGGCATCACTATTTTGGTTACCACAAAAATGGTACTGTATTTGCTATATTAGGTTTTATACTACTAAATAGATAAAGCAGGACAAAAAACTTTTTGAGGGTCAGACGAAGACCTGAGGCTCTGAAACTCTACTTGCTTAGGTATTTGAACTCTAAATAACCTGAAACTAGATTTATACTGAATTTCTTGACTCTCATATAGTTCAGTATCAGATCTATTTTATTCTGCAAAGCGTGAATTTTAATTTGAGATGCAGAAAATAATCAGGCAGTTTCAAGACTGAGTGATGTGGTGGTGTGGGAGGTCAAATCCCTTTTTGGTGTGGATACAAGGTCAGAAGAGAAAAACGAAGCCACTTTGCTGCCATTTTCTCATTAGCTCAATGATTAGGGAATATCTGGAGAGCAGAAGACATCAAAATGCAAACACCTTAGCCTATTCAAATCTATTTCTCTTGCTTATCAAGGAAGTGTCTTAATTTCTATGATATTGTAATTATGGTGTCCATTACTCTCAGCTTTCTATGTTACTGGTGCTGCTTTGAATAAATATAATTAAATTACAGTCAAATAGCTTCTGGAATAGAGGCACTGCAACCTCCTGGTGAATCTTCTTACAAAAATGCTGCAGAATCGCAGTTTTCTTTATCTCTGATTATTGATTTGGCACAGCCTGGGATTGCCCCAGGAAAAAGTATTATTGGAAATCTTTTCCCTCAGGTGTTCTGTAGTTTGAGCAGTCTCAGTAAATGACTCTTATCTGAGAAGATTGTACAGAAGACTCATTTGAAAATGTAGAAGGAGAACCCAAAGGTGTGTTCTGGTAGCTACCAGGGAAATGTCTTTGCCTGTGAGGAATCTTATTTCTTAAATAAATATTAAAGCCTTTTATGAAAATGGGAGAGCTCCAGCAGAGAGACTGTGGAAATCCCAAATGAGATTATGGAGTACTTGTCCAATGCTGCATCCTACTAGAGCAAATGTGGCAGTTCCCTTTTGCTTGGGCACTGACTGAGCACTTCTCTTTTCTATTCAACTTCTTTTTAAGAAATAGAAAAAGGCACCACGCTCACCTTTTTAAGGATTTTTTTAAGCTGACTGAAGAAATATTTTGAGTTAGTGGTTGTTTCTGCTGAAGAAAAAAATGTTGGTTCCTATTTGACTGGATTCCTTTGTGTCTGAATCAACTGCTGTTATTTTCAAATTTAAGTGGAATGTCAGACTTCCTTCGTAATATGATATTCAACTACAAGAAACATCAGAGCACATGGCCCACAAAATACCAAAATTCCTGATTAATCAAAGTTTACAAAACTGAAATGAATGGTAGTCACAAATCAGTAACATTAGTTATAGCGTATTGCATGCTAAACTTTAATGTAGACCATGTCCAAGGTACTATTTGATTTAACATTTTAATAATAAAGGCACCTAATTTGACACAAAAAGACTACTATTTTTATATATTTTTTGTTGTGAGAGTTTCAAAAGTAATGCTTTGCATTATTCTGATGTTTCTAACAGTCACACCACAGATGCACTTGGCCCTTTGCCTTTTGGATTATAGGCAAGACATAGAATGTTGTTGTTTGAAAGCTAAAGTAAATCAGGCTGTTATGAATTGCTAAATGCAAGATCAAACCCATAATCCTCTTTGGACAACTGCTAGGAAAAGAAGGGGGGAAAAAAAAAGCAGAACTGTGAACCGTGTTTTCCAGGCAGAACAGAATTTCTTGATTTTTTAAATCATTTTCTTGCATGCTAGCCGGTGAGTTTAAGAAGCTGTTATCATTGGGAATTAAGATAATGACACTTATCAGTAGATGGGAAAAGTTAACATCAGCAACTGAAGGAAAATACTTTGATATTTCTGTACAGATTCTTACCACCATTTGACATAAAAGTCTTGGCTGAGAGAACATAAAACTAACAAGTATGGCTTGGAAGATAATAGATTGAGAAATACACCACAAAAGCTTTATGGAAGACTTGTTTTGTTGTGGTTGACTTAAAGAACAAATGCAATCCTTTTTGCAGCACTTTAGTTCTATCACAGGTACAGCAAAAAATAAAGCAGCTTCAATGTGGACACAACAGTTTCCAATAACAGGAAGCTGATCCTTATAGTGAGAATTTCTCCAAACATAGTGATTCATGTTGGCTACGTATACACTGCACAAATAGAAGGCTGAAAATGCTTAAGAGAGCTGATATGAGTCCCTTAAACAACACCAAAATTATTAGCATTTGGGTTTTTCATCAAACCCTTCTTGATATAACAATAACATGGATTTGAAGAAAAATAACTTCCTTTTATTCTTAAAATTTTTGTGATTGGAATTAAAATTGTGAATATTAGATGCTGGGAAATAGCCCAGTTTGCCTTCTTCAGTTCAAAAAGAAAGAGAGTAGGATAGAGTGAAGATTATTTTATAGGGATATTGCAGCTTTTTTTCTTTTTTCTTTTTTTTTTTTAAGTTGAAACTTGATGAGATCTGATTTAAATGTCTTTGGTGTATTTCTAAGTGTCTTAGGCATAACTCACCACTGAGAGGTGTGATTTAGCTAAATCCAGTGAAAATGTGAACTCACTTAATGATCAGGATGGAAGTTCTGCAAAGGGAACACCCTTAAGCCTTCTTTGGCTTTACAGTATGTGGAGCTGTCAGTGGCTCCTCCAGAGCATCAGCTCTTGCACTTTACAGTTACTCTGAGCTTCTGCAAAGTGCACCAAGTAAAAATGCACTGGCCTAAGAGCACTCTACACTTGCATGAGGAACTGTCTATTCAGGGTAACAGAGCACTAGGCTCAGCTTTTATATATTTGGAAAACTCTGGCAAAATTTAGTAAATTGAACCTGAGCATTTGTGTTCCATTATTGCTGCAGATTCTGTAGAGAAAAATAAAAGGACATCTGTGAATACAGCTATATGGAAATAAGTTATGGGAAATACTATTATCTACTTTGTAAACTAAGGAGGAATTTGTTCACCTAACCTTACCTGGATTAGCCATCTAATCCAAAAGGATCATCTTGGATCATTGAATAAAACAGGAAAAATAGATCCATGGCAACACATCTTCCCTATGTTCCTCATCTGACAGAATAGGGACAATTACTCTCCAGATGTACTTCTCTGCCTTCACAGATGATACAGCAGCCTACACTGGCAGACTGTTTTTTATGGAATACGAGGTAAAAATATAAATAAATATTGAGAAAATTCTGGGGTTTTCTTGCAAATGTCAAAGATTTTTCCTCTTGCACTTTAGCCAAACATCTCTAGCCAATCTTCCTCACTGCATTTTATACCTCCTCCTCTGGGCCTTTCACAGAGGCATGGAAACCAGATCAGTGTGTTCATTTTTGCAGAAATCTTTGCAACAGTACAGACTTTCCATGGTATGGCCTCTGTTTGACCTCATAATCTTTTCTGTAAGCTAACAACTCTGGTTCAGTCACACTTAAACTGGACACAACACTCACACTGAGACTTCACTGGAGCAGAGAGAGGATCAATGATTATTTTGTGTCACTTCCAAAATCCACTTCTTTTCACGATTTGTGATAAGTTTACTCCTCTAAGAACAGTTTATCCCATTCAGCTTGTGACAACATTTTTCTCTTTAGTTTTTTATGGAAATATTTACAAGATTTCAGATTATTATCAGTCATAGTTTGGTAGTTCTGAAAAAAATTTACAAAGGGTGAAAAACTTTTATCTTACCTTTTTACAGCATTTTGCAATCTTTATTTAAAACTAGTTTTGCTATAATTCCTTCTATTTCTGGTTTTAAGAATTGAGATCACCATCTAAAATCAATTCTTCATTTTCTGCTTTTACCGTATTTTTGTAGCATTCTCTATGCTTTAGGTACTGAATGAAGATCCTATAGTTGCTATTAAAGGTTATCCCTATCTAATGCCATGTTTAATCATAGTACCCCCTTTTCAGTGTGGGGTTTTTAATTTCTTTTGTTATTTTTTTCTTTGCTTCTTTTTTAGAGGGTAAAGGAAAAAGGAGAAGTTCTCTTCATGACTTCAAAAAAACAGGAGAATTGATGCTCATTAAAGTAAACAAAACATTGGAAGTGAAAACTAAGCTGTTAAATACCACTGAGCAATGTGCTAAGAGATGCAGCAGGAACAAGGGCCTCTCATTCACTTGCAAGTAAGTTATGTAACTATTATTTCCCCCTGCCAATGAAGCATATATAACAGCCTTTGACCAAAGGTCTCTCTGTAGTTATCGTCAGTAGCAGCATGTATTGAGAATAACTCAAATATTATGATTTTTGATTTCAGTGATCTTGCTCTACCTATCCTGAGAGCGTCGGTCTCTTCTGTCTTAGCTTGTCCAATCTGTGATCTTTTCCATACATAGCTAACAAAAATGTACTCATGTTAAGATGTGGGTGATTTGGGCTGCACTGTAGAGTTTGGTGAGCATTTCTGAGATTTTTATGTCTCTTATAAAATGGTTATTGTCACACATCACAGCTGCAGTATTTCAGCACCACTTCAGACCATATTCTGTCTTCATTCTTTGCACATTACTCCCGCTGAAATCAATGAGAACCCCACACATGGAGCACAGATACATGCACTGCTGAAGTTCACTGGCAAACACTATGAATATGATACAATGGCATCAGTCCTTCTGGGCTGTGGATAGCTATCCTTCAGCATCTGCTGTCTCTTAGAAACACATCATGCAGCTGATTGCTTGCCTGCCTTGTACATATGCTCTGCTATATTTTGGAACAAATCATTATTATTTTTCTTACATATTAGACTTAAATGATCCCCTTGGCCTCTCTTAGTCGAGACCATTAGCAATAAATGAAAGACCATGAAAGCAGGAGAATCTTGGAGAGAATGGATGACTTCTGTATTGGTGAATACCAGGCCAAATGTGAGCCTGAACCTAAAACATAAAAAAGTTTTGACAATTGCTACAACAGCAACTCTTCCTTGTGATCTTATTCTTCTGTAAGCCTTTAATTCCAGTGTTTCAAGATCTAGTTTGTATTGTTCTGTACTCTGACTATTTATATATGTAACCAATGAACAAAGTTTACTCTTTTCTGATAGAAAATATTTTCCAGGCACTAATATTTTTCACATGGTGCAAGCCACTCCTTTTCCTATTGGCAGAGCTTCCACTGCTGTCACTGCCAAGGGGATCAGGTTGTATTCAATACTGGAAGACATCCTTGAGTTCTGATGGTAACCAGTGAGGAGTATTACAAAATTAGGTTTCACACTGTAAAATAAATTCTGAGTAATATCAAGCAAAAAACAATTCTAAATTAAAACATCAGCTCAGGAAAATTGTCTCAATCTAGTTGTGACCGGTCAGGATGGTGCCTTCTGTGTGCTGAAAATAAAAATTTAACCATTATATTTGCCTATTCTATTTTACATTAATATCAATCTAGAATTTCTCTGAATTGTTAAAATGTTCTCTTTTTTTTCTTTTTTTTTGATTTTTTTTTTTTATTGGGACACTCTCTGATAGATTCCTTAAGGGGCAAATTCTCCCTGGCTTAATCAGTCAATACAGCAACATAGAGGAGCCATGAGAGACTTTGAGAACACAGCCTGGAAAATTCCTGCTCAGAGATACCAGAATTGCAATCTGTCATGCAACTGCTTTGCACTGAATATCAAAAATAATTACAAATCTGAAGCCTCATTCTCTGAATGCCCCATTTTCCTGTCATGATTTTAGACAGGAAGTGGTATGGGTGATCAGGTCTTCCCTGTGCTCCTGCCATGCAGCAGAGCAAGTGGAATTGTCTTTTCTGGGATCTCAGAACATCCTTGTGGTTTTCATTTTGGCCCCAGATGAGTCCTACTGTAGTGTGAACAGTTCTTTGATGCTACTGTAAACACGCATTTGACATGTGTTCCCTTTTAAAGGACAAGTGATTACTAATGTTTCCCTTTTCTTCCTAGGAACACAGTCTTTAATTTCATACCAGCACTTGGTTACTACAAGGTGAAATTTGTTGCCAAGTTAAATGAGAAACAATTGGTTACCCCTTGCTGAGTGAGCATTCTAAAATAAGCAGTAACACAAAATGACATTTTAAACACTTGAAATATAAGACTTGGATTTTCCTTTGTGTATTGATGTTTTCATGACTTGATTCTCTTACTCCATATCCATTCTCCATCATTTGGGCCATAGCACTGACGTTTTATTTTCTGGATGCGAACTCAATTTTTTTAAGCATTAATATCCAATGAAATAGAATTACTTTTTAGTATAATTGTGAGAATAACACTGGGAGCAGCAACATCTGGGTCTGTACACTATGAGGTACATAAGCAGGAAGAAGATTAGGTTTCTTTTCTACCAGAAAGTGATAAAGTAGTAGATTTCAGACACTATAAAGTATCAGCCACTCCTTATTTTTTCTGGTGTGAAAAAAGGACAACTTTTTATTTATTTATTATGATTTTCTACAGCTTTTGCAAGTAAATTTTTAGCATTTGTTCATCATTATGTTTTAAGTATGACACTTTTTGTTGTAACTAATACATATCACTTTTCAGAACAGATGTTTCCTCTACTCCCTTGCTGTCATGCATGCACAGATCTTGTTCATTTCCAACTAAGTTACAAGATCCTTATCTACTCTTGTTTCTTTTCCATAACATTATTCCTAAAATCCTCCATCAAAGAACTCCTTAGATTCACTTATGTTGTCTTTTTGATTTCATAAATATCTGTACATCTTTTTCTGCCTTCCCTATTAGCTTTACCAACCTGCTGCTGCTAAGCTCTTCTATTCCTTTGTTTCATTACCCTTTGCAGTTCATTATTCCCATTGTTTTCCTTCAGTCACCTTTGCAGTTTTTCCCACTACATTTCCTATGGATGAGAAAAAAAAAAACAATGTAGTTATTATTTTACTGTCTGTGCAGGTGATTTGCACAGGGAGGTCCCCTCCTTAGCTACAAAGTTGTCCCTGTCTCAGAGTTTGGTTTTTGTTTGGAGTGTCTGTATTTACACAGGAAGGAATTCCAGTGTACATCATGGAATTTCAGTACCTGATCAGAAAATCTACCAACTATTTCAGTACAAAGAGCAAATAAAAAAAAAATTGTTGTGATCAGCTCTATCAGTAGAAGAAAGTCCAAGAATTTGCTCAAATATGTTGACTTTGGAAGTGCAAAAACCCTTCAGATTTGGGTCCAAGAAAAGATTGTTAGAAACTTTTATGTGCAGAAGTGGTTGAAGCCAAACTGGAAAGAAACCAAAAGGCAACTGAAAGGCAAAAACTGAAAGAATTGTTTGTAAACAGTGCATTCTGCATTCCCACTTTAGGAGGGAGGAGTGGAAAGGAGAATGTAATTGGAAAGGCAGGAAAGGTCAAGGATATTTTTGTGAAGATGGAGTCAGAGGCACTTGGATATGCTCGTATTTGAGAATCAGCCAGAAGAGAACAGAAGGCTACACAAGGGCAGAAGGATGAAGGTTAGCAGGTTGGAAACATTTGAAGTCAACAGAGTAGAGAGAGCAGTTGGATGAAAAATCTGTTTGGTGATGGAAACGATAATGAAGAAGATGTTGGAAAGAGAGAAGACTGGGGAGATTGGATTGGATCTTGTAATATTTTTAAGCAAAGCCAGCAAGATCTCACACAGAAAGCTTGTATGGTGAATTAAATGAAGATCAAACAGTTTTTTGTTGAGGAATGCAGTGCTCAGGAATATGGCACAGCAAAAGTATGGATGAAGTGTAAGAAATCTGTGTGTCTTTTCAATATTACCAAGTAGTGTTAAAATGCTTTCTCAGATCAGAATAAAATTTCTCAGAAGGTATGGGATCACTGATAGAAATGTAGATTTTGTGTAGGTTAGAGACAAAAGTATGATGTCAGCGATTTGTTATTTAGTTCTAATGAAAAAAAAAAAGAGGAAAAAACACCTGTGGTTTTTTTCCCTTCCTTATTTTACTCTTCCTTATTGGAATAATTTTTCCCCCTCTAAGGCAGTGAGTTGTATTCCTTAAGGCCTTTAAAATATTTTGCCTACACTTAAAGACTATCTTTTCAAAATGGCATAAAGATAAAAAGGTCTGCATGTTTCATTTCAAATATTGAAAAATACGGTTTTATTTTTCTGATTTTTGTTTGTCTTTCATGCCCTCCCCCAAATCCAGTCAATTCAGCACACATTTTACTCGATCCTTGAAAGCAATTAGAGTAAGGGAAAAGGAGAAAACAAAAGCAAAACAAGGACAAACTGTAGGTGCACTATTACAGTTTTGTTTATTCCTCAAGCCATCAGTGTGAGATACTGAACTATTTCAGAGGCATGTTTTAAGCATAGCAAAAAATGATGTTTTAGACTCTTCCTTTATTTTTTTTTTCCCCAAGAAAGCAGCAGAACTGGGGACACAAATGCTGCCTCAGTCACATTTATCTCACTTTTAAAATAAAGATCTGTAATGACGAGCAAACTCTAAGATTAGTGTGAACAACTAAGCTGATATTTAATGTATTGGTCACATCATGGTCACATCAATTTAATTTCTTTGTTTCTTTGCTCTTGTCAGCAGAGTTGTGGGTTTAAATAGTAATTTGGACTGTTTCTCTGACTTTCCCAGTAAAAATAAATCTGATGTCATTGCATGCTCTTTGGCAGGCCATGTGTCATTATTATAAACCACAAAGAGATTTTTTTTCTCATCCAGATTTTCTTTGCAGGGCCTTTGCTTATGACAGAGTTACAAAACGGTGCCATTGGTTATCCTTCAACAGCTTGACAAATGGTGTGAGAAAGAAGCAAGACCATGCGTTTGATCTGTATGAAAAGAAGGGTAACTGATTTATTTACTGATTTTGTTTTTTCAGCAATGGAGGGTGGAAAAATCCTTGAGGTCAGTCAGTGATTTTTGGGTGTAGGAACATCCTGGGCATGGGATGGTTTTATGCATTTTGAAAGCTGCATCCTACACTTTTATTTACACTTATCCTGAGTTTGCTGTCATGCAAGTTTCTCTACATACTTGATCCGTTTTCCAATCTACCTATTCACCTACCATCATACATATTGTCTGACTTGCTACTTTGGCTTGTTACTTAGTAACTCAATTTTGTGTGAACATTTTTTAATTTAATATTGGTCTTATTTACTTCATTAATGAATGAAAGACTTAAGTCCTCAGACAAACAGTTTTGTTCCATCAGACACGTTGGAAACATTTTCCTGAGGATTTTTTAGGTCAGTTAGTGATCTGTATTTTTGAAAAAAATAATAAAAAAAAAAAAAGGACAGGAATGTACGTCAACAGCTAACAGTATTTTGAATAATTAAGTATTTAAAGGCCAATAAACTATATTATTTTTATACAAAAAAGATGATGAACTTTAATTTTTAATACATTAACCAAACTCCAAATTTTTTCTCCTTTGTTTCAACAGACTATGTCAGGAACTGTATCATTGGAAAAGGAGCAGACTATAAAGGAACAATATCTGTTACCAAAAGTGGTATCCAGTGTCAGGCTTGGAATTCAATGATCCCCCATGAGCACAGGTAAGAGTTCAGGAGCAGAGACAATGGGGATAGTGTCCAGACAGTTTCCATAAAGCATAAGAATTTATGGGAAAACTAACCTTAGACAACAAAATCTCTTAGACATTTCTTGCCTTTCTCCAAGAGATGCCATTCTACAGATCCAAGCAAATCCCTAGCTTCTTGGACTTTCTCCAGAGAAGTCTCTTTTAATGCCAGCCTGTGTGTCTGTATCCCAACCTTTCCTGTGTCAGTTTTTTTTAGCTGTTTATATCCTTTTGATCTCTCTTCAGCTTGAGGTCTGGAGTTTTATTGCTATTTTCTAATCATCTTCCAGAGTATGAGCAGTTTTTTAAAAAAAACATGTTATTACAAAGTTGGAGGATATTCACCCACCTATTTGTTGTGTGTACATATATAGTATATATAGTGTGTATATATATATAGTGTGTGTGTATATATATGTATATATATATATATATGGAGAGAGAGAATATATATATTGTTATTATATTTTTCATAGTTACTGTAAAATGTCTTATTTATAGAATATGTTAAACTCTATGGAGCACTTAGGCCAGGCAACACAGACTACTGAAATTCTTTCCTTCATATCATATCAGCAATAACTAAAGACTGATGCAGCAGATACAGGACTTAACTTTTCAGCTTAAGACCTGATACAGTGAAAAACTGAGGCCAAATCTATGTCTTGAGAGTAAAGCTAGTTCAACTCCATTGGCAAAGGAAAAGAGAAGAAAGCCAAAACATGAAACCAGTAAGAGTAATGATAGAAATAGATTTATCCACAGCATACATAGCAGGAAACCAGGTAAGGGATGTCAAGTACTGGTCTACTCTTTGACTATTTCTCTTTGAAACTTTTTGTATTGGCTTTATCCATTTAGATAATAAACCCTTAAGAGTCAAAAACCAGTGTTCTCTCAACCCTATGCTTCCTACCCATGTTGGTGCCTTTTACTCCAGACTCCTTGCATCAGCACTTTGTTTAGGAGGAGCCAAACTGGAGGTTGCTAATGAGGAACCGGGCTGAGGAACTGCCTAATCCTGTCCTGACCAGATCAATCCAGTGCACAAGATGATATCTTGGAACAACATTAAAAGGCAAAGGATACTTCAGTTCTCTCCTCTTATGATGTGTTACAAAGCTGAGCCTCAGGCTTGGACTTACTGGACTTGGCTGCTTACAGTACCAATGGCAGTGTGTCTGATTTTCAGTGTGGGACCAGACCTGTTCTTAACTGGGAGTGTACAATAAGTACTGCCAGATCCCACTGCAGTGACCTCTTGAGACTTAACACCTTGTAGTATACAATCTTCATCTTCCAGAACTGCAAGAATTCTCAGTAATTACAACCTAAGCTAGAATGAGCATTTATTCTATATAATATACATATGACTTTATGTAATTAGAGAAAGGAAAGTGTCTGGATAGTACACATTATCACTAAATTGCATTTTAATGCACAAAATGCACAGTTTTATCAAATACATTTGGACAGCCACTCTTCTATGATGCATTTTATGAGAATGACTTTTCTCCTGCCTTGTGCAATAAGTTTAATTTTTTAAAGGTCACCGGATAAATGAGGTGGCTGCATGCTAATTTTGTTTTTCAACATCAGAAAATATGATTTCATCATCAGAGACATGAGGGAGATGGGAAGAAGCAGACAGTAGTGCTGTGTTTGGAACTTATTAGTACAAAAGGCTCAGATTTTTAGGTCAGTTTTTCTCAACATCTGATTATCACAATGTGCCATTGGAAAATAAATCCCTATTTCATATTTAAAGGAGAATGTGATTTAATGATTTTTAATTATCCTTCTAGACAGAATTGAAATAACTTCAGGCTTTAAACTTTTGCTTGAATCTAATGAGTCATACTTTTATTTATTTGTATTCCAGTAGAACCTGGAGACTCCCAGCAAAACCCAAGGTTCTATTATTTTCATCTCCATCCTAGAACAGATTGCAAGACTCTCAAAGAGTATTAAATGGACAAAGCCAATGTAAACAGGGCTCAAAGAGAAATGGTCAAAGAGTTGACCAGTACTTCATTGGGCTTTTGGCTAATTTCCATGATTTCTGTGTGGTTGAATCTGTTTTTACCATTACTCTTACTGGCTTCAGTTTTCTGGCTTCTTTTCTTTTTTTTTCCTTACCTAATGTAGTTGAAATAAGTCATCAAACAATTTTAGGAGTGGCCCTTTCTTCCATTTCTGGATGGGTCTTTACTGCAACTCATCTTTTCCTCTGTCAAGAAAGTTCCTTCAGTACCTGTTGAAGTCATTTGTACATCTGACTCATTTTGTGTTTCTAATGCTATTCATTCAGACTTTATTTTTAATGTTCTTATAGCCATATCTCATGTAATTTGAGATGTCTTTTCCTTATGTTTTCTAATGTCCATAATTTCTGAGCAGAAAGGTAAATAAAATATTCTAATATGCACTGACATACTATTTTAACAGGTATGCAGGTTGAAATATCCCATCAGAAATGTTTTGCCAGGGCTGTCTTTAACTAAAAAAAGTTTAAGATATTTATATTACAAGACCACAGAGGAAAAACAGGAACAACAGTTTTATAGGCAGAAGTAATGACATAAAAATTATTCTCTTCAAGCACTAAAAATTAAAAACTAAAAACCACATTTATATAATGCTTCCATGTTACATTGACTAGAACCACAGTGTGATTAACAGAGGTATTTTCCACTTCACTTCAAATATATCATTAACAGGAATAAAATATGCATAAAATGTCACATGTCCCAATTTTCTTAAATTTAATCACTTAAATATACTGACAGAAAAAAAAATGGAGCAAATGTTGTAAAATTCAAAAATTAAATCAATGTTTAGTTACAAGTTTTTTTGAGGTCCCCTATGTAGTTTGCTCATTGTTTCAAATAACAAAAAAAAAAAAAAAAGAAAAAAAAAGAAAAAAGAGTCATGGAATAGCTCAGAACTCTGAAATTAAGATGTCTTCTAATTACAGAGGTTTAGCTGCAGTTTAAACATCACTGTAGTGAAACTGGCAGTCAAATGCCACTGGATTTGTCTGCAATGTGCAGCCTGATTGTGGCTGTGAGCTAATGGCATTGAACAGAACAGCTGTGGGATTCAGTTCCTTACCATGAGATTGGCAATTCCTTAGTTTGAGGAGAAAATTAACTAGCAGTACTTTTTATGTGTAAATATATTTCCATATCTATCTATCTATCTATCTATCTATCTATCTATCTATCTATCTATCTATTAATCAATCATCTATCTGCTTATGTACATCTCTGTATGTCAGTGTGTATGTGAGGGTTTCTCTAGAGGTAAACATACGCTTTTACAAGTAGCTGAGAAGACAAGATCTGGACAGTTTAGGTCAGCTGGGCTGTTGCTAAATGCCTTAATTTATACAATAGTAATGATGAATAGGTCTAAAAGTAACAGACCCTAAAGAGGCAACAGTGGGACATGTGGCAGAACATGAAGCAAGAGAGCTAAAGCAGCATCTGGGAAAATTTCTTGATGCTGAAAAGCAAAGCAATTCATGGTTTCATGCAGTGAGAGCCTCTTGGCGAGGTGTGTCACACGACTCGGTCATGCTCACATGCTCGTTATGGTCAGTTCTAGCTGCTGCCTGATAAGGGATGCAAAGAGGCTCCTCTGCTTTTGGAATATACATAGGGTGAACAGTCTAAGCCCAGATGCACCTGTTGTTTGTGCCAAAACTCACAGGAAAGACAGGTCTGACATTGCTATGGACCCAATGAATTTTTCCCCTATGCATCCAGAGTTCATGAGGGAGAACACTGTGGTGGCTGGCAGGGAGTGTGTGGCTGCCTCTCATTCTGTGGCAGATAGTTTCTTCTGGACAGATGAGGGTGGGAGTAAAACTCACTAGAGCGTGCTATGGGCTAGACAAATTGTCCAAGATTTAGGATATTTAGGTTGAGTAATCCCTACTGAAGATGTGCATTTGTGCATGGACAGATATTTGTGTGTGTGCCTTTGTTTAGGTGGGGTGGAGGGAGAAGGAAGCAGAAATGTGATTTATTTTTTCTAACTATTTGTGAAAATAGTATGATTAACCTCAAAGTTTGCATGCTCTTATACTGTAATGATTATCATTTTAAAACTAGCTTTTTGCCTTCGAGCTATCGGGGAAAAGACCTGAGGGAAAACTACTGTCGAAACCCCCGAGGGGAAGAGGGAGGTCCGTGGTGTTTCACCACCAGCCCGGAGATGCGCCATGAAGTCTGTGACATCCCCCTGTGCTCAGAAGGTAACCCAGCACAGCTTCTGCAGAAAGTTGAGTTCACTCTGCTGACAGCAGCTGCACAGAACTGCCAGTAGTCACCTGTTCTCGGCCTTTGGATAGAGAATAGGTGATTTCTCAGCAAGAATAACTCACATAGCAAGGTATTAGAGGAAGAAGAGCTCCTATTATGTTCCAGTATGCTGGAATCTTTGAACAAGATTTCAGGCTCAGCAGCTTTTTTCAGGTCATGGAGGAGCTTGAACAATGCAGTTGTGCTGATCACACAAATGTGACCCTTTTTTTGCTTGTCTAGTCCATAGTGAATCCATTAACAATTTCAGTATTAATATGTGATAAAATCACCTAGTGCCATTCCACAGTAAAATTGGCTTTTCTTCTTCCTTTTGATGAAAATTTAGATACTGAATTACAAGCTTAAATTTCAAGATAAGCATGTACTGGTTTTCAAATGAATACTGTAAATAAGTGTAACTCCTTAAAAATTGAATTCCATTTCACTTTCAAATCACAAAATTTGAAAGGCATTTCACATGCACCATAGCATTTGTTGATTTTTTAGTTCTGTTAACCTCCAAACTAAGCTCTTATATCTTGCTAATCAGCCAGTACAGTTCCAGTCAATCAACTCATTTAAATCCTCAAGATAGGATGCCTTTAATTTTCTTGCTAAAGTGTCACGTGCAATAGCTGTGGTGTTGGGGAAGAAAAAGGAGAGGGAGAGAGAAAGAGAAGGAGGAAGAGAATAATTTACAAGGAGGTTGAAAATCTGTTAAAGCCTAGCATTTAAAGAAAATTTTAAATGAGCTTTGAATGTAATAAGACCTGAAGCTCACTACAGGATGAAGACTTTGGTAGCGGATGTTTTGACTGAAGAATGAGATCTGTGAGTGCATAACATAGTATTTTCTAAGTGATCTTTACAATTATTGTAATTAGGGAGTACTTGAGAAATTTGTCTACAATTAATTATGGTGATTTTATTTTATATTTTTAGACTTCTCATTCCAAATTTTGCTCAACAGCAGTTTCAAATCACTTTGGAAGCTTTTGCCCATTCTCCCTCTACCTTCCTTCACTTTCCCAAAGTAGGACTGAAAATCTATCTTGGTTTAAACTGCCAAAAATAATTATCATCAAAAAGAAACAGTAATGGATGTAGCTGAAAGTGCTGGGAATTTAAAAAGGTCTACGGTACTGCACTGAAACTGGGATTCGGTCATTATTCTGCACTTAAACTTTTGCTGTAATTATAGTAGACTTAGAGTGACTTAGAATAATGGATTATGCTTAATTGGAAAACGTCAGCTTTAAAAACATACTTCTTTCTTAGATATGTGACTCAATCTGTTACTAACCATAGTTAAGGTTGTAAACCTTTTAGGAACATGAATGCCGCTAGCAGCTGACCCCTACCTGCCTCAAAACTGTAAGTGTCCTACACAGTGATATCAAATTTAACCACCTGGATTAGACCTAAGAAAGAGATGTAATTCTATTCCAAAGGGCATTATCCATACCAACTTACAAAAAGGCATCATATCTTTTAGTACTTTTTAGGTTGATTTCAATATACGAGCAGGGACATGATTTATTCTTACTTTTTTCATTTTAGTGGGGGGTTTTTTTGGTGTATTTTTTTCTTTTGTGGTACAGGTCATCAAAATAATAAATGACTAGTGTCTACTTTTTTTTTTTTCCTAGTTGAATGCATGACCTGCAATGGAGAGAGTTACAGAGGGCCAATGGATCACACTGAGACAGGCAAGGAGTGTCAGCGCTGGGATCTTCAGAGACCACACAAGCACAAATTTCGACCAGAGAGGTAACCTCTCCTCTCCCCTAAGCAAGACCATGTGGTCAAATTACACGCATTCTCAAACCAGTTGAGCAAAACTAGCATTAACTCAACTGAAATTTATGGAGTTCACCCGTTTTAGATGTCTGGGCTCCTGGCCCATGATGTAGGCTGGCTATTGTCACAATGGAGATGCAGGATGGGGACTAGAGGCTGTTTTGTGCGGTTGTGGCTACATCCTATGCCTATACAATGTAGTGATGAGCATGTGTTCCATTAATTGATCAAAATCTCCTCTCGAGCTTCATGGACAGTAAAAAATTAACCCCTGAATGTTTCTATATATATTGATATGCAGCTTAAGTCAGCTTAAAATACCTTAAAGTAATAACAAAGTAAATAATGGTCAATAGTCATAAATTTTTGTTAGCCTTCTTGACACACTTGTGAATATAAACTTGAAATATTGTCAAGCAACAGTATTGTGCTTTTTAAATATTGAACAGCTTTAAAGCCGTGGATGATCTTCTGTTGTAAGCACATTTAAGTACTTGATTTATTTGACCGTAATGTTTGCGCACTGCATCTGTTTTTTTCAGCCCAGGAAAGTAGTTAATTTTTCTGTTAAGCATTCTATGAACTTGAATTTCTATCTTACACTTTTTAATTTTTTTAATTTAGGTAAAAATGCATAATGCCAAAAGTTAAGTCTTAAATAGCAAGACAAATTTCATCCCTGTTAGGGTTTGTCCTAGAGGGTCAAATTCACCCAGCCGCAAAGGGTTGTCTATAATGGACCCATTTGGAAGGATTTTTGGAGGGTGGAGGTGATTGGGGGTTAGGCCACACAGGAGGGCCTCTGTGTTCATCTTAAACTGGACTACAGTTTCATTTTAGTTTTATACTGGATTTTGGATTAACTCCATTTATAAATTGGATTGAATTAATTTAAACTGGCAGAGGATGACTTCAAGAATCAAGAAACCCAGAATGATTAAAACCTTCCACTGAAAGTATCTTTATATATGTTTAAATATTTTACTAAATAAAGCATTATTTTTATACTCAGAAAGATGGGTATTAGTAGATTTTAGGAAGCATGATTATTCAGCAAAATATTAAGGTTCTGCAGTTTTGGAGTTTACATGATATAATCTGTTTTTTTTCCCTTGGCTCAGATGATCTGCTTCCTGAATAATAGCAGGCATCCCATAGTTCTGCTACAACAAATATTTTGCATTAGCAGACTGGGGCTGAAGATAATCTGAATTTTGTCATGCACTTACTGTGCATTCTAGAAGAAGTCATAGAAAGAGTTTTGTTTCTTGGGATTGAAACATTTATAGGACTTCTGGGTACAAATAGTAATAAATTTATTGGCAGGAAGAAATTTCTTTTTTTTTCATTAATTTCTGATTGCTCACAAAATGACTTTTCAGACTAACAGCAGTCTTAGGAACAATCATTTTGCTCCCTGAAATATTTCCCTCAGAAAACATCTTCTTGAGAGTTTTCAGACTGTAATAAGAATGCTTTTTTTTGCCTTTTTTTTTTTTTTTTTTTACCAAAAAGCAACTCATCCAGTTTGAATTTATCTGTATGAGCTTTCAAAAGAGTAATGGGGTCTAGTGCATTTCTAATTAGCTTCATGTAATGGTCACTAAAGGTAGTAACAATTATACTTTGATTGTACTAGATTTAAAAAATGTTGTGTGATTTACTTTGCTTGTGATTTTTTTCTTTTTAATAGTCATGTAACTTGAAAATAAGAGGTTTGGAACAAGTAATTCATTAAAATACAGCAATCTCTAGAGACATTTATAACCTATCACTCAGGTGTAATGTGAATAACCTGTAAACCACGAAGAACTGTCTGGGCAGATTTAAACCTATTTTCATTTATGGCTTCATCTGTTGCAATGATGAAGATAAGGAAGTAATGTTAGTAATCATTTCAAATGCTGCAGTCTACCTCTTGTTGGACAATGGTTTCAGCTCATGGTGAATACATTCCACTTTTTTTTTTGTCACCTCAATGAATTGTTCCACATTTATTACCCTCAAAAGTCAGTTACTGATGAGAATTGATAAACAACCCGTCCCTACTCAGATTTGATTGAACTCAGCAGAAGCAATCCCCCCCAACAGCTCTTGCATGGCCCATTTTTAGCTATCAGTGGATGCAGAATTGTATTCTGAAACCCAAGTTCTCTTGTGTACTCCTCATGGGCCCAATTATGCCTCAGTATGGAAGGAAGACAATTGAGGATAATGACTTAGTCGTACAATAGCATAGAGAGGAAAAGTTTATCACCTTTTTTGCTTGTATTTTCTGCTCAAAGTCATCAAATATGCTGTGAAAATAATTATTACATGGCATTAAGTAGGGCTGAAGGGTAGCATAAGAAGTGCAGGTATCCTTTGATTATTACCCTGGTTTATATCTCTTGTATGAAAATTTACTTTTTAAAACATCAAGTTTCCAGTCATGCATGTGTTTTAAAACAAAAAGAAGGGGTAAATAAATATTAGTGAAGAGCTTTAGATACTAAATTTCATTCAAGTTCCCGGAAAGCTATAGATCATTACGTGTCTCTTTAAAAAAGAATAAATGTTATCTCTTTGGGTAATAATCTCCTCCCTCTCCTCTAGAAACTGAGAAAATGTCTTGATTTTGATACCAGATGTGTATCTTGACGCTTCATTTCAGTTTCATAAATGAAGTACAGCTATTGGTGTTTCAAGGGGAGGGGGTGTGGGGCAGAGAAATATGTAGAGTTCTCTGAAACCTCAGGCTCTTTGTTGAATCTAAGCAAGGGGTGTGTACAAAATTTACTTGGGAAGAAGGAGGGGAATGCAAAGCAAATGCATGAACTCTCAGGGAATCCTCCATAGCCTCACTGTTGAATTGTATGGAACAACTGGAAGCCCAGGTGTTGTTTATCTTATGTTTGTGTTTTAAAGGTATTAGTTTAACTTTTTTTTAAAGGAGTTGTTGTTTGATGGATATGAAGGAAGGCAGAAGCATGCCTGAATGTTGCGGAAAGAACAGCTGACTGGGAAGGTGCTGTTGCTCTAGAAAAGGACATGTAGATATAGTAGGTGAAAATGATACAACTCATGGACACTACTGCACTCAGAGATAGTCAGTTTCATCCTGGAAGAACTGTTACATCTCTACCTTAGTTTTATTTAGTAAAGAGAACATTTTTGCCATACTCTGGGAACAGTCCATATAATATTAGGAAGAACAGAGCATTCAATGCTAAGACAGATACTTCTGTTCTAGAAAGTGGATTCTTTACATCACTTGTTGTTTCCTGTACCCACTTCAGTTCTTGGGTAATGACATGGGCTCTCCATGCTGCTTGACATGGAACATATTCTAATCAACTCCCTGCTGGCTTTATTGTGATTTTTTTTTAATTCTACTTAAATCCTGTCCCTGTCCCTTGTATAGTTCAAGCTACCTGTTTTTCCCTGAGGAATGGGAGATCAAATTGCAATGCATGAGACAAAATTAGCATGATCATTTGATATAAATAACATCCTAGCAAACCCCCACACTTGTAAATCATATTTTCCTCTGCTTCTGTGAAATACATCTGCTTGCAGTTGTAAATAGATTCAAGTTCCCAGGTAGTTACCTTTATTGTTCTCTTACATACTATTCATGATTCCCTCAGGGGCAAATCAACTTTTTGTTTCTTTTACAAACACATTTCAATACAATTGGAAAGCCAAGACAATTTGTATTCACTAGAGAGAGAGAAAAAAAAGAGATGCATTTATCTCCTTCTCTTCAAGTTTTACAGATATTATCATCACACATTTATGCAAAAACCACCGTAGTTATCTTGAATATCTGTCTGATCGTTCAACGACGACAGCAGAAATATGGAAACATTTAAACAGTGCAATAGTATCACATCTTAATGACATAAAGTGAGACGGAAGTTAATTCCTTATTTTTCTCCTTTCCTCCAACGCTTGAAATGAGGGCATGACCAAGAATGAGCTCTGTTACAAAAATGGAACTATCACTAGTAACATAGTTACTCAAAATAGCTTCCAGTCTGAACCCACGGCTATTGCACTGAAGAACCTGTTCTGTTAATGAGTCCAGCATGGCAGGCAGTGTTTATATAATCCACACTTAATTGAGCTGTTTAAAAAAAATGAGTGGCTTTAGAGTCTGGTCATCAGTTGACAGACACAAGAGCAAGAGTTCAGCAATTAGTGGAGTTACCCCATCCGGTATCCTGTGCATTAGCACAGCAGGGAATCCCCTCAGTGGAGGTCTGAATCTGCTCTTTATTTCTAAAGTATTTATAGTTATTAACCTTCTAATAGTGTTAAAAAAGTATTTACATCCATTTTACAGGATCAGACCCAAGGTTAACAGGAACCAGTTCTTGTTTGCCTCTGCTGAAGTCTGTCCTTTAAGTACCTTGTAGAAGCCAGTGCAGTGTTGCCAGGAAGACTTCCCTGACACGTTTCTCATTGTGGTTTACAGATATCCTGACAAGGGCTTTGATGATAATTATTGCCGCAATCCTGATGGCAAGCTGAGACCGTGGTGCTACACTCTTGACCCTAACACCCCCTGGGAGTTCTGTGCAATTAAAACGTGTGGTGAGTTCAAGCAAAATTTATTACTTCCTTTTCCTTTCCAAAATCTCGACACAGATATTTCCAGCAGTATAGGACCACCACTAGTTCATTCATTGCCATTCACTGGCTCTTAAAACATAGGTTTCAAAGAGGGTCTCCTATAAACACTTTCTGTTTAATCTGGACAGGAAAGAAGAGTTGTGTGTTACTTACACTGGAAGATGTGTACATCTTAAATACTGGAAATTGCAGTAAAATCCAGGAAAATCAAGCTTTAAAGAAGTGAGGCAAGAAAATCATGGAGACCTCATGCACAGTATTAGTTTGGCCATGCTGGGCACTTGCATTGTCATTTGGGAGTAGCTGCATACACACACCATTCCTACGCAGTGTTCTTTGCCAACAGCTGTTCACTGCTTTGCAGTTCTAGGCCTTGTGTCCTGCACAATATCCACCCTTGTGCTGAACGCAGAATTATTAATTTCCCTGTGCTTTTTTTCTGTTATATTCAGCACTCCATATCAAAGCACTCTCCAGGCAATTAATTTCTTTTCATCTGTCAACTACAAGATGATGGCATTTATTATCCTCACTTTACAGACAAGGAATTGAATCAAAATGACATTAAGGTATACAAATATCAGATGACCTCTTTGAGATGCTTTTGTTCAGCATTTTTAGAGCATCCTGCAGCATGTTCTCTCATCAAAGCCCAGATCATCTTAATTTTGGTGCTACCTCTGACAGCTCTGTTTTACTGATAATTAGATGTTAAATAGATAATTAGAGAAGTGCAGGGAAGATGAGGAAGGTAAAACTAACGGAACCCTTGAAAACTTGTCTAGACTTTCATGGTAGTGCTGGTGTTAAGGGAGGTAGTAGAATTAAGTTTTGTTGAGATATACTTGAATTAGGAAAAGATTTGCATCCTTGAAATTCCTTGCCTCATTCACAGCTTGTGGGATCTATAGGTGATAGTGTTCCATCTTACCTCCCATAATTCTCATTGTCATAGCTGGGGGCCATTTCCTTGCCCCTTGAGAATGGACAACATGTGAAGTAATCCATGTGCAAGCATTGTATTAAAGTCAGTGTCACAGTACCTACAATGATTTTTTTATTCTCTTTGCTCAAAATTCTGTGGGTTTAACATTCTGGGGTAAAAAGGCGATTTCTTTATACAAGTCATAGTTTTAACTGAACCCACACTGTGGAAAACTTTTAACTTCATGTACCCCAACTCTGTGGTAGAGCCCCCAGGAAAACATGCAGAAAAGAGAAAACAATTTTGGGGGGGGGGGGAGGGTTCCATCAAGTAGAGGCAAAAGAAACATTCTAAAACTGCTCAGTTAAACTCAGTATCATATTAGCTCATGAGAAAGTCAGTTTCTCTTAGAACTGCAGTGTTGGAAATTACAATTTATTTTGTTGTCCTTCTTGAATTTTGACCAAAATGAAGTGCTAAAAATTTTCCTTGAAACCAGACACTCTGCTTTTCATCTAGCTCTAAGCGCCACTTCAGTAGGCTTATGTCATTGTAAAATTAATTTGTCTCTCTTACGAGGAGGGTAGAAGAAGAGAATAGACTCAATTAAAAAGAACAATATAGCTCACCTGAAACTGGTCTTATGCAAGAATTCAAA